>JAFIRS010001580.1:0-330156 GCA_018342105.1 Gonioctena quinquepunctata
ACCCACAACGCCTTCCTGGCCATTTGGATCAAAGCCACGATCCAACCCTCACTGTCCCTCTGGGCCAACGTCACGGTTGACCAACTCAACCCGACACAGCCCAACTCAACCCAAATACGGCCGTTTGCACCCCACTAGCTGGACCAATCGCCGAAATTCAGCCGTTGACGTCCACATTCCGTCGCCAAACCGAACGCCTTATCTCAGCACAGGCCGTTTGGTGGTGTCTTTTCACCTCGTTTCAGGCCAGACCGTGTAAGTTTGCGGCCATTCCGTCACGGGCCATGGCCAATCCCGTTGCCGCCAACCATATCTTTGAAGTCTACGGCTCTCTGCCAACCGTATCTTTGAAGGAGGCTTACGGCTATGGACCACCGGTGAAAACTATCCAACGGTGTCTTGACCAACGGTGTCTTGAAGTCTGCCGTCGTCATTCTGACCTATGACGTCTACCAACTCCGCCAGGATTCCGTCACGGAACACGTTTCCCGGTGGGCCAACCCCCAAATATTCCCAACGGCCCACAGACACGGACCAACACACCTATGCCACGCACCACTGTTTCAGCGACGTACGCACCCACTAGCAGAATCAATCCCCGAATCCGCACCAAACCTCCACCGCCGTCTGCGGCCACCCCGTCATGAACCCACCAACGACCGTTGAAGTATACATTCCGTCACCAATCGACCCGCCAACGGTGCAATTTTCACCAACTCCGCCAGGATTACGTCATGGAACACGTTTCCCAGGTGGGCCAACCCCCAATTTACCCCCAATCCACAGCCACTGGCCAACACTCATCCGCTCACCTATGCCATGCGCCATTGTTTCAGCGACGTACGCACCCACTAGCAGAATCAATCCCCGAATCCGCCACCAAACCTCCACCGCCGTCTACCCCTTCATAAACCATGGCCCATCCCATCACCGCCAACCATATCTTCGACCCCCCACCAACCGTGTCTTTGAAGTCTACGACCCGCCAACGACCATTGACGTATACATTCCGTCACCAATAATCGACCCGACAACGTTGCCACTTGCGATGTTACCATTTTTTAACCTTTTAAAAAGTCGCAGAATCTGGGGAAATCGGCCTGCGCCTCAAGTATAAAAAATCCCCAGAATCTGGGGAAAAATAACCTGCCCCAAGTGACCCGACCCCTGCTCATTTGAAATTCGAAAGTTGATATTAGTTAAAGTACATGTGGCAACACTGCAGTATTTATATCTCAGATCTCCAGAAACGTCCAATAGGCCATCGAGTTTGGAATACCTGTATATTAATCATTCTTTATACAATCAGTTCATCATATTATCATTCATACACTTCAATACGCCACAGAACCTTCTGCGTGTTCTCGCTGTAATTTGATTACATTGACCATGAAGAAAAACAATTTGATCAAAACTTCGTTTGGATAGTTATTGCCTTCCATTTTGATTCTTTTCTGATCAAATTTTTTGTAATGAATGCGCAAACGTTTCATTATTGATGCACTGATTGTTGAAATTTCCATAATGACATGTTCTATGACATTTGATACAAAATATGGCAAAATAATCCGATTTTTATAGAAACTTGCTTTCATTTCGGAAACCTGACTATTTAGGTATAGAAACATTAATCATTTGAAAGAAACTTTAATTGTATTTCAGGATATTCGATAATATACAGGGTGTTCTATTAAAAAAATATACTTTTCACCATTTTTGTATCTATCGGAAAAATCACAAATTTTTAACGACTCTGTATAATGCAGAACGAGTTTCTTTGAACATAACCAATGCTCAGAACATTGGTAAACTATACCCAATATTTCAGCTTTGTTCGAGTCCAAATACCGCAGTAATAAACATTTAATTAAAGCTATGTTTTGCACAAAAAATAAGGAAATCAATGAATTTCTCGTAAACCGCTTGAGATAGGTATCATACAAAAATGATCGTAAAGCAGTAGCAAAGTGAAAAATGCAATAATATAAAAGTTGTTGCTATTTTTCAGCGCTGAAAATATTTTAGATCGATAGAGGAGAACTAATTACCCAAGAAACCAAAATCTCAAAATTAACTTGTGTCCCGTTTTCCAGAAACGTCGAATAGGCTATCGAGTCTGGGACATCCTGTATGTATAGCTGGTACCCTCGGAATGTGGTTCAATTGTTATATCTCCGGTTCTTGTCATCGTAGCAAAATTAAATGCATACCAGTTTTTTAAGTCTAATCATACGCTTTCAAAAACTGAAAGATTCATTAAAATCGATCTGATAGTTTTTGCGTCATGCTCGTACAAACAAACAAACAAACAAACAAACAAACAAACAAACAAACAGACCATTACAATTTTATAATATGATCTTCAATCAGAGCCTCTTCATAGGTAAAATACTTATTCCTGAATATTCATTTTCAACTTCAATAATTTCCTGTTCAATAGGATTAGTTCAATTTATCTTGAATGAATATATGCATATATTAACATAAGGATATACATACAAACAGTAATGATACTAACACTTATAACAAATCATGATGAAAATGATATAAATAAAGAATCTATTGTAAGCAATTTTCATTGTTGATGGTAACACGGATATAAATGAAAATTAAATGGATATGTTATTTTCGAAAATGGGATTACTGATAGTTCATTATGATGAAAGAAGTTGATTCTTTGTTGAAAGCAGAATTATTAGTGATTGTTTGACAACATAAAGACAGATACAATAAATACATAGTCGATGGAATGACAGAAAATAAAAACAAAATGGTGTTGAGATTGCCGCCATATTATTGCGAGTTCCACCCTTTAGAACTTGTATGGGCAGCAATAAGAAATTATGTTACAAATTATATATGTAAATTATGTATACAATCTTCAAATTTTCAGATATGAAACAGTTGTTTGGAGAAGTCATAGAAATAACATTGTTTATTACCGTTTTCTTAGTTGTTCGACCAACCCTCAGAAGTTAATGAAAACTTGTACGAGTTAAGATCTCGGGGGCATTATTTTTATAGTGGAATCCGAAACCACTCTTACTCCAGAAGTATGGAAGTCTTGTTTGGCACAAGTTATTGAAAAGGTAGAAAAACATATCCTTTTATGGAAGCACAGGATGAAATTGAACCAATTATAATTAATTTTGATGAAAGCAGTTCATCCACTTCGTCACTACTTCAGTTTGATAATTTCAGGATCCGGTGTTCCATTTTTCCCGTATTTCAATACACTTGAACACAAATTGAGTGTAATTTATAAAAAATTGTATTTTCGGAAATATATATGTAAGGTCCTCAATGCGGCCCTGATATTTCACTTCGCACAAATTACGCACTAACGACTTGCATTTGTTTTGATGGTAATTGTCTATTTTGATGAACTATAGGATCACATTCCAGAGGTAGGTACATTTTCCAGTATTCGAATCACTGTTAAAACTTTCCCCTAAATATTTGAATAACTTTCAACTGTAAAACTGTCGATTTAAAAGAAGACGAACAAATCTTTCCATTTTCATTCTTGCTTAAAAATACAATTTCTTATGTCTGAATTTTGCACCCTAGCTAGTTAAAAATATACTATGAAACAGGTTATACCTCAAAGAGTATGTAACCGGAGAATATTTTGTACGAGAGTAACATCTCAGGTTTAGATACGTAGAAATTAATTATGTTTCTAATTCAAATCAAATATGTTAAATAATTTAATCCGTCGAATTGGTGATTAAAAAAATAGTAAAACTGGTCAATTTTATTATGTGCCCAGGAGGAAATTTTTTATTTTGGAATTTTGCACCAGAGAAAGAGAAAACTACCCGTTATTTGAAACATATTATATCAAAGAGTTTTGGTAGCAGTAGAATTAAATTTTACATGAGGGCTTCATCACAGGGTTAGTAACGAACTGAAGAATAATTTTCCAGGATTTGAGTCCCTATGAATTTTAATATTTTTCATTCCGAAACAATCAATGGAAAAAAAAAGAAAAAAACACAAGTTGTTTGCCTCAGGAATTTTGTAATTCAGGTACTTGAAACTACCTCTACTATAAAACAGATTATATAGCAAAGAGGATCGGTAATAAGAGAAATACATTTCGCATATTTAGAAAGAATATATCAAAATTATTATCTAAATGGGCTGAAACAACCCTCTGAATTCTTGCAAAATTTTCAATGTAGGCACAACACATTTTTCCGTTGTCTTCAGAATATTTTTGAGGTCTTGATTTTGAACTCCTGCCAGACAAAATTAACCCTATTATTGAACAGATATCTCAAAGAACTTCGGTAGGGGTATAATCAAACTCTGCATGAGTATCATATTCCAGAGGTAGGTATGTACTAGAAAAGGATTTTTCAAAATTCGAATACCCAGGTATCAACACTACCCCCTAAATAACTGAATAATTTTCGTCTTTGAAATGGTTAATTTTGTAACGTACTATTTACTTTCAAAGTTTTAACTTGAATCTAGACAAATGTGTGTATCACTTCATGAAGTGAATATCATCCTAACGGAAATTATCTTTGGAAAATGTGACGACTTCTTGACCTTCAACAGGTTGAAGACATAAATAAATAAATTAGCAAAAATAATGACTTTTTCAAAAGATTCATTACCTGAAATCAGCTATTGGGAATAATATGGATTATTTTCACTCAACTCACGTTGGAGAATTAGCGTGGCGCCATATTTATCAAAATTTTATTTAACAAATTTCCTACATCGAATAAAAAAACTGTATAAAAAGTATGACCTTCTAGAAATTCTCGCGGGAATAAGCTCGTTCTACATATTTATTAATAATTCCTAATATGTGTTGGAAGAATAATTTTTCGCGGAAAAATTGGGTATTTTTATTGGAACATATTGGAGGCATAAAATTTACCAAAAGACAGCAACCATTTTACTACCATAAATGTTATTGAGATAATTTTCAGGAATTCTATCCAGAATTTGGTGAACTCCCAATCTTTGCATTATGCCTTCAATGTGAAATCTAACCCTAGAAATATTGTTTTTTGGGTAACCCCCTTAGAAAATTCAGCCTTATTCTTCAGGAGAGGTGGCATAACAATATTCACTTATGTTGCAGTTACATCTATAACTTCGTTCTTTTCTCAAACACCCGCAGATTCATCAATTATTTTTGAGTGGTAGGATAAGGGGAATATTGTTGGTATACAACTTGGATTGACTTGCCCTTCTGATTTCATGCATATGGCTTCCACGACGATCCGTCAATACCAAAACATAATTGAATTTATTCAATACATAACAAATTAATTGAACGTAATATAGTATCAATCTACATAAGGTACATTTGAATGAAAATTTTATATTATCAACCAATCAGATGCTTTATTTCGACATTGTTACTATGGTACCCAGCAAATTTTCTGAAAATTTTTCATCCACATTAGCATGTAGACGTAAAATTAATAAGTGGAAATTTCCCGGCACATGACAGGTATCATATATTCAGACAAAAATAATATTGAAATAATATTGACAATATTTTTTATTTACTTACTTTATAAGTTGGAAATATTACAACAATTTATTAAGGTGTACATTCTATAATATCATTAATTAATTTTAAATTCTTCAAAAATTCCACTTCTACCTCCTCTTTCCTAAGTGGTGAATAAAACACAGAACCGGCGTTTTTTGAAACAATATGCCTGTGTTTCATAAAATAAAAATAATACTGAGACACCAGTTTATTTCTTTGAGTATTAGATTTGTGTCCAAAAGAAGGCACCACAATATCACGCAGAATGTTGCCAATCTCTTTAAATAAGTTTTCTTGCTCAGGATTCAATCCAGATTCTTCCACTAGGTATGTTAGATATTTTACATTTTTATGGTACATTTTAATGTGCTGTGATTCTTTGCAAAAGGAACACAATTCATACGATTGAAAGTTCATTTTATTATCACTTTTTTACTAACTCATGATTGTATACAATGATATGAGGAACTTATAATGCCACAAATAAAATATTGATTGACAGGAGTAGTGAATGTCAAATCCATGGCTAACTTTACAAAATATTTTTTCAACCGGCAACATACGCCAACAACATTCTATTTAGAATAAAGAATAAAATATCCCGATTTCCTGAATTATTTGAAAAACAAATTATTACCGCTAATATTAATTTTTCCTAGAATTAAACCTAAAAGAATATGAAAAATATTCAAGTATATATGTATAGGTATAGTTATATATTTTTTGCTGTATCACCTTTGTTTGTAGTCAATATTGACATTTCCCTGAAACCTAGTAAGAAAATTATATGAAATCAATTATTTTTATATAATAATGTATGTGATATTATGAATTTTATTTCACTAGGGCACGGAAAAAAACCCGCAATACGAACATCCACTTTCATTTTCAATCAATATTGACATTTCCCTGAAACCCAGTGAGAAAATTGTATGAAAACAATCAATTTTATATAAACATTTATCTGATATTAAATATTTTATTTACTAGGGCACGGAAAAAATAAAAAAATATCTCCCCCAATACGAACGTATCTACTTTCATTTTTAGTAATATTAACATTTCCCTGAAACCTAGTAAGAAAATTGTATGAAATCAATTAATTCTACATAATAGTTCTCCCATAACTCCCATTACACACAGCCTTCTATTTATTTATGAATAACGTCAAAATAAATATTTACGTTTTCTATTTAAATATAATTCCGGAATAAAATTTTCTTACCGAATCTCCCACGTGCTTAAATTAATTACGGGAAATTTGTCTCGTACATGAATTTTTAAAGAAAATTATCCCTCGTCGCTTCGCGACCCGTGATCATTTTCAAAAATTCATGTACTCAAAAAATGTCCGGTAATAATTTATGCTCTAGGGAGATTATAAGTGACATTTTTTTAACAGTTCTAACAACCATTCAAATTTTGTCATTTTGTGTCATGAAACAATTTTACCCAATCATGTCAACATTAACTGATAATTGCTTAATTAAAATTTTGACAACTTCATTCCAAATAAATTTTAAAATGTCACGTTTTGGCAATGCGAATGTTCAAAGTATAACTGCGCTATTCAAAGAAAAAATTCCCAGAAATACAACCTACAGTCACAAATAAATTTGGGGAATATTTATGGAATTTTGCTGCGAACGAGAATATGAATTAAATGAACATAGAAGCTTAGATGAATTGGCGTTGATACTAAAAGATTGGGCGGTCAATATGAGAAAGAAAGACGGGACCGAATTTAAAGAAGCAACTGTGAAGACAATGTGGAACGTTTCGTGCAAACTTTTGCAAGAGAAGTACTATAATGACTATAATATTATGATTGACCCGACAAATTTCTCAATCTCATTACTTGGTAACAGCCCGAAGCCGAGAATTATCTCGTCTATTATCAATGTCCTAGGGATGTTACTACTGAAAATCAACATGATGCTCACTTTTTTCTCTTGACTCCAGGTACTTTGTTAGATGATCTGATTTTCAACTTGCTCTTCAAAAAATTTGTGAACTTTGCATTTACGATTCCTTTTCAAATTTTTGCAATCGGTTACCCAACAACTATCGTATGCTATTTCAAATTATACGTTTGTTAAGCTGATTATAGGACATATTTGCCATAATTGCTCTATATGTCGACCCCGAGCGATGCAATCGATTTCATTGCTCAAACCCTATACTCGAAGAAATAAATTTGTTTTTCGTGCAGAATAATTTATTCAAAATTCATAGCAGAGCGCTTCCGACTGTTGAGTCATCATCATTGATACCTGAAAGTGAGTAACCATTGGAAATGTGAAATAGAAAAATATTTGATTCAAATTGAAATTATGAAAGGAAAGTGAGATTACTTACTCGTCAAGTTTACAGGAAAACCATGAAAAGTATATCTGCTGCGTAAAACAACAATAAGTTCATAGTAAAAACATATTGAAATTCGTCCTGGTCCAGGGTTATTATGGATTGCAAATTATTGGAAATCGATATTTCCAACCAATATTCATTGATGAAGTGAAGTTGAAGCTTGACAATAGGCTTGTTTGGGTTTGCAGTAGGGACGATCCTAGAACCGTTAGAAGTAGTCACACAGTCGTTTATCGAAAATGGATCCGGGCAAAATCATTAACGCTACGTTTGTCCCACTCTTTAGAACCGATTCGGAATCGCCCTGGCTTCGAACCAAAACAAACCTAATATGTGACAAGAATAAAAGATGATTGACATGGCAAGTGAATTTTGTGACATGAAATCATAGGACAAGAAAACAGAAATAACCCTGAAATAAGCCACCATGTCATCTCAAACACAGATCTGATAATTAGCAGTCTGATGAGAACTTACTTCTGTCAGATCTATGTCAAAGTATGCTAAGGAAACTCGACAAGATTGTTGTGTAAGTCCACAATTTTTTAGCCTTCATGATCGAATTCTGGTATAAAGTCAAAGTCTAAGGAGAACTATCCTGGTCCCAAATGTTTGATCAAGGAGACCAAAAAATAAGAGGAAGAAGAAGAAACACTTGTTTGACAAAAGAAAGACAAAAATATACAAAATCAGTCATTCAATTTGACCAAGTCATCAAAGTTACGTTCAGCCTCCACTAGGGGATATTGAGTGAGGGTGGAAGTCTAATGAGAACTCACCCTGAACACAAAAGTACAAAAGTCGAAGGCTGGCACAACTTCGAAAGTGCTAATCCAAAATAGAAATAAAACCTAAAATATTTTTTTACTCCATTCTCGATGATGATATCACTTGTTTGATAACCTTTGCAGTTTTTCCCTCATTTTCAACTTTCTCTACAACACTGAGAACAAATCATTTAGGTTTTATTTTTATTTTGGATTAGCACCTTCAAGATTGTGCCTGCTTCAGACTTTTGGACTTCTGTGTTCAGGGTAAGTTCTCATTAGACTTCCACCTTTACTCAATATCCCCTAGTGAGGGCTGAACGTAACTTTGATGAGTTGGAAATTTGATGACTAATTTTCGAAATTTTTGTCCTACTATTGTCAAACGAGTGTTTCTTCTTCTTCCACTTCTTTTTTGGTCTTCTTGTCCGAAAATTTGGGACCATGGTTCTCATTAGACTTTGTACCAGAATTCGATTATGAAGGCTCAAAAATTGTAGTGTTACACAACAAACAAGTTCCCTTGGCATACTTTCACATAGATCTGACAAATGTAAGTTCATATCAGACCGTTCATTATCAGATCTGTGTTTCAGTTGACATGGTGGCTTATTTCTGTTTTCTAGTTCTTTGATTCTAGGGGCCGGTTAATCAATATCCCGTTTTATCCGCTAGGTAGGTATCCGTCAGATGAAAGTAACCTGCAGATAAAGTTCCAGTTTAGTTTTTCTAATATTTTTCATCCACTAGTTCATTAACTGACAATAAGGAATGTTGGCAATACTGATGAATAAATATATGATTTTGATTGGTTGTTTGTTTTCATCGATGACAATGTTTTGTAACCTTTTAGTTCTCTTTTGGGTCTTTTTTGTTAATGTCATTATTTTTTTCAGTATAAATATATATTCTGAATGGATTTTGTCGAGAATTACCTATTAGACAGCGATGAAGACATAGATATCGTGGAAGTTCTTCAACATGAACGAAGACCTTATATAGTCAGGGAAAGTGTGGATAATTTTGAAAAACGGGATGACCACGATTTTCATGCAAGATTCAGAATGCAGAAAGATACTGTATTGTAAAAGTTGAAACTTATTGAGGATTCACTTGAACTTCGAAGTGATAGGTAACTAATTATTTCACAAAAATGAAGTAGTTTGTTGAAAAGGGAAACATTCTCAATTGAATATTGATAGAAAGATTTTTCAATTCACAGAAAAATCTTTCTATCAATATTCAATTGAGAATGTTTCCCTTTTCAACATGAATACCCCACAAGAGGTTATCTTGACGATGGAAGATAGTGACTAAATTTTATCTTTCAGTCGCAGATGATTCCACATCTGATTTTATGAACATCCTGTTTATATTTTCAACAAATCGAAGTAGTTTGTCTTAAATTTTTTTTGGTAAATATCTAGTTACATCACACATGCACTCCGAATATGGGGAAAACACTTTTCTAACGTGTTTTTGCCTCCTGAACACGAATCCGGAAGAAAAATGCGGCGGTCTCATACCGTTTCAGAGTTATATCGCTTTTTCCGAAATAAATTTCAAGCACCGTTTTCTCGCACAAAACTCACTCAAAATGCCTCCTTCTTTTTACCATCATAAACAATACACCCTAAATCACTTATTTTCGGCACAACTTTGCACAAAATATCGTCGTTTTTATCGAAAAAATCCTCCTTCTTACACAGTTGCAAATGAACAATTCTAATTTCTTTGACAGATGACATTTATTAACTTTTTTAATTTTTCAATGTTGGTAATAAATGAATCGGACTGTGTAAGAAGGAGGATCTTTTTCGATAAAAACGACGATATTTGCTAAATGCAAAATAAGTGATTTAGTGTATTGTTTATGCTGTAAGAAGAAGGAGGCATTTTGAGGAGTTTTGTGCGAACGGTGTTAATTATTTCGAAAACGATGTAACTCTGAAACGGTATGAATCCCGCATTTTCGATCATGTTCAGGAGCAAAACACTAAAAAAGTGTTTTCCCCATATTCGGAGTGCACGTGTGATGTAACTAGATATTTACCTTTTTTTTTCAGAAATAACTATTAGACCCATAGACCAGCTCCTACTAACTTTCAGATTATATGAAACCAGCAAATTTTTTATATCCTCTGGAAACTTCTGCAATGTAAGCAGAAGTTCTGTTCAAAAATTATTAAAAAAGTAACCTATGCAATTGTATCTTTGTCACCAAGATATATACAGATGCCACAAGGTGAAGAAATTTATGTAGCCCAGAGCAACTTATATTTGAAGGCAAGGCTCCCAAGAGTAATTGGAAGTATCAATTGTACACATGTTGGCATTTTATCACCAGGTATTTACTTGAGAAATAATTTTTTTGAATAAAAATAAAAATACAACTATTTATCATGAGAGTATCTAAAGTGGAATCTTGAAGTTCTGCGAAGTGTAATCTATCTATATAACTTTGCTTTCAAACTCAATATTTCTAGGTGGACCTCATGCAGAGAATTTCAGGAATAGAAAATAGATTTTCTCCGTGAATGTCCAAACAGTATCATCTGTTAACCCTAAAATGCTGGATATAGTTGCACGTTGGCCTGGCTCATCCCATGATCAACATATATTTGACAATTCAAATTTAAAAGCTAGATTCGAGAATAATGAAGTTGGTAATGGCTTTCTAGTTGCAGACAGTGGGTATGCTAATATAAAATACCTCATAACACTTCTGATAAATACCAATAATGCATATAAGGAACTATATAATGAATCAGTGTGCAGAACTGGAAATCCTGTGGAAAGACAGTATGGGGTTTGGAAAAGAAGGTTTCCTGTTCTTGCATTGAAACTACGATTCAAATTAGAAACCGTTATGACTATTATAACAGCAACAGCTGTTCTGCATAATATTTGCATCGATAAAAGAGAGGAAGTTCCCGCAATTGATCCAGATTTGAATGAAAATGAAATTGATTTCGAATTGAATTGGGAAATAGAGCCATATCCTGAGGAACATTTTGTCAATGCTAGGGCACAACTACTAGCTGCATATTTTCCAGGATTGTTCCATAATAACAATATTGAATGATTTGTTGAAAATATAAACAGGATGTTCATAAAATCAGATGTGGAATGTTTCCCTTTTCAATATTGAATGATTATTGATTTTATCTTAATGTTGAATTATTATGAATCAAATGAATAAATATCATGAGTTATCAGACAGATATTTATTGTATACATATGTAAAATAACCAAATTGTAAATATCAAAATGATTCTGAAAATTTAAGTTTTCAGATCTACACTGCAAGGTTCATTCATTTTATCTAATTGAATTATATTGCACTTTTTTATCAAAAGAGATTTAAAAAAAATGATTTTCATTTCTATGACATTGTTTAGTAATGATCTAACAAAACCAAACAATAATAATGAATAAAAACAAAAAATAAACTGGGAAAACAAAAAATAAATCACATTAAATCATCAGTCAAGATGCCTGAATAATAGAGGTAATAAACTATGATCACTAACAAAAATAAACTAAGAAAACATAAAAAAGTCATCAGTCAGGATACCTAATTCATAAAATTAACTAAACTTTGATTACTAACAGAAATAAACTAAGAAAATAAAATATAAATCACATTAAGCATCAGTTAAAATGAATGAAAAATAGAATAATATTACAAAAAAGCTCTATGATTCAATGCTTCAATTTAATTAGCTTTAATTCATATTCGAAGATGTTCTACGTAATCTGCTCACATTTTTCTTGGTGTCTCAAAATTTGCATTTTAATTCTATGTTCTTCTTTTGACTGCTCTGCATTTTCAAGTAAAGAATCGATTAATTTCTGTTTCTTCATTGCAAGGTCTTCAAATTTTGCCGCAACTGGTTTTTGGCATTTTTTCTTCAAAACTGGTCTCCTTCGGCTAGACCAGTCTTTCTCTGAGGAATTGAAAATATTCATGAAAGAAACAAACAAGAACACACCAGGTTCAATATATACTTATGTTGCCTTGCACTGATGGTGGACAATTTTTTTTTTCTGGTACAGGTAAAGATTCAATTTCTTCTTGATTAAGAGAATTCGATATGAATGATCAGATTCCACTATGAGCGCATGGTGTCCACAGCATTTTGCAGTTGAATGCTGTCCAATTAGTTTCAATAATTTTTTCATCGGCCAGTTCATCAAATACTGCCAGCTCATCAGATATTGTCATATGAAAATTAGGATTTTGAAATTCTTGGCTCTCTCGAAAACTGCTGATTTTGAGATAGGATACCCTTCATTGTACCTGTAGAAATGTACAGGAGGCGTTAATATGTGTGACTGACTATTATGGAATAGTATTGATGATATTATCAAATGATATTAATGAATATAATATAAATTTGCCTTGAGTAGCGTCAGAATCGAAAGGGTTTTTCAATCCATGGATTGACTTCGAAATGGTTTCATATAACTATTTCTCTTCCTCATTAGGTGGATGAGGGGGTGGGACATGATTCCCCCACCAGGTACCTCGAAGATATGTTTCATCATGACCACATTTTTTCTTCATATATTTTTTTATACCCTCGTATTTTATCTTCAGTTGCTTGAAAGTACGAGGCTACAGGACAAATATTTTATTGTTATTATTATACTCCAGAATAACTGTATTATGTGCAAACTATTTCTAACTGGGCCATTACTGCAACTGCTGAAACTCCTTTGGATCTTGTATCCAAGCCTCTTCTTTGGATTTCCAGGTTGTACCATCTGTTTTTTTTATTTTCAATTACTTTTTCATGTTTATTTGCATGTTTTATCATTAAATTTCTTCCTTCAGCTGTGAAATTAGTCCCTCTCTTATTATTGATATTCATGTCATATTCCGTTTGTCTTTAGAAAATAAAATTGACATTTACGTTCATACATCGCACATAGTTGTCACGTTATTTCATATGTCAGTTATGGGCTATCCTCCAGGTATCTGACTAATCTGCTAGTTGAAACTTACAGATAGCCATTCGGCAATTTATCTGCTGGATATAAGTTATCCTGTCTTCGATAAACCCAACTTTTAAAATAACTGACAGTTAAGGATTATCTCACAGATAATTTGCTATTGATAAACCGGCCCTCAGTCACATAATTCACTTGTCATGTCAATCACTTTCATTCGTGCCACATATTCATCGATGAATATTGGTTAGAAATATCGATTTCCAATAATTTGCAATCCATATTAATCCTGGACCAGGATGTATTTTAATATATTTTTGCTATGAACTTATTGTTGTTTTATGCAGAAGAGATACTTTTTATGGTTTTCCTGTAAACTTGACATGTAAGTAACTTCACTTTTCTTTCATTATTTTCATTTAAATCAAATATTTTTCTATTTCACATTTTCAATGATGTGCACACAGCTAGACTTTCCACTGAAACCCTATATTCTACACCCAGCGAATATTCACTCCTACTAGAAAAATCAAAATATACAGAAAACTCCAGAAACTTAAACTTTTTGCCAAAATATTATGCGGATGTTTTTGCTTGATAATCATGAATACGGATCCTGAACCCTACTGCCTGTACCATTACGAATATGTCGTTTGTGTGTACTACTTAGGATGAATGACTATTCACTGAATCCATAAATACAATTGATCACTCGAAGCTCGAGCTGGTATAGAAGTGAATCCTGGGTAATACGATCAAAATCGACTGACATAATTCCCAGTGATTACGAAACAATATTATGTCCGCAGAGAGTGATCTGACTGCCACGCACATTCCGAAAGCAAATAATACGGTAAATATTCGCACATTAACGAGAACACCGGTCATGCTAATAAATACCCATTAAATCTAATTTACCTAAAGTATATGATGTCGGACTGGTAAATGCAGCAACAGCCGCGCGAATTAATGCTGTTGAAAATACGGAATGACCACCACGTATCTGCTTGTTTATCTCTATTTATCTTCGGAGGAAATATTCTGAATAGTAAGTACGTGTGATTTAGTACTTGAGGTTCAGAACGGAAGTCGAAATTCGAATGGGATGAATAATAATTTCAAATATGAACTGAGTGACATACAAATTGCATAATAGATAGATTATCCTATAGTTGTAGTGTGTAGTTGAAATCCAGTGTTTAGATCATGACAATCTATATAACAATAACCATAATGAGGATATGAAAATAAAAAGCCCGATGGAGTGGCCAGTCGAAAAAGTAGTTTTTATCATTTATTATCGATTCTGAAATGATCATCAATCGAGTTGACTTGACATATCATGGGATTCATTTTTCATTGGAAAACTTGAACAGCATTTCTATATTTATGCAAACCTATATTTTTTTTCTGCGCATCAACCATGAAAGGTTATTAGCACGGTACGCTAGATATAAATTTACAGAGGCAGTATAAATTATAACATAGAACATCATATTTCACTGTACAGATCAGTGTCCTTGAGGTATCTTATTACATTCTTGGTTGCACTGGGGTTGTCTTTCAAAATGTTCTTGAGGTCCATTGGAAGGTTGTATAGTTGTCTTACTCCGTTGTACTTTGTGCACTCGGCAAGTATGTGTTTCACAGTGGTGGCTGTTCCGCATTCATCGCAAGTAGGAGGATCATTTCGAGCAAGAAGGTGACTGTGGGTAATTCTGGTATGACCAATTCTGAGCCTTGATAGTATTACCTGAGATCTTCTTTCTTTTGGGGAGTTTGTCCAAGGTTTTACTGTTGATTTAACTTATGCAAGTTTGTAGTTTGATTCGCTCCACTTGTTTTCCCAGGATCTGGATGGATGTGGGGTTTGTAGTCTGATACAACTGTTTTGGTGACCTCTTCAGCTTCTACATCTGATACTGCCCTGGCTGCTGCCTGGTTCGCAGCTTCGTTATATATTTCTACGATCAAATGTTGTAGGTTTCAAATCTTCATCAAATCTAACTCAAATCGAAAGAAAAACACATCGGCAAAGTGGTTTTCTTTCGGTTTGATTCAACATAAAGAAATTCACTTGGGAAGAGTGATTACTTGGCTTTCAATCTCTATATTAAATCACTCTGAAATATACTAACTGATAATCATATATTGTGCGGCTTTTTATAGTCCCCCCAACCTTGTTAACGTTTCAACAGTTCGATGTAGAACAATGAAAAAAAAAAGGTATTGAATGATATCACCGGCGATACTACTTTTTGAAATAAAAGACATTGTGATTGCCCGATAGATGGCGCGGCATGGGGGACATCAACTCCAAAATTTTGAATATCATGGGGGGTCATGTGGCACATCGTGGAAAAGATAATTCAATTATCTTTCCAAACATCTGATTTTTTTCCATTTCGTTGATATGTGATTTTGCGGCTTTTTATGCCCTTCCCCCCTTATAACTTTTGAACGGTTCCATGTAGAACAATGAAAGAAAGATTATATCATCGATACTACTTTTTGAAATAGAAGACATTGTGATTGCACTATAAATGGCGCGGGAAATCACATCAACTCCAAAATTTTGAATAGCATGGGGGTTATGTGGCACATCGTTGGAAAGATGGTTCAATTCTCCTTCCAACCATCTGAATTTCTATCTCTGCTGCATGGTGGTTCCCACGGGTCTCACCAAAAATGTAGATTACTTCAGTTTTCTCTTCGGTAGGACGTCCACGAACCATGATAATGTTTCAAATTCAAAATAATACTAGTAGAAGTAGAATGAAACTCTTCTTTAAATACAAATAAATATAATATGAGGAGCAGGTAAGTAATTATATAATCATTGTTACATTAGAAATTCTTGAACATCGACAAAATAATCCAATTTCATAATGGGAATTTCTAGGTTACTGCTTGATTATCAGTTTACTGAATCCGATAAATGATGATACCCTTTATTATTAGGGTCATTGAAAATAAAGGAGTTGGGTTTTATTTGGGTATAATCTCTTGAAGAGGCTATAAAAGGCTATTGTATAGCGGAATCCGTGGCGTGGTTTTGTGAACCAGTTTAGTGAAACTCATTTAGTGAATTAAGTGTCTTTTGCTTACTTTCATATGAATTTTCGGCCGCATCAATTATAAAAATTGGATTATTGTAGGGTTTCAAAATTTCTACCTAATTAAGCTCTATATTAGAGAACTATCACTCAAAAAATTTAATTTTTTTGTAATGGTATTTACCAATTTGGAAAATAGCACTCTGTTACTTTATCAGAAAAAAACACACCATTTGACATTCTGTTTATATAGAAAAGTAATCTGCATTACAGTATTCTACCAGCTGGTCCATGTTTAGCTTCGCCATAAAACTGTATTTTTTGGTACCTATGCTACTGAGTCGTAGATGGCGGCACACTAGTTCTAGTAGAATAGACATTCCAAATATTTAGCGAAGGATAAAAACCAACCAAGTATATACCAAAAATTGCGGAAACCAATGCACTGAATTAACCATAAGTGAAAGAATTAAAAAGTCATCAAGTCGGATTTTCTATTGAGCAGAATTGGAGATATGAGAACAATAAAAAAAATTGCGTTCAACTTGGATAGCAATGTAAGCCAAGTTGGGATAGGTTGTATTCATTTCTTTTGTGTTAGAAAGTGACAGTTGGATTTCCTTCTACTTGAAAAAAAAAATGGATCCTTCAACTTGGATAGCAATATTAACCAAATTAGGTTAAATTGTGTTTCCTTCTTTTACATTCGAAAGTCATCAAGTAACATTTCCTAGTAAGCAATATCATTTACTTTTCATTAAAAAAAGGAATTGTGTTCAACTTGGAAGCAATATTATTCAAGTTAGGTTAGGTTATGTTCACTTCTTTTACTTTTGAAAAATTAGAAACAATGGCGTGTCCCGTTCACCATAAACTCGAACTCAGTCACGTGGTTGTGATATTAACTCCATTCAACCATTTTTTCGACATCAAATTCCTAACTGATAACCTGTTCATGTTTGCGAACGAAAACGTATTTTGTTTTTTCGGGTATGACTTCGTAAACTGTTCATATAGTTAAAGTAAATCTCCTTATTCTAGAAACAAATTGGCAACGTCGCATTATCTGCTTCCAAAGTATTTGTCAGTTCAAGTTGGCTGTTATCTGTCAGTCAGTAGTGATTATCTAGTTTGAAATTCATGCTTTATACTTGGTTTAAAAAAATTCTTATTGATATAATTTCAGTGAATGAAGTGTTACAAATACATAATTTCCAGTGTTTACATTTGAAAACAGTGCATTTGAATCGGATTGATACGCAGAATGCCGAATCTAAAGGAATATATCCTTAATTAAATTGGATAATTTCATCCTATGACATTTTGTTGAAAAAAAAGGGCTTTCCGCGCCAAATTTTCGACAGCTTTTATCATGTTTCGAAGCATCTGTGAAAGTTTCTTCGATATACGCCACCCTTTCCAATTATTCTCCTGTTGAGTAACATCAGATGTGATGTGATTATTTTGAAGTGGCAAATGAGAAATTGCATCAGATGCAATATTTTGGGCAGCAATGTTTTCCTGCAATGGTGGGATCAGAACGGGAGTTTCATTTTCTCAGGTGACCTTTAAAAAACAGAATTATCTCTGGGATGAATAAATTGGAGATATTATCAGTTGTAATACCACAAGAGAGTGAGGATAAAGTGAAAATAATTCGTCAGATTTTCGAAAACTCGAGCCCGTTGGGCTCTCTCTCTCTCGTACTATTGCCAAATGGCAACAAGTTTGAGAAATAAATCTGGAGAATTATTTTTCACTTTATCGTACTCTCGTGTGGTATTCTATAGATTATTTTTTTATGTTACGATCATAAACACATTTCCTCGCATAATGATTCGAAGTACGAAACCGGTTTTGATTCATTTCTCACTTTTCATGCGAATTGATGACAGACGTTCATTGGTTTCTAGGAATGTCAAAAAATAATCACCAAAGAAGGTGCAGGTTTATTAATATTTTTTCATTAATGTAAAAATATATTACTGGTGGGAATGGATTTCAAGAATTGAATGATTTTTTGAATTGAATATAACTGGCATAGTTGTCACTTGTTGGTTGTCAAGTCAATGGAAGAAAGAGTAAATTGACTAGAATTATTTCCGAAAAATCACGCCACAAGAAACAAAAGCCAGGTTTTCAATTTGAATTCCCCAACGCAATAATCGAATGACACCGATTATTTCAATAATCGGATTAAAGACAACATGTCAGACCTGGTCACAGCACATAACTCCACATAACTATGATGATATGGATATGGACTTGAAGCACCTTTGTAAGTGGCGCCGCAGTGGCGGAACCGGGCGACTGACTCCAGATGGCGCAAATTATCCGTATTTGCTCCTGTGATCAATAGAGTGTTTTTGTAGTGGAACAGTTCAAATTTGTTTGTTACAAACGTGAAAACTGCAGTTTTGTGATTCGGCATGTATAACTTTTAAAATAAATTGTGCCTTGGTTTCGGAAATTGTCCCCTTAATGAATAAAATGCAGATTGAGACGAGTAATCTGCGAACCGCATTAAACCTACTGACACGTGCACTGCGAATACGTAACTCGCCTGTCATCGTGGTGTTAACATGTAATTTATTGTCAAGTTGAAGAGAGTTTTATATTCGTGATGGATGAAGTGGTGGTTGCAATTGGGTTTTTACCCATTTCAAGTGACATCTTTTCGAGAATCAGTCTGTGAAAAAAGGAGCCGCGTTGGTGCGTTTGAGGCATGAGTGTCAGATGCAGGAAGTAAAAAAAATTGATTATTCCAGCATACATACGAAAGTGATCAGCCAAGCAGCAGCGACAATAATTCAGGAGTAGGAGAAAATTACACAAAAACGAAAATAATAAAGAGATATTAATGAATATTGAAGAAATATAAAAAAAAATATTTATTGAAATATTGTTTTTTTTATACATACAGATTTTTCAGATTGTTCGTCTACTTTCAAAATTTGACTAAAACAATCATTTTGAATGTGTCAAAATATGTTTTATGCATGTTTTTTAGGTTATTGTAATTATTGAATTGACTTCAAATATTTTTAAGTAGGTTCATACCATACAAAGTGGATATCAATACTGCATCTATTGCAATTTGTCAATAATTTTCAACAGAAAAGTAATACTAGTTGTTTATTAGTGTACAATAACAACAGACATTCCACTCACTTTACTCTTCAAACTGTCATTATCCATTTTTCCCTGTGGTCACGTTTGTAGCTCACGGTGGCAAAACCATAAAATTTTGTATTCGCGGATGCATCTAAATGCGTGTTTTTGCAACCTACAATACAGCAGTGGTCACCCGACCACTTCTATTTTTCCTGCACGTCATTTACATTTGATTCGAGATTATTTGCGGCCGACTAGTTCATTGCCATTCATTTATTGTAGGCGTGCTTTTTACACTGTGCCTCTCTTTGATGGAAAGCTTTCACCCGTTGGATCACGATACAAATTCCGTGTTGACGTTTGCGACCGAAAAATTTGAACTATCGCAATTTGTAGACAATCTTTTTATCACAGCGGTGAATGGGCATTAGTGATACTATCTGGATCCGTTTTTCTGATTCCGCCACTGTGGAGCTGCACGTCCCCATGCTCCAAGTCCATACAGTTGAACATCTTCGCATGAACTAAGTTTCTGAAATACATTTTATGTTTTGCCTTTTGTGTCAGTAGTTACCCATTGGCCATTTAGCATTTATCGCAGTTCACAGGCCACAACGTCCTAATCAATAAAATTTTGAGATAAAAGACTGGGTTATTTGAATATTTAACGTACGGAAAGAGACTTCGTAATAACGCAGGTTGAGAGGTAAAAACAGGAAGTCAACGGAAGTATATCCTATATTCATTTATTGGAAAAAGACAATAAATAAAAAAAATGAAATATTAGGTATTTCGAGGAACGATTAAATAAACTGTAGTGCGCAATCCCTACCAAGTGATAATGACTTGACAAAGCTCCTCGATTTCAAAACTGAAATGTGGAAATATACAGTGCTTCTCGAAAGTCCCCTCCCCCACTCTTATTTTTGGGACGATAATACATAAACAAGTGAAATTTGGAAACTGAATATTAAAGGTTGTAAACTTCCCTACTAGTGATGATAGATGACGAAATCGTCAAAGATGACGTCACAAGGCCATTGTGACCAATAATTTTAAATGGAACCCTACGGCAAACGACATCTCTTTTAAAAGGTATCGAAAAAACCTATTCAATGATACTAATTTTGTTTGTGTTTATGGCAGTTTTGGCAACTACTCGCTTTTAAAAAACGCAAAGCTGTGATGAATTAAATCAGTTAATACAAAAATTCCAAATTCAAGCTCCGCCTCTGGATAGTTGTCAAATAAGCTGCCATTTTTGTTAGTCTCCCTAATTCGACGTTTTTGTAATAGTCCAAGTTTTTGTACATTCAATAATTTGTGTATTGTTGATCGAACTTTCAACTGTTTTAGCAGCTTTTGGTACTTTTAATATTTTTTTACATTTTAATGATTTGTTAAACTGTTGTGAGCAGAACGTTTAAGTGCTTCAAGAAGCGAAATGGTACGTGCTCTAGGTGATAAAGTAGCAGCGATCCTAATTCTTGGTGAAACTGGACAAAATATTCATGCAGCAGAACGCATTTTTAATGAGAGGTTTCCCGATCGCCCCGTTTCGAGGACTTATTCAAGGGAGCTTCTTCGTAAGTTTGGAATAACGGGTAGTATTAATGATGCGAAACAATCCTGGCAGACCACAAATTTCTGATAAGAAAAAAATTGATATACTGGCAGAAGTAATAGGTAATCCTACGTCTTCAACAACTCACGTTGCATCTACTTGTGAAGTCAGTCGAAGTACAGTACACAGGGTGTTAAAAAAAAAACCAAATTTCATCCATACAAATTAAAAATGGTTCGTCAACTATCAGACGACGACCCAGACCGAAGACTAGAATTTTGTGAAAATATGGAAACTAAAATCAACCAACAGCCAGACTATCTCAAAACAATTTGTTTTAGTGACGAAAGTACTTTCTATCTGAATGGAAATGTAAATGCACAGAATGTGAGGTATTGGAGTGACGCAAATCCTCACCTGTTTCGTGAAACACATACCCAATTTCCCCAGAAGGTGAATGTTTGGGCAGGTATCCTGGGAAACCACATCGTTGGGCCTCTTTTTTTAAATACTTATTGAACTGGTGAGGTTTATCTGGAGCTGTTGCAAAACGCAATAGAACCGTTAATCCTTGAAATTTTGGAAGATAATCCAGATGAATTCGGCAATTTGGAAATAACATTCCAACAGGATGGTGCTACTCCACACTATTACGGTGCAGTAAGACGGTATTTGGATGAGGAGTATCGTGCTAGATGGATTGGACGACGAGGTTCAACGGAATGGCTAGCTCGATCACCGGACACCTTTGGATATTATTCTGTGGGGGTACCTTAAATCGAAGGTTTACGCCACTGAACCTGACAATATTGACGTTTTAAAAAAACGTATTGTTGCAGAATGTGAGGCTGTTTCCGCAGACATATTTGCAAAAGTACGAGAAGAGTTTAAAAATGGGATATTTCACTGTCAGGAAGTAAATTGAGGTCACTTCGAGCAATTTCTCTAAGTAGATACTGATTCTTGAATCTGTAATGAATATCATACTGAATGGAATTTAAATTTTAATGTTTACTAATGAGCCATCAGAACTGCCATAAACACAAACAAAATTAGTATCATTGAATAGGTCTTTTCGATACCTTTTAAAAGAGGTGTCGCTTGCCGTAGGGTTCCATTTAAAATTATTGGTCACAATGGCCTTGTGACGTCATCTTTGACGATTTCGTCATCTATCATCACTGGTAGGGAAGTTCACAACCTTTAATATTCAGTTTCCAAATTTCACTTGTTTATGTATAATCGTTCCAAAAATAAGAGGGGGGGGGGACTTTTGAGAAGCACTGTATAGGCATCATATTATTTGTTATTTACAAAACTACAACGTCCATATAATGGACGTTTTAGGAATATTTATTCCTGGACGACTTGGGGACATCCTTATAACGTCCAAAATAGGTCATGGACGTTCTGATCGAAAATATACCCGAAACGGAACGTCTTCGACACGTCCGGTGCTGTCTGGGTGAAGGCTAAAAGTCGTTTCAGTTAGCGCATTTCCCCTAGTAATATGAAAATAAGTTCAAAAACTAAAACCCGACTACTGAAAAATCACGCTCTAAAAAGTATGAAACAAGAAAATATTCTGATCTCAAATTGTTATGTACAAACTATTCAATATGTATTATCTATTTATCATCTATCAAATAAACAACTTACATGTAATATATTTCAATGTATTTAATACTGATACATAGTGATGTCCAGAGGATAGCCGTGGTCATATGCCACATATCCTAACAAAACAATACATTCTAACAGTAGTAGGTGATCATAAGCTTTATGGCAAAGTGGCATATGACCACGGCTACTCTCTGAACATCACTATGAATATGTATTGAATACATTGAAATATATTACGTGTAAGTTGTTTATTTGAAAGATGATAAATATTGGATAGTTTTGACATAACAATTTCACATCAGAAATTTTTTCTTGTACCATACTTTTTAAAGCGTGATTTTTCAGTGGTCGGGTTATAGTTCTTGAACTTATTTTTATTTCATAATTTTCAGAGCGTGATTTTTCAGTAGTCAGGTTTTAGTTTTTGAACTCATTTTCATATCATACTTCTTAGAACGTGATTTTTCAGTAGTCGGGGTTGAACTTACTTCTTATGTAAATTGCTTTGGGGTTATCATTTCGTGATAAAGTATTTGCGGAGCTGCTTAACATTTTTTTTCTTTAGGTTTCATTGTTTTACATGTACAGCCTATAACCAGCGGACAATCAAGGTGCTTCCAACGATACCTCATTTGTCAAATTATGATAAGTAGTTTAGAACAGATAAACATACATACATACATACCCACATACATACCGGTCAAAAACATAACCCTCTTTTTTGCTCCGCCGCAGTCGGGTAAAAAAAGTATATTTCAGTTTGGCGCTGCTTGCCTCATTTTCATGTCTCATTGAACTATGTTTATGTACTATGGCAAAATTGGAATACCAGAAAATGTAATCGCTCACCTTCATTGGAATATTGATAAATTAGTCTGAAACACCCACCAACCCCAAATGAACTGTTGTAATAATTATATACGTGTCGGAGAACCAGTTCACGGATGAATATTACATGAATATGAATCGACCATCCCTCATAAACTGTGATAATAGCGAACATCTCACAGAAATTCCCACTCATCCTCCATAAATGAGCATGCATTTGACGAGTTCAGATCTCGGTGATCCAGCGGGGATATCCACAGCGTCACAGGGTGGATTTACACTGGGCCGGATGGTGTTTTAAAGCCAGAAACGATCATATACAGCGACGGCAATCCCACCGCTCATGTTCTGTCCGGCAACACTCGTAAACTAGATGTTTATACCGCAAAAACCGCGGCCCGCAAATCGACATCAACATCAGTGTCAGGAGCGAGCCTTTGCCAATCTGCGTTTTCGACTGATTGACGAGTATCGTTTATCCGACCTATCTATACACCACGATATAGGGGTTGTTCCTGCATAAATTGCCGCTAAAAATTGGACAGGGGCGTAGGATAAGGATATTTATTGGAAATATTTTGTAGTAACAAATAACTGTGGGATTTGGAATTGGGCTTGTTTATGCGAATTGGTGGCATACTTGAGATTGGTTCGGATGGCTGGCTGATTTTTCGTTTATTTCTGAACGAAACTATGGAGGAATGTCCTACAGAAAATGGATTCGCTTTGAATAAAGTTGCTATGAACCATCGATATTTTGATTTCTTTTTTCTTAGTAACCAAATTTAAATATGCAAGTTACAATCCTGCGACTGTTTCCTTTCATAGTTGAATAGTAGTTTAGTTACGAGTCCGGAAAATGGCTCATTAAAGTACAAGTCTAGGTGTTTACGGACGAGGCGACGAAGGTGCCGAGTCTGGAATTTCTAGACGAGTACTTTACTGACATTTCACTTGTATTCTACTACGTTTCATTTCATTCTGTATAATTTTCTTTTTATTTAGTTGGTGAACATTCGCAGTAGATGCTTGGTCGCTTTAAAACAGGTGTCAGTATTGTCAGGATGGTCCCACAAACGTGGCAAATTAAGTTCTTGATTTAGTCATCTTCAAATTTCCCAGACAGCACTGGATATTCCATGAATATTCATAAAATATTATTTTTGGGATATTGGAATATTCTTAAATGTGCCAGAGATATACATTTTTTTTTGGAATATTTCTAGAATGTGCTGGTGGGAAAATTTTTGATCTTCCTTGAATATTCCATGAGAAATATTCCTGGAATATCCAGAATATTCCCAGAATATTCCATGAATATTCCAGAAAGAATACTCCTGGAATATCCTCTGGGAATATTCCTTTTATATCCAGAATATACCTACAATATTCCATGGATATTCCAGAAAGGAAAATCCCAGAATATTCCATGAACATATTCTATGAATATCCCGAAAATATTCAAAGTAATTCAGGAATATGATAGTAATGTTGAAAAGGGAAACATTCTCAATTGGATATTGAATAGAAAGATTTTTCTGTGAATTGAAAAATCCACGATAAAAATGAAGTTATTTTTTGTGAATGTCTAACAGAAAACAACTACTTTCCCGGCTAAAGCCACGCTGGACATTGAACTACATCTGATAGATATTCTGAAAGGACCCTAACTCAAAAGAAAAAATCTGAAATTGAAAATTTGCATTTTCATTCAGATAGTTATTTGATTTTCTATTCCAGTCCTAATTAAGAACTCATATAGATGAATGAGGCAAAGAAAAATATTTTCCAAAAAGAGTACTTACCAGAAATCATTTGTTACATTGACGCAAGAGAGGCATCGCATTCACTAGGTCTTCAATATATTTTTGTCGACAAAAATCTATTTGACGCTTCCACGATCATCAGGAAGACCGGAAGAAATGGGAAACACATTTTCTAGAAGCAATCTCACTTTGCAAAGATGGAAAAGAGTTGAAACAATTCTTTCGGAGATACTCTTTGAAATTAGTGTTTTTCTGACATTAAAACCTGATAGTAATATTCCCTAAATATCTTGAAGGGTTTTCAGAACAAAATAACCATCCCCTAAAATTTCAGAAATTAAGAAAATAAAGAAAAATACAATTGTTTCCCCACATGAGTATCCTCAAATATAAAATCTTCAATGGCACTTTTACATCAATAATATGAACTTCTACAATTATGCCTGACAATTCAAGCAATGTGTTTGCTTGCTTACATTCGCCAAGAAACAAAACTTCATTTCAAAAATTAAGTAGTAGTGCAATACGTAATTGTTTTCCTCAGAGTATTTGTGGATTGGAATTGCAGGTTCCACTCAGAAAAAAAACATTTGATTTCCGCAGACTGCGCACCCCTTCCCTACAATGAAATAAAACAATATGAATTTGAACAGGTATATTTCTATGTAGTTATAATAATTATAACACATATTTTATTAACCCGTTTCTTCTGTCACTACGGGGATATCTCTGAAAAACAAGAGTTGCAAGATCGAACTACTGTTATCTGAATCAGAAAAACTTGGATCCATTCTATCACTAATAGTTACAATTTGATAACTTAACTGTCCTTTTGCATGCTGTGACGGAGTTAGTGTAAAAATTGCATTAAGAATATTTTCAGTTTCCTGGTGTACTTCCTTATACCAAGCACTGCTTCTTTTTCTTTCAGGCATTTTGTAGAAAACGCCATATAAATCACAATTTTGTTAAAAATATCATTTAAAATGTTCTTTCAGGTCGTTAGCAGTCGAGTTTGTAAACAGCAGTTATTCAAAATGGCGTCAAATTATGTTTCTTCCAAACGTAACTCCATAGAATAGGAGATAGTTATGTCCATCAGAACTCGACTGCTAACGACCTGAAAGAGCATTTTAAACTATATTTTTAACAGATTGTGATTTATATGACGAAATATTTTGATAAAGTGATATGAATTTTACTTTGCCATATTTCTGTTAAAAAAAAAAATTAATCGTGAAATTTTGGTCACACTCATTAGAAAGCATCGCAAATCCAATGGCGTCGTCAAATTTTATTTAAAAAAATCGCCAGTATGTTTTTTGGATTTTTGACCTTGAAAAAAATTCAAAGTAGGCCGTGAAATTTGTATTTTTATTTCGAATTTATGGCATTCAACTAGAACTATTGATCCTCCATCTACTGAAAAAAAAACTTCCGAATCGGAAATTCAAATTCAAGGTAGGCCGTGAAATTTGTATTTTTATTTCGAATTTATGGCATTCAACTAGAACTATTGATCCTCTATCTACTGAAAAAAAAAACTTCTGAATCGGAAATAAATAACAGTTTTAGAGAGGTGGCCCGCTTTCAAATGGGTCACTCTATGTATATATATATATATATATATATATATATATATATAGTATTACTCTTAATGTTTATTTTTCATAACTTACATTTGAAAATGAACTCTGTATTAGTTAAAGTACAAACATGTATAATTTGCCGGACTCAAACTGACAACGTTATGTAGTATATCACGATACAGCATAGAATAAATGATTATACCAGTACATTTTCTATGTTGCTTGTATATTATATGCCACAAGACTCATAAGGAAGTTAACGACTCTCACTTGGAAAATCTATTTTTTTTTCGATTTTTTGTATAACAGAGAAGGTTTTGAACCAAGCCGGGTTTTTCTGATTCCAAACTATGGTGAATTTGTTAAAATGCATTAAGCGTTTTTTGTACACCGGATAAAATTTTAAATGGATTCATCTCAAATGTGCGAAATACCTACCTGAATCAGGGGAAAAAATGTATTCTTCACATAAAATCATCCACATGATTTCTGTTTTGATCAACAATATGAGTCGCGTGCGAGAATCTTGAAAACACTACCAGACAACAATATTCACCTGTTTACTGGGTCACAATGGCCATTGATATTGTTTTTTATATAATACTGTTTGGATTGTTGTCTTCTTACCACTGATTTTTTCATCATTGTGATTCGTTAAGGGCATTGAAGTGTATTGACTCGATCTACTAGATCTGACTCCATCTACCAGTTTGGATATAACTAGGTTCGTTCATTTTTATCACTATGAAATTGAATACCAATATTAGATTCTTTTTGTACATTTACCAAACAATCAATTCAACATTCCACATTACTGAAATATTTATTGCATTCGACAATTGCCAGTATTTTCTTACGGCTCTGAGCAGGACAATTGAGGTTAGGCGGAGAGCGGTTTTCCAAATTTTGTCGAATTTGACAAAGCAAAAATATTTTTTCAATAATTTTTTTCGAATTTTTGATTACTCTAATTTGTTATAGAATGGCATTATATACCTGTCAATCACTGGTGTGCAAAAAGTTGGATTACACCCTGTATATTCGGTAAGGTGAATAAAAAAAACATTATTTGGATAGAAACTCTAATGTAACTTGTGTAAACCAGTAAAATTGATATAATGGACAACTATTTGAGAAATTTCGAAGTTAGAAAAATAGAAACTAAAATTGCTGTAGATCTTGATAGTATTAGAAGTATGAGCTAGTACTCCGATAAATTACAAGTATTTTTGAAACAATTTCAACTAAAATTCGGCACAATTGTACCAACAGAAACTTTTGAAATCGTTGATTTGAATCTTTATAAATTAGAAGGATACAATATTATATATAACCAAGGTGAAGTAAACCAAAATGATGGGGTAGTTATATTCATAAAAAATGATATTCACTTTTCGCATAGTTTCAGTGATTTTGAAGAAATAAAATACAATAATAGTTTTACTAACTTAAAAGTAATAGAAGTACAAATACTGAATCATGAAGAAAAAATACTTTTGTGTGCAATATACAGGCTCTTGAAAATTATTTATCAAAAAATAAGATATTCGATCAACATATCATGACAGGTGAGTACCTAAATATTTTAGGCGAGTACGGATATCCATCCTATATGAATGAATATACTCGCGTAAGCATCAATCATAGAACAAACATTGATCACTTTTCCGTGAATTCTAAAAAATCGGAACCAGAAATATTACCTATTGTTTTTCAAATATACATAACAGATCACTACCCGATAATCCTTCTATTAGAACATGATAGAACAAGACCTAACCTTAAAATACAACTGAAAGTTCATCCATTACAAAAAACTCAATAATGATTTGAAACATGAAAACTGGGAATATATCAACAATTGTCAATGTCTACATGAGGCAACCGATAGGCTTGTCAAAAATATTACTTACTATACAGAGTGGGCCATTGAAAACGAAACAGTGGCACTGTAGGTCAGCAGAACCGAACTATATAAAAATGCTCGGACACATCAACCACATCTTCGAGGGGGACATCGTTCGCGATGAAATTCACCCGAAATACATTCCATCTCTCGGAGCTGTGACCGCCACCCCTAAATTTTTAAATAGCAACATATGGCAAGTGATACCTCATTTGAAAGGTATTTCCATTCTCAATATCAAGCAACAAAAGTAAATTAATTATATCGATTCGTTTTCGAGATATAGGAACTTGAAGTTGGGAAATAACTTTTTATTCACTCAATCAATAAAAATAACATCTAACAATGCAACTGTTCAAAGATAAGTATCATTGTCAATGAATCAAATGATCTAACTGTTTACCAACAAATAACGTGCAATTCCGTCTCAAATTTTTATTTCATCCTCATTTACTTGATCGAAAAAAAATTAAGGTTCCGAAGAATCGATAAAAAGACATTTTTTGTCGAATTCGACTCAAATGCGAGTACAACGAAAACATGTATGACATAATTTTTTTCGCCAAATCGCAATTGTAGACGTATATCAGTGTCAAACTGATCTTTGATTGAACGACATTAGAGTGAATTACTTGACTAAAGCTGCTGAATATCTTTCCGCAATAATGGTGTATACGATTGCGGAAAGAGTTGAAATAATAAATTTTTTTTTTCAAGAATGATGAGTGCGGTAACCGTACAGCTGATTTGCACAATAAAACGCATCCAGATAAACTTGTTGCTAGAAAATACGTTCTAAATTAGTGAAAAAATTTCGTCAAACTGGATCAGTAGCCAACAAGAAACGAGACCCAGTACGTGAATTTCCGTTGAGAAATAAACCTGTTGAAGTTGCACTTTTAGGACAAGTTCATGCAGACCCAACATCGAGCACAAGAAAATTGGCTAGTGTTACCAATATCAGAAGAACCAGTATCCGCCGAATCCTGAAACATCATAAATTCCACCCCTACAAAATACATTTGGTACACCAATTGAATGAAGATGATTTTGATAGGAGACAGGAATTTTGTGAAATTGTGACTACGAGAATAGATGCTGATGATAATTTCCTTTTCAACATCTGCTTTTCCGATGAGTCTACATTCTTTTTAAATTCCACTGTGAATCGTCATAATTGTCGTTATTGGTCAGATGCCAATCCACATGTTTTCCACGAAGGCCATACTCAAACTTCCCAAAAACTCAATGTCTGGGCCGGTATTTTTGGGGACCGATTGATTGGACCAGTATTCTTCGACAATTACCTGACAGGAGAAGTTTATTTGGAATTATTGAATGAATTTGTTTATCCACAATTAGTAGACATAATTGAAAATGACGATCGTTACCGTGAAGACCACTTGATATTTCAACAAGACGGGGCACCTCCACGTTATGCACAGCCTGATAGGGCATTTTTGGATAGAATGTTTCCTGGAAGTTGGATTGGAAGAAGAGACTCTATAGAGTGGCCAGCCAGATCTCGAGATTTAATCACACTCGAGTTATTCCTGTGGGGTCACTTGAAAAACAAAATATTTGCAACCCAACCAGAATCTGTGGAAGATTTACGAAGGAGAATAATTGAAGAATGCCGTCGAATAACGCCGGAAATGCTACGAAATGTGAGGTCTCGTTTTGAACAGAACTTGTACTATTGTATGGAAATGGGTGGTAGACAGTTCGAACATTTAGTTCATTGACAATAATAATAATTGCGACAGTTGCTTTATCAGATATTGTTTTTATTAATTGAGTGGATAAAAAGTTATTTCCCAACTTCAAGTTCCTATATCTCGAAAACGAATCGATAGAGATAATTTATTTTTGTTGTTTGATATTAGGAAGGGCAATACCTTTCAAATGGGGTATCACTTGCCAAAAGTTGCCATATAAAAATTTAGGATGGTGGTCACAGCTTCCAGGGATGGAATGTATTTCGGATAAATTTCATCGCGAACGATGTCCCCCTCGAAAATGTAGTTGACGTGTCCGAGCGTTTTTATATAATTCGGTTCTGCCGACCGACAGAGCCGCTGTTTCGTTATCAATGACCCACTCTGTATAGAGAAGAATACTAATCATGTAAATGTCAAAACCAAAGCAAAAAAAGACTGGATAACTGAAGGACTACTCACTTCTCTAAATTTTGAGAATGAAATGTATAAAAAATCAGAACAAACCCCGAATAACCTCAATTCCGAAAAAGAATATAAAAAATATAAAAATATTGTGTCAAGTTGATAAAACAAGCTTAAACAAAATTTTATGAAGAAAAGATAGGAACATGCAAAAGTTCAAATGAGGCCCTTTGTTAAACTGTTTATAAAATTTTCCATATGGAGAAAAAAAAAAGAAAGTATAGAGAAACTACAAATCGAAGACACCATCATTCATAATAAAGGAGAAATTGCAGAATGTTTCAATGATTACTATAGCGTAGTGAGTAGAAAAATAAGACAAAACAGCTATCTTGAAAAAAATTACATTTAATCAAATAAACATTTCGGATTCAGAGCAGGAATATCCACCCAGGACGCCATAACACAACTCTTACAAGTGATATATGAAAAAATGGATCAGAGCAAACCGTCACTACGTATATTCGTGGACTTAGTGAAAGCTTCCAATACGGTGTCGCAACTGAAAGTTATTGAAAGCTATGGAATCAGAGGAAACGCACTCGATCTATTGAATAGTTACTTGACTGATAGATATCAACAAGTTCTCATAGATGATCGATTGAGTAATACCAAAAAAATTATTTATGACGTACCACAAGGAACTGTTCTGGGTCCCATTCTATTCATAATGTACATAAACGACTTACTCCACCTAGACAAAAATCGAAAAAAATTCAGTTTTGCTGATGACACCGTTATTCTCTACAGCGCAGTCACGTGGGAAGGTCTTGAAACTGATAGTGAACGAGACTTTTCGATAATTAATGGTTGGTTTGATTATTACAGTCTGACATTTAACAGCGCCAAAACGAAATGTATCACCTTCACCTCGTACTGTAACAATCTTCCGGAAATAGATCCCCTCAAAATCAATAATCACACTCAAATAGAAGAAGTAGAGTGTACCAAATATCTGGGAATAGCTATAGATCGGCATCTACAGTGGGACTTCCAAGCGAAACATATAATAATTGTGTAGAAAACTATGAGCAATGAAGTTGAAATCTCCACTTACTCATTAAACATTCCAACTTCATTATTTATTGTCCATTGTTAGTGCCGTTAAGCTTAGTTTTGTGAGAGCCTGAAGATAGTAAGAAAGCTGGCTGAAATGCATTGCCAATTTCTTTTATAGAAATAAAAACCTTCATTCTGGTGCAGATTCCAATTTTTCTACACAACTAATCATTCAATTACCTGTAAACGAATACTCGTGAAAAGTTAGTGACCAGTTTCGGAGAAATTCAATTTTCCACAATATGTGGGGTCACACCGTGTATCAAGTTGGATGACTTCGTCGACTGACGCTATAAATCACTTTGTGCATTTCGTAGTTACGCCTCTGTAACATCATTTACCTGTCTGGACTGCTCTCTATATCTCCCTTTTTATTACCGGATTTCGAAATTATCGCTTGTGGATTCTCGTAATTCAGGAAGATTTCATTTTAATGTGCCGCTCGCAAATACCGATGTGAATCAAATTATTGGCAGAGCCAGATTCAAATTTGGAATGTTTATGAAGCCGTCGGTGTAGTAAATTCTGCGTTTCTCTTGCAACTGGAATAACTCGAAATGTTGATTTGTCCATGGACAGTTATATTTCATTGCGGATGTAGATAGTTTATATAATGTTATAGCCAAGTTCATCAACGAAAAAGTGACCGAAGCATCGTGAAATTATCGTTTCTCTTTTGACGGATATTTTTGTCCGTCTTTATGAATCGAGAAGATAATTTCTTCAGAACGTACGTGATGAGAAACGAGTTTTTCCTCGGCAGAAGAATGAACATTGGATTTTCAATACCAAAGTGAATAATTCTGAATTGAATGAAGAATATTAATTTTATAGGTCGGGGGCATTGAAAATATTTCATAATAGAAGATTGGACTACTCAACATTTGAATTATATAAAGAACTATTTCCGCATAGAAGACCCAGTAGTGATATGTTCCGGTACAAAAAAACTTAATTATATCGTTTCATATGGTACTCAGTCAAAGGCATTATGACTTCTAGTAGCTCCAATGATATCCAATCATAGAAGGGGCAGCTATAACTATATAACTATGAATGTCTAAAGCAAGTCATGCTTTGATTTCTGAAATAGAGGAGGAGAATCCTCGAAAAGAGGGTGAAAAACAGTCACAGGAAAATTCTGGATGAATAAAATACAGAATAAGACGATAAAAAAGGCAACTGCACTATGAGTGCAGTGGCTTCGAGAGAGCCCGCTTTAGTAATGTTACAGATCATCCCGGAAGACCAAGTATGGAGATCAAAGACAAATAACTTAATTAGTACTTTCAATTACAGCCATAATTTGATGGATCTACACGTCATTCAGGTAACAGAGTTTGGAACATAAGATTTAGATAAAATATTAGAGTGATTAAGATGGAGAACTAATGAGATGAATTTTGCAACACAGACACCATATTGAAATATTAATTCAGGCTACAGAGTTAGGAATATATAATTCATACGATATATAACAATAACTAATGAAGAAATTATAACATAAAATACAATTCTGCCACATATACAACATATTGAAATATTCACACAGTAACGATTTAAATGAGATTACACAATTATGTTATCAGACGTAAATTCCTCGATCGAGTAATAACAATTTTCTATCAAGAAAATGTCACTATTATTTTGAATTGTTTGAGTCCCATATCCCATTTGTTCTGGAAGTTCGTTGGAAAGTTTGATGCCAGCAAATCTAGGAGATTTTTCATATATAATCAGGTTGTGTTACAGCACTGAAAAAGATTTGGCGTTCTTGAACTCACTTATATTACATTTGACGAAGATCAATGTTTTATATACGTATATATTTTTCTAAAGTGCACCGAGTCTCCCCAGATAACTACATTATGAGTAAGGTGACAATAGACTAGGAGTAGAACACATCTGAAAGGGTTTTCCTCAAGTGTTTTCTTTAGTTGCGAAATTGCATAGTAAGCTGAATTAATTTTCTTGGAGAATTGTTCAACATGGTTTCCCCAGAAAATATGTTGATCCAAATGAACTCTGATCTGATAACTGCCCTAAAATTAAAGTACGGCAACCAATATCGAACTGGGCTTAGTTGGAAACACGAGTGAAGAAATCAGTGGGAAGTCTGTAGGAGTAACTTAGTCAGCTTGCTCACCTAGATACTTCAAAGGTTTTCAAAGAACAGTTGACTATGCGGATATTTATCATAAGATGAGTTCAAAAACAAAGGTCCCAAAAACACACTGTGCAGTGAAGCTTTGGTTCGTTTCTTGGAAGTGAAAGTGGCCTTCAACATCTCTTGACCGACAGTGAGAGCGCTTCAGGAAGATAAACTGGGCGAAGGTAGAACAAAGTTTCTCAGAATATTGAAAGAACTGAAATCCTGATATAACAGCACTAATAACCAATCAAGAGAGAATTGTTTCAGATGTTGAAGGAGCGGACACATAAAGAGAAATGAGATTACAGGGTGAGGTTGTCACCTTGTTTATCATCGACAGCGAGGCCACCCCTACATTTCCACATACCTATGACGACAGGGTCATCTTGTTAATAGGCAGATACCAAGAAACCCGATTCGCAATACATCGGGCAGCATGCTGGCTACTAAAAGTGGAGATTTTAGGGCCATCCGAATTCACAGGATCAGAAGACCTACTGATGATCAGTCTATGAGAGATAAGATGAACCAGTATGATTTCAATACCAAACATGGACCAGCTATACCAAATAGTTATATAGATGTCCCGCCAAAGAGACTGTATCCAAAGGCGTGTAGTGAGCATTGTCAGCGAATCAGATGTCATGAGAGAGTCGTCAATGTTATACAAGCGAGTTATCAACTAACATATGGACTATAATCGATCCAAACATCGGAATGAGAGCAGAATTGGTAGCCTCCCTTGGAGAGATATTCCATTTCTAAGGCAATGTGGGCACAGTGGGATTCCCTGATTCTCGAAAATGAACTCTTCATACGGGTATAGCGGTGAACTGATTGAAATCCATCAATTTTCCAATTGTTTTTAACCAGGAAGACAAAATCATGACAAAAATTTATGTGGGAAAATCGAGATGAGAGTCAATGAGATCTTGGACAAGATCAGGCAGATTCTCTACTGGGTTCAATGAGACGATCAGGAAGCTGGTGAAATTATTCCAACACTGGTGGTCTGTGAATATGTTTCCGAACATCGGACGGCAGACTTATTTGTATTGGAGTTTTTCGATTATCTGGTATTTCCATCCCTTCATATAAATATATACAGTGCTTCTCAAAAGTCCCCTCCACCCCTCTTATTTTTGGAACGATTATACATAAACAAGTGAAATTTAGAAACTGAATATTAAAGGTTGTAAACTTCCCTACTAGTGATGATAGATGACGAAATCGTCAAAAATGACGTCACAAGGCTATTGTGATCAATAATTTTAAATGGAACCCTACAGCAAGCGACACCTCTTTCAAAAGGTATCGAAAAAACCTATTCAATGATACTTATTTTGTTTCTGTTCATGGCAGTTTTGGCAACTCGCTTTTGAAAACGCAGAGCTGTGATGAATTAAATCGGATAATACTGAAATTCCAAATTCAAGCTCCGCCTCTGGATAGTTGTCAAATGAGCTGACGTTTTTGTTGGTCTCCCTAATTCGACGTTTTTGTAATTGTCCAAGCTTTTGTACATTTAATAATTTGTGTATTGTTGATCGAACGTTCAACTGTTTTAGCTTAGTTTAACTTTAAATATTTTTGTACATTTTAATAATTTGTTAAACTGTTGTGAGCCGAACGTTTGAGTGCTTCAAGAAGCGAAATGGTACGGGCTTTAGGTGATAAAGTAGCAGCGATCCTAATTCTTGGTGAAACCGGACATAATATTCATGCAGCAGAACGCATTTTTAATGAGAGGTTTCCCGATCGCCCCGTTTTGAGGACTTATTTGAGAAAGCTCCTTCGTAAGTTTGAAACAAGGGTAGTATTAATGATGCGAAACAATCCTGCAGACCACAAATTTCTGATGAGAAAAAAATTAATATACTGGCACAAGTAATAATGAATCCTACTTCCTCAACAACTCACATTGCATCTACCTGTGAAGTCAACCGAAGTACAGTACACAGGGTAATGAAAAAAAAAAAAATTTCATCCATACAAATTAAAAATGGTTGATCAACTCTCGACGACGACCCAGACCGAAGACTAGAATTTTGTGAAAATATGGAAACTAAAATTAACCAACAGCCAGACTATGTCAAAACAATTTGTTTTAGTGACGAAAGTACTTTCTATCTAAATGGAAATGTAAAATACACAGAATGTGAGGTATTGGAGTGACGCAAATCCTCACCTGTTCCGTGAAACACATACCCAAATTCCCCAGAAGGTGAATGTTTGGGCATGTATCCTGGGAAACCACATCGTTGGGCCTCTTTTTTTAAATACTTATTCAACTGGTGAGGTTTATCTGGAGCTGTTGCAAAACGCAATAGAACCGTTAATCCTTGAAATTTTGGAAGATAATCCAGATGAATTCGGCAATTTGGAAATAACATTTCAACAGGATGGTGCTCCTCCACACTATTACGGTGCAGTAAGACGGTATTTGGATGAGGACTATCGTGGTAGATGGATTGGACGACGAGGTTCAACGGAATGGCCAGCTCGATCACCGGACCTCACACCTTTGAATTTTTTTCTGTGGGGGGTACCTTTTATCGAAGGTTTACGCCACTGAACCTTACAATATTGACGTTTTAAAACAACGTATTGTTGCAGAATGTGAGGCTGTTTCCGCAGACACATTTGCAAAAGTACGAGAAGAGTTTAAAAATAGGATATTTCACTGTCAGGAAGTAAATGGAGGTCACTCCGAGCAATTTGTTTAAGTAGATACTGATTCTTGAATCTGTAATTATCATACTGAATGGAATTTAAATTTTAATGTTTACTAATGAGCCATCAAAACTCTCATAAACACAAACAAAATTGGTAACATTGAAAAGGTTTTTTCGATACCTTTTAAAAGAGGTGTCGCTTGCCGTAGGGTTCCATTTAAAATTATTGGTCACAATAGCCTTGTGACGTCATCTTTGACGATTTCGTCATCTATCATCACTAGTAGGGAAGTTTACAACCTTTTATATTCAGTTTCCAAATTTCACTTGTTTATGTATAATCGTTCCAAAAATAAGAGGGGGGGAGGGGACTTTTGAGAAGCACTGTATATATATATATATATATATATATATATATATATATATATATATATATATATATATATATTTATATATATATATATATATATATATATATCAATTTCTTGTCCTATTCAAGATTTTTTTCGAATACGATAATACTACTTCCTTTCACTTCTTCCAATGGAACTGAACCGAAATGTTCATGATGATACCTTCCAAATACTTTGTACAACTTTCTAGCATAATCCAAACAAACTTTCATCTACAGAGAATCTATAGAACATGAAAGAGATCAGCAAATTATGATGAATGTTCTAACTTATACATCCGCTTCATTCCTAATGGAAGTCGTAGAGCTCGAAAAACTTTTAAATGAGATAGATTTTCAATATTATTTGAGGATGAAAGTCCGGGAATGGATTTGATTATATATATATATATATATATATATATATATATATATATATATATATTTTATGTTGGGATATGTTGCAAAGTAGTTGAACTTATAATTATCATAATTATTATTAGTTATTTTAATTATTATCGTTAATTGTTATTTTGAAATTTTCTCTACCTTTCCACTATTATGGAACCTTATACTATGCTCCAGTCGATACATATGTATAAAGAGGGCATTCCTGAAGTAGTTCTGATATCAAAATTATATATCCAACGATATATCTAATAAAAATCCACGATTAAACCATATCAATATTAAAATGTATAGCAAACATTGAATTAAAATAAGATCAACGGATATATAAGTTCTGAACACCAATGGGATTCGAAAGAGTTTGTGTGGGAAAAGTGATGATATACAGATATACAATAAAATGTAATGGCAGAAATTGAAAAATTATAATTTTATAATTTTTTTTAAATAGTATGTAAGAGTTAGAATTAGATATCATCCATAAAATCCTTAATAATAATTGGAACAGCAAATAATTTGGTAGGAAGTGATACAAATTCGGAAATTTGTGGAAAAAAAAAATTTGTGAGTGTTGCTATGGATTAGGATAACAAGTTCCAGAGGAGATGGGAAAAAGTTCCAAAAGTGAAGCCTCGTAGAAAGTTTCAGGAGAAGCATTATAGATAATACAAAGAAAACCAATAATTAAAAATTCCCGAACGAGAAAAATGTTCGAAAATGGGTCGAATCGGTCTCGTAGTCTCAAAATGGCAGCAATCGATTGAAAAAATCACAATCTTCAATTTTCAAATAATAATGAAAAACTATATGTCACTTGATAGAGCTTTTTGAGCTCCCCAACTTTCATTTGGGCATGTTTTTGTCCACAATGAACAGATAACCCATCAATCTTCCTCTTTCTAAAATAGAATATTATTGAAGAATGTCAGGTCAGAACGTCAGCAATAGTTTGTGAAATATAGCTTTACCGATTGAAAGCACCATCGAATTTTTCACATTCACACTATCGAATCGCATAACAATAAATAGATGTTGAATTTCAGAAAATAGGTCCAATTCCCATGGGCGAGATCACTAATTTTTGGAAAAAATACTACAATGTCCAGAACGATAAAAAAAGTGTTTTTTTTCAATTTTTTTTATGTAGTTTAAAAAAAAAAAAACCAAGGAAATTTTCTTATTTGAACACTGCGGAAATCGCGCCAGGATGTGACGTAACAAGTTCAGAACTATGGCAACGCCGAGTTGCCAAGCGTTATTCATAATATTCCTTTACAATGTATGCAGGCTGAAAAAGTAATGACATATCACTCGGTATACATATATATTATTTAAGAAAAACTAAATCAAGAAGAGCTGTCAAATACGAAGGCTTCATTTCAATATAACACATGCTGACACAAGTTTCGTTTTATTCATAGGATAAAACAGAATAACATTTCCCCAGAAGTTCCGAAAAATAATGACACTGGTAACCCGCCGATCACCGAGAGTGCCAGGATCAACAGCGTTGCCAAGTGTTATTCATATACTTTTTTACAATGTGAGCAGGGTAAAAAAATAATACAATAGCACTCGGTAAACATACATATTGATCAAGAATGACTAAATCAAGAACGGCTATCAAATACGAAGTCTTTTTTTCAATATCACATATGTTGACACAAGTTCTGTTTCATTCATAGGATGAAACAAAATAACATTTCCCCAGAAGTTCCACGAAATAGTGACACTGGCAACTTAAATAAATGCCAAATCATTGGACATATGACGTCAAAAGAAGCGGAAATAACGCTGTGTTTGAATGTCTTACTGAATTTGAGGGTTTTAGACTAGCGTTTATTCGAATATTACACAATATCTTCTAGGAGAAACTATGCACACATAATATTTAATCACTATTTTTCAACTTCAATCACATATGTGGCCTATAGTGAATTGTTGGTTACATAGAACTCAAAGTAAATAAAAATTTGCAATAAACTTGACATCATAATTAGCTTCATGCTTTGAAAAACACGAAATCATTGAGTAACTTATAATGAGTCCATACGATAACTTTCGTAGAATTTGACAGATGATACGGATTTCATTAAGTTTGCACGAAAGTCCGATTACGAAATGAATGCGTCTTTGGATATTGGTAATAAGGCGCTCTCAATACAGCATTTGAAGCCGATACATATTCATGTTTTTATTTATTATTGCGCTTTGTCTCTGTTTCCAAGTCAATTTGGATGTTCTGATGCTAATAGGTTATAATCCAACTGAAATATATAGTGTGTTTCGGATAGTATGAAGGATATCTTCGATAACACAATGAAGAAAAAAAAAACAGATGGCGCGGCATTTCAGAAAGATGTATTTCACAATTTATTCTTTGATTCTGAAATTATCATCAATCAATTTTGACATATCATCTGCCATCTTTTTCATTGAAAAACACATAGACAATTTCTATTTTTTGTGTCAACCTCAAACTCTACGTTAAAAAGTTATATATTTCAAAACTCGCTAAACTAACCTAATATTTCGTTGTCATCTTACTCAAAAAAAATTGAGTAGGTATAACCAAACTGTTTTTTTTTTGGCTTGAATCAACTCTATAATTCCATAAAAATATCAATATTGAGAATTAAGATCTACAACACTTCTGAGACTGCAAAATTCCACTCACCTATTGAACAAAATTGCACAAAGATGTGAGGTTTGTGCGTCAAAGGAAGATTACAGCTTGTTCAACATATGACTGAAGTCGGCTTATTTGAATGGAATTATTCTGATCACTCAGGTTGGGTCTCATTGGAAAAAGTAGAATCTGATTTGAAAAAATTTGAGCCCGAATAAAACGAGACATTGAATCGAAAACAATTTGTTCATTCCACAGGGTCGAATACTTGATTTTCTGGTTATATAGACAGAGTGCTATGGGAAATACCCTAGGGCAGAACTAGGTTGGTCAGCTACAAGAGAATGACCTCTTTCGCCTTCGAAATTGGCCTACATAGGGACTGAACCATAATCCCAGCACTGGTGGGTATATAACGGACCCAAAAGCAGAGGCTTTTGAGGTGCCCACATACACATATCCAATCTAATCTAGTCTATATAGGCGCATGGTAGGATTTTAACACATTGAGAATCATACTAAATTTTCGGGAACGTACACCGAATGAGTATTCTCGGGTCTTTACATAAACGTGAATATCTCTAGAGCAACATAGTGTACGACAAAGAGGGATAATTTTAAGGAATGTAAAAGTTTCCGAACTCCTGGTGTAGATCTCGACAGTGGATGTGTAGAGCTGAAACCCAATAACTATTTGAATAACATATGGGTATGTGTTTGGTCCATTTTAGAATATCATATAGGGGTACACTTTTAGAATTAAATTAAAACGTTAAATAAAGATTTCATTCAATTTGAATATTTTTTCGAGAAAGTTCCTCTGTCTATTAATTTAGCCTTCTGGATTAACAGTTCTCATTCATCACCAGTTGTTGACTTCTGAATATTGATCATGATACTTTTCATTAATTCATTTGGGTCGAATACAATAGATACTCAATGGTATTATAGACGTTATATTTGGATATGACAAGGGCATGGTCCATTTGCTTAGGTATGTGGGATATGAATCTCAACACAGAATGATAACAGGAAACTCAATAATCACAATTATAATAACTTAATGGAGATCAGATCAGGCATAAGAACCCCAGTCAAAAAACGAGTTCCAGTGTAGATTGTAGGAGGCTCAATATGGCTCTTCAGCTCATAACAAATTTTGTGCATAACGCTTCATCTATTCCGATAACTCCGAGATCCTGATGAAAGTCCCTGCGAAGTATATCTTGATATCTGGAGACGTTAATGAAACTTCTTCGAAGAAATTGAGCCTTCTGCAAAATAGCGCTTGGCAGTCACGAATGAGTTCTACAGTTCCAGCAAATAATAGCCATTGGTGCCCAGTACCAAATGCTGTAATTAGAGCCTGAAGTTATTGGTATCCTCCGAGAAGTGTAAAAACTAACAGCTCGTGAATTACCTAAAATAAATGGATCAAAACCAAACAGTTGATATTTTCTGTGAAAAGTTTACCAGTGTGGGACAAAAATCAGCAGGTACTATCAAAGAAAAACTGAAGTATAAGAAACATAATATTTCAAAAAACTCAAGAAGAATACTTTACTCAATATTTCTAGCACTGATCAATGAAACAGCCATTATTGATACCATTGAAACACTGAGAGACAAAAAATCCACCGAATAAGATCGGGAACGCTTAATATTTGGAAAAACCAATAGCCAAACCCCTTACTCACATAATAAATAAGACCATAACTAAAGTAAGCAAAAATTTTCGAAAAAATCTTAAAAAGGTGTCTTGAAGAACTATTTTCAAAACGTGGATTTTCTGGTGCCGTATAAATTTTATATGACTATTTTTCATAGATATCAGCATTATCGATATATCGAGCAAATACGCATAAATATATATATATATATATATATATATATATATATATGCACAAGTTTTCTTTTATGGGATCACTCTGTCATTTATTCATCAAAGCTGTTATGCATAGTGTTGTTGTAACTTCAGTATTCTTATTGATGAATAAAGAATAATGAATAAAGTGAATAAATTGTGGATGATGGCAGTTTTACTTACGATAAACACATGACTTCGTATGTGTGTGGAAGAAAATAGCTTTTATCTGAAAATAGCGCTGAAAAATTATATTGGTTCGTCCTCTGGAAGTATTTGAGAGGGCCGCGTTTTGACTTCAGATTCGTGACTCCTTTTGGCCACCTTTCGGCAATCCTAGGAGTTCCATAATGGATTCCTCATCCATCTTGTTTCGCCATTTCATGAAGTGATTTTTGAAAAGACTTTCGACATCCAAACTTGCGAAAAAATCTTATCCTTGGATCAGTAATTCCTCTATTTTTTTGTAGAAAAATATATAGCTAATTTCTGATAGGAGGATCTAGAGGAACCCACAATTGGCCTCAAGGAATTATTGGATTTGATGATTTTCAGTAGGTTTTTCTACATTCAAAAGTATATTTTGTGTTCGGAGAAAGTTCTATTCTTCAATTTCCTGTGATCTTTTTTCAGTGTTATCGTGGAATCGGAAATTGCGTGTATTGAAGAATCAATTGAATCGACTAGTTTTTACATTCGACAATGTTCATGATGATTGTGGCATTACCTCCATCCCAAGTAGTATCATAGTGACAGAAACTCTTACTGCAACTTCGACTCGATGTTATTACGTAATCAACACTAAATTCACCACTATACACTGAGAATAACTCAATTCTATATTAGCATGGCTGTAGTTACGTAATTCCCTTCTCTGGTAGCTACTCCACAGTTCTACATCTTGTTAGTGTCAATTAAGATGTCGGACACATTATGACCACTAAGCAGAATCACCTTAAATGTTTCCAAATTTGAAACTGGGATATAATTCTTGCGGTAACCATCCTGTTTAAATATCATTCAGAAATCACAATCACTTCCACTAGAGAATGCTAGTTCCGGTGACGTTCTAGTAACTTCTATCAAACCTTTGATGTGGCAGGCACTTGATTGTGATATGTAGTGATGGTTGCCACGGGCTTGCTATCTCCATAAGTGATTGCCATCGTTCACATTCAATGAAAGTCACTACAAAGTTACAATTACCTACTTGCCACAAAAAATATTTGGGAATTCGGTTTTTGAGAAAAAAAAATCCAGGATATCCGCGAATTTTGACAGACCATAATTAGCTAGAGACTTTTCAATTGGTTTAAATTAGATATAAAACCATGAATTTCTACATAAGAGAACAGCAGGAGGTGAACTCAAGCTAAATTGGGGATATTAACTTTTGTTACTTTGAAGTGGCAGGTTATAATAGCCGCGATGTGTTCGCCACTTTCAAGTGCATGAGATCTATCGCACTTTTTGGACTATAACTGTTATGTGGTGAGTCATGGTGCCTGCAAAGTGGACGCCACTTCCAAGTGGTGGAAAATTCAATAAGTTAGTTCCACGAGCCACTTTATGATGAAAGTAACTTCATAGTGGAATATTTTCAGATTCTGCCACTTCAAATAGTATTTCTGGGTGCAAAACACTTCAGTTATATTCTTCAAAAGCCGAAATTCGCTGAATTGCTATTGTTAGAGAAATGAACAAACCATTCAATTGAAATTCATCGGTCATCAGTACTGCATCAAACGTAGTAATTGAATACGTAAGTAATGGTTTAAAGTGAACAAGAATGATGAAAAATATTGTTTGAGGGATTCAAGTGCATAATTCAAAGGAGCCTTTTTTGCAAAATAATAATGTTTTCCTTAAATAAAGAATATTCACATGGCGCGTACTCACAATCGATCTACAACACCTATATTCAACAGTGAACTTTTTAATTTTATCCTGATCAGGAGTATCCTTATTCAATATCCCTACGTATTTGTATGTTATATATACTTATACGACGGTCGGGTATAAGAAATGGAAGAATGAGGAATATTTATTATAAAAATATGTTGCAGGACAGATATCGCCTTACATATCAATCAGACAAGCGCAGTCAGTTGAATTCAACATGTCGAGTGTCGGCCACTAGATATGCACGTTTCTGCCAAGTGACCACAACGTGGTTGGAATGTGGCTATCTAAGATGCACGAACGTAGTTGGAACGTAGCGGCCACCAAAAAAGTGTTCCACATATTGGTAGTCGCCACGTGATAAAACCGTATATATTACGTGGCAGTGGTTGTAGTCAAACACTACTTGGTATCGGCTGGCAGTATTTTCATTCGATCGTTTCATCGGGGAGTTTTCATGGCATTTTTCTCATACTTATTTTCATTAATTGAACAAGTCAGCAGGCTATAGAGTGGTATCGTTTGATTCAGTAACTCTTCTTCGATCGACAGAATTTGGAAAACAATTAACTGACATTTTTTCCTTTCCAGAAAGAATATTATGTGTACGCAAACAATTTTTCTCTCCTACATCTGTTGAGTTTACCGGTAGCATTCAATTTTTTAACCAACGAAACAAAAGAAAGTGGTTCTCTAGACGACGCGTATTTTTTTTCTGTATGACCCCGCAATTTTTTTCACAGAGTAGTCCCATTTTGGTAATTCTTTTCTCAATGAATAGGGTATACCTTGAAGTTGGTTCGATTAAAAAAAAAACAGGGTAGGAAAATGGGGAATGATCGTTGGTTCACCCACTGAATTTTAACTTCTCAACCGATTCTACCACGCACAGCTTTGTACAGGGTTATCCGATCTAGATGATACTTTTTTTATTATATGGAATATGCTCCGAAGTTGGTCCCATTCGAATTTGAAAAGAATTACACCTCTAAGAGTAGAAGAAAAGGGGATAATTCAATAATTTTACACCTATGAACCGATTCGGTTTGAACTTGACACACGTATGTAGTTCTGATGACACTACAACATAATGCAGGCCCGGAGTTGATTTGATGATGGAGACGGAAGACAGTCGAGGGATTTCCTGAACGGTTCACAGGAGCTACCTCCTGTTTGGGGTGATATATACATACATAAATACATGTCCTGAGTAATTAACACACTGATTGACTTATATACGATCACGCCCAGACCAAACCGCTGGACCAAAGAGCTAAAATGTTTATAGCATATTTTTTTTATATTCCGTCATTAAAGGGGTGAAAAGATGGGTGAGGAGGGGGTGAAAGTACAGTTGGTTTCGAAATTATAGTCATGGAAATTGGTATTTGGGCTCTTCTTCACAAATGAAGATAAATGTGTTTCAGGGTTTTCGAAAATTGAAGCCTAAAGGGCTAAAATGGGGGTTAAAATTCTATATAGTTAATTTTAAAGTTGGGATCATGACAATTGGTATTTTTGAGTCTTTGTAACAAATAAAGAATGCATGTTTCGGTGTTTTTGGGAATTCAACCCCTAAAGGGGTGAAATAGGGGTGAAAATTTGTGAGGGGGTTCCGTAAGTTTTCAAGTTATGGTGATAAAAATTGGTATTTGAGGTCTTTGTTAGAAATAAAGAAATATGTGTTTTAGTATTATAAGAAATTCCGTCCGTGAAGGGGTGAGTGAATTTGTAATGGTCGTCACAAAAAAAAACAAAGTTCAACGCAGACGATGTCGCTGGTACCAGCTTATAGTATATAACAGTTTATAGTTGAAGTATGGGTAAGTGAGTATTTTGAAAGTAATCCAAATTAGTCAATGTTGGCCACAAAAAAATTCAAACTATTTAACAAAGAATAAAACCGACGAAAACAGAAACAGAAGAGCGAAAAATAAAATGAACCCCTTTAGTCTTAGTAACAAACAATCAACGCAGATCAAATTATTTTGAAAGAATTGATCAAAACAAAATAACATAAAAATGTAACGTGAAATCTCCAGCAATAAACAATAACATTTCAAAAATGCGCTCTCCGCTCGACCACTCGCAACGACATGTGTGTGCCCATTCGGGTAGCTGTCTCGCTGATATTGACTTCGAGAACGCTCGTCAATTTCCACCGAAGTGCCTCCGCCGCGCACCCAGCTGTCATCATTTTACGCTTTTCATAAATAGTATGCTTGTTTGTTCGTTTGGCGCCGACTCAGTTTAGGAATAAAGTTATTAAGACTAAAAAGGTTCATTGTATTTCCTACTTTTCAGTTTTTTTTTTCGTAATTTAATTTTTTGTTAAAAAGTTTTTATTTTATTGTTTGGATGGTTTTTATTCCTGGAGAACATATCAGAAATTAATATTCCTAAACGGGAACTTGCACTTGTTTCATTTGGATCTCAAATCTTGATCTTCGTATAATTTTGACATTGGCGGATTTTTCAACTAGTGTAATGCGAGAGAATGAATTCCACACGCGTAATATCAATTATGATCTCACAACTGAAATGAAACGGACTAAAGCATAATGTGGTATATAAACTAGCATGCATTTGTTAAAACGTTGGAGCGGGTCAATCGTGATTTGCCATGGCATCATTTCGAATTAAAAGCAGCGGCCATAGTTATCATGGAATCAGTCAGGAGTAATAGAAATATATAGTTTTTGTTAATGAAGAATGCGCATGTCACCAGTAATGCGTTTATTATTTATGATCCACCCGTAATGAATGGCATAACTCACCATGTAATTAGTCTCATAATTTCTCGGCTAATGCGTTAATGCGGACAATGGTGCCAAAAATGATTGAGACTGAATTACATTGCTGTACTGGACAATCCTCATAATTATTCTGTGAATTTGATTTCGGTACATGAATGTCCTGTAAAGCCATTCAAGCATAGACAATTTGATATTTTCTATGAAATATTATCATCAGTCATTTTTGGGAAACAAAAATGCCTTCCTATTTCTCACATGCGGTTGCAGCTCACGTAATTTATCTTCTTTGAATAAATTTTTGGATTTTTCAATTCACAGAAAAATCTGTCTATTCAATATTCAGTTGTACCTGATTTTGTGACCCAGTTTTTTTTTTAGTTGGGAATGGATTTGGGGTCAGAATGAGAGCAGCAGAGCAGAGCACTGACAAAAAGTGCTTCGAGCACTGAGCTCTCTAAAAATGTGCTCCCGGATACTAAAGCACAATTTTTCATAAAATGCTCTCCTTTACTAAGCATTTTCAAAAAGTAATTGGACTTAGCGTGCACTGAGCACTGAGCACTTTCCAAAAGGCTGAGAATGTTTGGCACTTACGTTACTTTTTTATTTATAATTGAATAGAATTATTTTTTTGCGAATTGGAAAATCCACGATAAAAATTTAGTTAGTTTTGTGAATGCCTAACAAAAACCAACTACTTTCCTGGCTGAAGCCACGCTGGAACTACATCTGATAGATATTTTTAAAGGACATTAACTCGAAAGAAAAAATCTGATTGTGAAAATTTGCATTTTCATTCAGATTGTTATACGATTTTCTATTTTAGTCTCAATTTAGAACTCAACAGTGCCTTTCTCTAATGTCCTTCCCTTTTTATTTTTTGAACGGGTCAACTCAAAAAATTGAAACTTGGGATAATGAAATTGATGCATCAATACTATATTTTGGAGTCAAATTGACAGATAAAACTTTCAGATGGCGACTGGGAAAAAAAATTAAACTTAAAGGGGGGTCTTGTAACACATCCGTTTGAAGCTCCTGATGAATACTTCATAACCTTAGAATATAAAGTCAATATCTTCACCTACTACAAAATCGCGGAACATTTAATAATTGCCTGAGTACATCGACGTTTAACTTCATCATTTGAGGAAAGAAGCTGAGTTCAGTTCAGAAGATACTCGAAATGGTTGTTTCGAACTGCTTGACATAAAAACAGCCCATCCCATTTTTCATGCCGAACATTTTCAAACACAGTTACGTCGATATTTCCACAAATATTTATTATTCTCTGCCGTATATCCAATATTGAAGCAGGTTCAGTTTCGTACACCTTTTGATTCAAATAGCCCCATAAAAAAGTCTACAGGTGTCAAATCTGGCGAGCGGGCTGGCCATTCCGTAGGACTTCGACGGCCAATCCAACGACCGGGGAAAGTAATATTCCAGCATATTCAAATACAGTTCCCCTGTTAAATGTTGTTCAATGAATAGAAGTCCTACAATATGGTTTCCCAATACTCCTGCCCAGACGTTAATTTTTTCTGGATATTTAGTATGAGTTTCCCGGAAAATGTGAGGGTTGGTGTCACTCCAATAACGGCAATTTTGTCTGTGAACCTTGCCGTTGAGATAAAATGTAGATTCGTCACTGAAACAAATATTGTGGAGATAGGTAGGATGCCTTGCAATGGTTTTCGTCATAATTTCGCAGAAATCTGTTCTTCGATCAGGTCATCTTCAGTTAACTGGTGTACCATTTTGATTTTGTATGGATGATACTTATTCCACTTCAAAAGTCTCCACACAGTAGAAGGACACATCTCACAAACATTCGCGACGGAGGAAGTAGACTGTTGAGGATTTACTATTATCTCACCAATTATTTGAACTTGCTGTTCTTCCGAGATGGACGGATGACCTGGGGGCTTTTTGTTCTGTACACTACCGGTAGTTGTAAATTGGGTTACAAGTTCCCTTAAATATTTTCTACAGATAGGACGATTCGGGAAACGATCATTAAAAATTCTTTCGGTTTCGTGAAAGTTACGCGTCGCACCGTAAGTAAAAATCGCTTCGATTTTTTCTTCCAATGGACGAGAATTGACCATTTTAGGGATAGTTCACGTGGTACCTATTTACTAGTGAAACCGAAAACTAAATGAGAATATTTCAACTGATCAATGATGTTCGTTGTCGTACTGACATTTCTTGTAATTTTTTGTTTGAACAAAAAATAACCTATCAAACCTTATCGTGTTGTTGGGATGGCCATGTAGCAGAGAAAAACAAATATTTCTAGATGTATCGATATTAATGTTTGTATTCAAGTAATTATTAAATGTTCCGCCATTTTGTAGTAGGTGAAGGTATTGACTTGATATTCTAGGGTTGTGAAGTATCCGTCAGGAGCTTCAAAAGGATGTGTCACAAGACCCCCCCTATTTTTTTACCAGGTGGCGCCCAGTCGCCATCTTGAAAGTTTCCTCTGTCAATTTTACTTCAAAATATAGTATTCGACTCCTGAAGAATTAGGATGATCCTGATAGAAAACAACAATTATGTGAACTGATGATGGACAGAATGGAAGAACAATAAACAAAATTTTATTTTCTGATGAAGCTACTTTTCATTTAAATGGAACGGTTGATAGAAAATCCTCATTGGATGTGTGGGGCTCACACATAATATCCTCAGAAAGTGAACGTTTGGACTGGTATCATAAACAACAAAATTATTGGCCTTATTTTTCTGAGGGCACAGTTGATGGTGAGGTTTATCTAGATTTTTTTATGAACTTTTTACAGCTTACATAAAAAGACTTCTTCCTGGTGTTAATGATCCAAATGCAATAGATATATCAATTTGGTACCAACAAGACGGATCTCCACCGCATTACAAACGTATCGTTCAAGATTATTTGAACTAAGTTCTTCCCAATAGGTGGATTGGAAGACGTGGAACGATTGAATGGCCGCCTAGATCCCCCGATTTGACTCCTCTCGATTACTTCTTATGAGGTTATTTGGAATCGAAAGTATATTCCAATGGACCAGACCATATTGCTGATTTAAAAGTTAGGATAACGCAAGAAATCAATAACAAAACCCCTGAGGTCCTAAAAATTCCAAGATCGACTTGCTTATTGTCAAGAAGTGAATGGTGATCATTTTGAACATTTAATTTGATTGTAAAATAAATTGAAAAAAGTTCCTAATTTTCTTAGTTATGATTGCACCAAATTTGAAAATCCTCATATTTCTGAACAGATAATGAAAATCCCTTTCGAACAAGGTGCCACACGACTCACCTTCTCATTCAAAATTTTTGAGGGGGTGCTCAATATACAAATTGCAGTGTGGTCATTTGTGTGTGGTCATTTGCAGTGTGGTCATTTGAATGTACAACATATGGGAATTTTCAAAATTAATTGCACAACCAAAATACAAATATTGCCGAAAGTTGTGCATGTGCGATAATCATATAAGGTGCACTTAGAATCAGTGCAAGTCAAACAGCAAACAGTGTAGGTCAAAAAATATAAAAAATTGTTAAAAAAAAAAAAAACCCTTATTTAGAAAATTCCGCAAAATGTTAGTCGGAAAAGTTATTTAGAATTCAAATTTATGCCAAAATACCAAAACAAATCTTCCAAAAAAAAAAAAAAAATAATCTAATTTTTTTTTTTCACTCTAACACATTCATAAATTAATTAAAATCAATTTCACATAACTCTGTTCAAATTCAAGCATATTTGTTAAATAAACTTGAATTTTTAGGGAATCACAAACTTCATATTTGTTGCAACGATATCAAACACAACTTCAAAATTTTGCTAAAATTCTTTTTAACAAGGTAAAACAGTAGTTATGATAATATGCATATTAAAAATTTCTAATTTGGAGTGCAGTTTTTTTTAAATGTTTATTAAAAAATTATACAAATTATTCGAGTAAACACTATCACTAATATTGTGCATTAATGTATGCACTAAACGCACCCAAATCTCAAAAGAAATGATACAATGTTTCAAAACGTTTTTGAATGTAGTGCCGATGGTTTTGCCAATTTTGATCGGCTTATTTTTATTATTAACAAATTATTATTATCATTAACAAATCAAAATACATTAGAACAAAAAATATTTGAATTGCAAAAAAATATCGAAGCGTCTCTGTATGTCCACCTTCAATGCATCTAATTGTCGGGTCATAAAATTCACTAAGAGTAGATCGCAATACATTTGCTGTAATATTTCTGCAATAGAATCGAATGGAATTTTCAAGCTCCTCAACATTATTGAATGACCGATCCTTGTATACTTTTTCTTTTAATATCCCCATAAAAAATCTATCGGGGTGAGATCTGGCGAACGAGGGGGCCACCTTGGATCGGTATTTTGTCCTAACCATTTATCACCACATTCAGGAATAATTCTAGCAGAATGAGTGGGACATCCATCATGTACAAACCATAATTAATTTCGTTCTTATAAACTCACATTATCCAAAAATCCGTCAGTTCGTTTTTCAAAACTGTAAATTGGTATCACCATTTAGGTTTTGGCAAAAACGGCCCTAAAAAATTCAGTGTTAATAATACCGCACCACACGTTTGTTTTTTGATAATACTGATTTTTATTGGCAATGAGAAAATTTTGATTTTTGTCCGACCACCACGTATAATTTTTTAGAAGAAACAACGCAATTTGTTGTGAACGTGGATTCATTCCCGAAAAAAATGTGTGTATGGAAATCACGTTGATTTTCTATATCCTTGGATCCACATGCATAGTCTCGTTCTCGATACGTGCAAATAAACTTTGGCTCATAGTCATAATAGTATTTTTCTTAAAAATCTTCTTAACAGTGCCTTTTTTTTACTTATAAGCAGAAATTTCTTGGGTTGGATGATCTAGGGTTTTCAACAACTATCTGATGAACTTCTTATTTATTTTCTCCAGTTCATTCAGTTTTGGTATGTTCATTTTTATATTCACAGTCTGTTTGAAATTGATTAAAAAAAAATGTATAGTTCAATAGCGACCTTGTTTGTCTGGATGTCATTTATTGAAAATATCTGCTGCTTCACGCACTGGTTTATAGTTTACTCCACATATTAAAAATTCTGGCTTCTCGGCTAATAAACGTTAACTGTCTTGGTGGAGGTATTTGAAATCGAATGAACTTAATAATCAAACAATAATTATTCAATAATAAAAAATTAAAGATGTCAAACTGTCATAATGTTTACTTTTAGCCCTCATTTGTCTTTTTCTATGGGTATCCGCGATTATTTTCGCAGGATTTCATGTTTCTCGATTAATTTCTATAGTTTTCTAATAAACATTTGAATGAAAAAATTTGCACTTCAAATTATAGTGCATAGTTATGGAAAATGTGTTTGGAATCCAAAGAGGACCCCATGTACGAATTTTGAACCATATTAAAGAAAAAACAAAAATACCATTTCATTCCACGAACCTGACTAAGAAACATTATACATTCTTGTTTTCTGGAAACAGCTTATATAACCTTAATCACATAAGTTTGGGTCAAAACTAATCAAATATTTGTGGAATGGACATTTTGCCGAAGATTAATTATGAAAAATGATTTAGTAGTCATGCCCTGTATATTGTGCACATGAGCTTATTCAATATTCTCAACCCGTAAATAAAATTCAAACCAACTAATATTTGTAATGAAAACTTAATAAAACATTATTTATCCTTGCTGAATTTAATATTGGTTAGTAAATTTGAACTTCAATGACTAGCTTATTTTTGAATTCTATAAGGCGGCTTTAAAAAAAGATCTACTTTTGTTGTACAATAACAAATGTCACAATAACTTGTTGACAATTTTGTTGAGGTTGTCGTTCTTCATCAGTTTTTGTGTTTTTCAATCTATCAATAGAAATGGCTCCAAAACTAAGTATAAAAGAAAAAATAGAAATAGTATTGCTATATGGCGAAAATTATCATAGCACAAGAGAAGTAGCTGAAATTTTTCAATGGAAGGCGTCCAGACCGAAATTTTATTTTACTACGGTGGCAAAGATATTGCAAAAATTGAAAACAAATATAAAAGTGTTCACCGAGAGCCTATTGTAAATAATGAAAATAATGTAAACACTGTTTTACTGACAGTCACTGAGACACCAAGAGTTTCGACGAAAATTATGGCAGAAAAGGCAGAAATATTTTAAACCTCTGTTAGACGAATTTTAAAGAAAAATCACTTCCACCCATACAAACCAAAATTTGTGAAAGTACTGCCAGACAGGGTTTATGACGCTCGATTTTATTTTTGTGCATGGTTCCTGGAAATGTTAGTAGAAAATCGTGATTTCTTAAAAAATGTGCCATTTTCTGACGAAGCAACTTTTACCTCAAATGGTGTCGTCAGTTCTCAAAATTGTAGATGGTGGGCAGATAATAATATCGAGAACCGATATAGTTTCAGAGTCAATGTATGGTTTGGAATTTTCAATGAGCGAATTGTAGGTCCCTTTTTTTTAGACACAGTTTAAATGACAAACGGTATCTGAACTGTTTACGGACCGAGATATCTACATTTATCGACAACCTACCATTACAAGAGCGGATTCGTTTCTTCTTTCAACAAGATGAGGCTTCCATTCATCCTACGAATGAAGTGCGGGAGTGGTTGAACAGTGAGTTTGGTGAGTAGTGGATATGTCGATATTCAGGTAATCCTTGGCCCGCTAGGTCTCCAGACCTAACGCCGTGTGATTTTTTTCATGGGGTTACCTATAAAACAATGTTCAGAAACAACGCTTATTTTAAAATGTAGAACATTTAGAAAATTTGTATAGGGAATTGTGCAACACTGATCAACAGAAGTATGTTGAAAAATGTTTGCCGCGAAATGTTTTCCAGAACAGTTCTATGTATGGAGCGCGAAGGTGGTCACGTATAATACTGAAAATGTGTACATTGTGTGTTTATTTAATTTTTTGTAATTTTCCACATCCACCTAAACAATACCAAATTCAATTAAGATAAATAATGTATTATTAAGTTTTGGTTACAAATATTAGTTGGTTTTAATTTTATTTACGGGTTGAGAATATTGAATAAGCTCTCGTGCATCAATATACAGGGCATGACTACTTAATCGTGTTTTTATAATTAATCTCCGGCAAAATGTGCATTCCTCAAATATTTGATTGGTTTTGACCCAAACTTATGTGATTTAGGTTATATAAGCTGTTTCCAGATAAAACAAGAATGTATAATGTTTTTTAGCCAGGTTAGTGGAATAAAATGGTATTTTTGTTTTTTCTTCAATATGGTTCAATATTGTTACATTGGGTCCTCTTTGGATTCCAAACACATTTTCTCATTAAAGTTTTTCGGCACCACAAACAATTTTTTTTTTAATTCCATCCAAATCTGAGTTCACGTGATATAAGCCGCAACGGATTTTCTAGTTGTCATACATGCAGAAATGAACTGCAATTAGAGTTTTTAAAAAATTTCAATGACAATTTTTTTCCCCATATGTAGCCAACCTTATGACGGACACTGTAAATATAAATATATACATGTATACATAAATCATCATCAATCATAAAATGTTAATTTTTTTCCAAAAATGTCAATCAGCAGAAAATGTTTGCGAAAAACTGCAGAATTCAACAGAAAAGAGACACGTGGATGAGTTATAGAAGAAATGAAAATGCAATGCCTTCGGCGGGTCTTTATATTCCACTATCTATGAACGCCATAAATTACTAACTTCTAACAATAACTCTCTCGCACTGTCGCACACGGATATTTTGAATGTATCTCTTTATATCCATTTTATTGCTCCTAAGACGGATAATGTCTATCTTAATGTACTTTTAGATCTGTGAATGATGAAAGTTAATGCCCAGAATTCTCTGTCATATTGAACGACGATGTCTTCAAACGATATTTCCAGTGGGGTCAATCGGGTGGAATGATTTAGTGTTTTCATGCACCAACTCCGTAACTATCTGCATCTGCAAGGATTTTATGAATGGCATAGAGTGGAAAATCTCTGTAAAAATATTTGGTCCAGCTCTCCAAGTGATATGATAAGGATATGCCACCATTGTCATTCTCAGGAGTGGAAGCTCTCCTCGAAGATTGATTCCTAGTTCCAAAAAAGTTATTGTGCGTTTTCTGGGAATATGCATTTTTCAGGAAACACACATAAGTTTTTTGTAGGATGGTCGCTATAAAATGTTTTTTTTTCGAGATTTTATCCGAGAGATAAAAACTAAATACAATACGTGCAATTATTCTATATGGCACAGTTCAAGAGCTGAATGTCACTGGTGAGATCTTCGTTCGTTTTGATTAATGCCTGCAATTTGGGATCTTTGGATATGTTCTCTACTATGTTTAATAGATAACCTAGATTGAACAATGAGTTATTAAAATTGTGGTCTCAAACTTCACCCAATATACAATTAACACATTTTCTAGACAGATTTTAGTCTTATTTTTGTCTCTCCAATCAATCAATTGGAAGTTCAATTTCTCAATGCTTTTGCAGATTTTAAGTGTTACGATTCTGTAGCAGTTCCACAATTTTTGCTGGTGGTTATTCTATTTTGACCCCAACTTTCAATTGACAAAAATCCGAATTTTAAGAATTCACTGATGAAAATAACTATCAAAACTGACGTTTTTTCCATGACCATGTCTGATATTGACAGAATAATACTGTGATTGCTAAGATATTGAATTTCCATTGGCTAATATCTATAAATCCTAATGGGAGCATAAAAAAGATGTTTTCTGGGTAGATTTCAATAGAAATATTTCCTATTGTTCCCGTCATCACAAGAAGACTTTTAGATTTATTTTTATATATATTTGCCGATCATGGTCCCCAGACCCAAAAATACCATCAGTTCGAATGTTAATACTTATTTCTATATACAGGGTGTCCCATATAAAACTCTGCAGGCAAATATCTGGGGGATGAAAGAGGATACCCACATTTCGTGAAAACAGATCCATAGGCGTCATCTTTTAGGGTGTCACGACACTGACGCCATTTTTTTTTCTAATGACACCCCAGATTTTTCAATGTTTTATTGGATTCTGCATCGAATTCTGAATTCAGCGATATAAGTAGCATACCCATAGTTCTTTTGTGAACTGATTAAAAACGGCAATTTTATGGCATAGTATAAAAAGGGCTACGAATGTCACAAAATGGGGAATTCTCCTCAATTTGGGTTACTACAGCAAATGCAAGTTTAAACTTGATGATTATGAGTTTCATCCATACATTTTTCAAATTCGCTGCAGAAACTATCTAAATTAATTTTTCAAATATGGGATTTTAAATTGCTTTGTTTCTAGTTCACAAATTGGCAACAGCGCCTAGTAGGCTAGAAGAAGAATAACATATTATTTTTCGCTGTCTCTACTTTTACAAACTACACGTGTTATTTGTCAATATAACCCAACTTTTTGTTCATACTTTGTGGTTTGTAAAGAGTACTTGTTTGATTTGTTTTTAAGTTATTTATGATTAATATTTTCCATCAATTCACGGTAGGTACAACAAAAATAAATCATAATTTTGAGTGATACTTATCTTTATCAATTATTCATAGGATTTATCAGTAGTTATGATGAAAGCGTGTTATGTACCCACTTGTCTGAGTTTCTCAGAGAAATAACAAAATTATGTAGGTATAGTTATTCTAATCCCAATTGGAACGGCAATAAGAATAAGAACACTACGAGGAGTGTTCATATGCACTGCCCGGGCAAAGGGGAAATTTATAAACTACCAGTGTTTCTACTTCCAAAGCGTTCCTGGTACAATCATAAAAAAGTTCAGTCGTGTGGAAGAGAATTCCTTCTCGAAACTTTTCATGTCGGTCCAATTGGGATTAGAAATACTATACCCTTAATGTTTATGTTATTTGAAAATCGAACTGTTCTTAAAAAAAACATTCCAAGGCAAAACATGAATTTTGGTTCAACAACTTTAGGAACCAAATGTAAACCCTTAAAAACTGAGTTCTTCTCTTTCATTTCTTGGTCGTTGCCTCCTTTGGGTGCATGGAACAGAAATAAGCAGAATGGCACGTTTCTAACCTGATCAAAATATATCCATCTCTGTTTACCTTATCAACGTAACGAATTCGTTGTCCTTTATTATCTATGAAATCTGCAGTCGATGTTACCAAATGGTAAAAAGAAACAAAGCACTTTAAATTTCAAATATTTATTTTTCTTTTTTAAGTATTTGAAATATTTTTTTTGGGAGAAAGGTTCAAGCGATAAGTTTGAAATGCGACGATTTGAAAAAAAATTATAAAAAATACTTCATTATTGTCTTAAGGAGAATTCCACATTATACGAGTATTCATCGATCTTTCAGAAAACTTGTCAGATTTTACGAAACTGCATTCAGTTTTGTGTTTGTTTTGCGTGAAATTGAAAAAAAAGTTCGAGTTTCGGTTGCAGAAAAGTTATATATGATATATATTTGGGGCGAAGCAAGAAGGAATGCAAAAGAGGCTGTGAGGATATACGCTAATTGGTATACTGACAGAAGATTACCGTCAGACAAAATATTCTCTAGCTTAACCATATCTCTGGCCCAAACTGGATGTTTTAATGAATGGAAGCGAAAAAAACGGAAAACAGCTACAGTAGCAATGGATTGTAAAATTCTGAAATCGTCATTACAATGTTTCGAAGAAATACTGCCATATAATAAACTGTAGGTTTTTTTTCCATGATCATGATCTATTTCTATATTTAGGAGATGCTGATAAGAGATTCAACTTAAGTGCATGGTTATCCACCCATATTCATGATGATGATCAGTTTCTATTTTAGTATATTAAAGTATAAGTGGATAAAAAGGGCTCTAAAACACGCGCGATTTTTCGAGCACGACGGCGCAGCCGGAGTGCTCGAAATAGAGCAAGTGTTTTTAAGACCAGTTATCCACGAATACTTTACGCTATTTTTTTTTATTGGTGCACTTTGAAATCATATATACTGGTATTATTACTTCAAAAAATAGAAATAAGAACTAATAATGCAAGAAGGTTGAATTCGTGATGTGACATCAGTATATCTTTCGTTGTCATGGAAATGAGAAAAACATTCATTTGCAATTTGTTACCAAAGATCAATATTTGTTGTCACCAGAGCTCAGAAATGAATTATTCTAATATCGATTTTTTGAATAGTGAGGCAGAATCGCGGTTGATACCGCGAAAATCCAGTGATATATATAAAAAAGAATATGAAAAGTTCATCAAATGGATGGAGGAGCACATATAAATGAACGAATTGTGAGTAATATTTTATTTGACTGTCCTGTCAGATCAATAATCAAAAATTTGTCATTTAGACTTCACGTTTCTCGATTTGTTGATGTTGTCATGGTTACCTTTAAAAAACGCGCGTTTTTTAAAGTTCGATTTAAACACGCTGAGGCGTGCTTTAAATGGGTAAAAAGGGGCACCAATAAAAAAAAAATATTATAGATTGATGAAAGTCATTTCCATAACAACGTATAATAATCATACATAATTTTCATTACTGGTCTGACGTAAACCCTCATTGGATCCAAGAAACAAAATATTATTCTGTGTGGTGGTATAATAAATGTTTGGTGCGGAATCATCAATTGATCATTCTTTCGAAGGAATTCTCAATGGAGTGATGAGGTACTTGCTGTTCCTCCAACTTGTGTTGCCAATTTTTTGGAGAAATTTACCAATACAAACTCGACTCGAATTGTGGTTTCAACAAGACAGGGTACCTACCTCCGCCTCATATATAGTTACTCAATATTTGGATAAGACTTTTAATTGGATTGTAAATAAGGGTCTAACACCATGGCTAGCTCAGAGTCTAGATATGCTCACTGGTTTTTTTTGTGAGGATATATCAAAGACTTAGTTTATATGTGACGTCCAGAAAATGAAGAGAATTCAAAAAATGGTATAACAAATATTTGTGTTTCGATATCCCGAGCTGTTACGAATCGAATTAACAAAAAGATACAATATGTGTGTTCTACGTGAGGGAAAGCAATTTGAACACCTACTGAAATAATTCATGTAATCAGTTGAATTTTTTCGTAATTATCATATTAGTCGAAATTAGTTCAAAGTAAAATATTTCGGTATTTGAAACATGTTTAGTTTGTATTGTCTGCGAATAACAGTAACACACAATCAGATGGACAGGAAATTATAACTTGTAGATGAATTGAACTCGTAACATTGCTTTTTATTTTGACACATTTATGGCTCTTTATAATGTGCAATGAAATTGTTTTTTTACTAATGTTTGAGGAAAATGTTGTGTATACTGTATCGCTGAATCCAGAATTCCAAGTATTGAAAAATCTGGGGTTTCATGTACAAAAATGGCATCGGTCCCGCGACGCTCTAACGGATGACGCCTAGTAATGGATCTCTACTTGAATAAGAGGACCCTTTGATATCAAAATCATCTGCTTTCATAAGATATGGATTTCCCCTTTTTTTACAGATATTTACCCGCGGAGTTTTATATGGGACACTCTTTGCATATGGGATATAACGAAATTTGTCAACAAAGTGAAGGCCACATTTTTCAACCGAATGGAACAAAATTCGGCACAAAAATATTCTCTTTCAATGTCTCGGATGGGTTCGAAGGTGGGCCAAATCGGTCCGGTAGTTTCAAAATGGCGAATATTGAAAGATTGGAAAAAATACTCAGTCTCTCATTTTCATACCAATATTGGCAAACTGTAGATTTTTCGATAGAGCTTCATGACCTCCACAACTTTCTTCCAAACATTTTTCTCCAAGATTTACACACCAAAAAAATTGGTGTTATCTTCAATTCATAAGAATAAATAAATTTTGTTCACCCTGTATATTTCTTCCATTTTGGAACCATTCGCTAGTTTCAATCAGATACTATTTGAGTTTTCCTTCCACCGACAAACAGAACATCATTGTAATACAAGCTTTTATTCAGTTTCACCTGTCCCGGTGTCTGCCTGTAATCAAATCTTGCAAAATAAATTCGACCCACTTGTTATCGTCAGATTGATTTGAAATTTGGCAGGAGTACATAATTTCGGTGACCATGCATTACGTTAGGGACAAAAAAAAATGGCGGCTCCAATATGACGGACAATTTTGGTCCGATTCTATTGAAAATTGGTATCTAGGGGTTTTTGGGATTGTGGATTATAACTTTTTTTGTCAGAATTCAACATGGCGCCTCCAAAATGGCAGACGAGTTTTGTGGTTATGGTCCGATTCTATTCAAAATTGGTATGTGGGGGTTTTTGGGGTCGAAGATTGTTTTTCACAAGCTTCAATCCTATTAGTTTCACCTGTCCTGGTATCTGTCTGTCTCTCTGTGTGTCTGTCTGTCTGTAATAAAATCTTGCAAGTTAAATTTGACTCTCTTGGCATCGTCCGATTGATTTGAAATTTGGTAGGTGTACATTATTCCAGTCACAATGCATTATTAATTATTTTTTTCAGGAACACAAAACAAATTGGCGGCTTCAATATGGCGGACAATTTTTGTGATTATGATCCGATTCTATTCAAAATTGGTTTCTAGGTGTTTTTGGGGTTAAATTTCAAAAATAAATCAGATAAAAATCACTAAACCAGTTATTTATCATCATAAATACTGAAAATAAAAAATAAATAAACGAAAAAAAAAATAAAAAAAATATTTTATTAGTTGTTGATGAAAATATAACTAAAAAAGTGAAAATAAAAATGATAAATACCATTTTTAAAGACGAGCTTTTATACAAAAAGGAAAAAAAATTTCTTTCATTATTAATCTAGGTTATTCTGTGAGTTACAGATTCAAAAGTTCGCCGCGGATACAGAATAGGTAATCTTGCGCGGCAAGATTTTGAATCTGTTACTTACAGAATAACCTAGATCAACAATGAAATAAATTCCTTTTTAGTGCATCTGTATAAAGGCTTGTTTTTAAAAATGTTTTTTTTTCATAATTTTTTTCAATATTTCTCTATTTCAAAGGTGAACTATATCAATACATATTAGTTATATTCGTAAGCTTGATTTATGGCAATTACAGAATCAATGAGTAAATTCTGAAATCTACCCTTCCGATTGGCCGCGTAATCGGTTTTTCTTCCATATAAACTGGTAAGAACTAACGACTTGTTCCGCATACCATTTCGGAGAACTTATTCGTCTCAAAACTCTCCTCTATGTAGAATTGTTCGAAACACTAACAGGTACACTGATCAAATCGATGATTTTTCTACATCCCACCAAAAATTAAAGACCAGTTTGAAACGACTCATGTAGAAAGGAATTTCTGCTTAAATCAGTAGATGCAAGCAATTGATGAAAAAACACTTCGCCTTCGCTACTTTGTCTCAGTTGCTGTCTGAAATTAGTATTAGTACATAAGTTCAAGTATAAGTAAAATTGAATGTAATAATGTAGGTACTTTAGTGGACTTCTGTCTATCTGTATCTTTCATGACCATTAAATAAATAAATAGTTCTCCACTGACGAAAAATTATCAATACACGAAAACCCGAAACGTCCCTCTCGGAACACTTCTTCCAGAATCAACGCCAGTATTCGAGCCCTTCGCCTAATAAACACATCACGGTGGAGGCGGCGAAGAGGTTGAATCCTGAAGGTCTCGTAACACGCATCGACAGCAGAAAGCCGCCCCCTGCCGCCGCCGCAGCCCTCACACCAGCTCAGAGCAGCAACGTCCGATAAGCCGTTACTCCGTCGCCCGAGCCCCTCACAAAGGCCTAATTAGCCATAAACTCCCTGATTTATAACGGCACAGAAAATGCAAATATGAAATATGAAAATGAAGATGGCTGTAATAAAAGTGATATACGAGGCTCCGCAGAGCCATTTGTGAAGGCGCCATGACTCACTCGTCAGTTTTATGGGCGGACGTCCATCATCTGGATGACGGGCTTCATTGCTGTGCTGCCCCCGAAACCTCTCTGCAGGGGCTGCAACAGCGCCAAACGACGACGACGACTCTCTGTGACTTATCGCACTGCCACGCCACCGCACTCTTTGTGTGCCACGTGATTTATATTTTTAATAAAATTGGGACGACCATACTCGCTCCAAGACTTTTTCTTCTTCTTCATTCACATACACACGTCGCAACGACGGAGTGATATGTTGGTGATGGCTGAGATATGAGGTCAATATTGTTTGTCCTATGCGTTCGCAGAGAAAACTCCAATTATGACGAGAATTTGTTTCCATCATTTTTTTCAATTGTTGTGTAACACTCCCTGTTAGTAAGTCTGTACCTGTTTTGAAAATATAATTATTTAAATATCGTTGCGTCCTGGGTTACAAAACCAAAAGTTTTCCTTCATGAAATAATTTTCAAATAAGAATAATCCAATAGAGTTCTTCAGTTGAATTCGCCATCCAACTTCAAATTTCCCGTCTTCAACTTTTTCCAAACTGTTCGACTAGAAGCGACACACAATAGTTCATACAGTGCGGCTTTTTATAGCCCCTCCCTACCCTCCTGTTAACTTTTGAACGGTTCGTCGTAGAAAACTGAAAAAAAAGATATTGTATGATATCATTGATACTACTTTTTTAAATAAAAGACATAGATGGCGCGAGGGGGCACATCAACTTAAAAATTTTAAAATAACATAAGGGGTCATATGGTACATCGTTGGAAAGATAATTCAATTCTCTTTCCAAACATCAATTTTTTTTTAATCCTGTTGATATGTGACTTTGCGGCTCTTTATGGTATCCCCCCTCAAAACGTTTGAATAGTTTGAGGTAAAACAATGAAAAAAAAAGATAACGTATGATATCACAGATACTACTTTTTGAAATGAAAGACATTGTGATTGCTCGATGGATGGCGCGGGGGGGGCACATCAACTTCAAAATTTTGAATAGCATGGTCATGTGGCACATCGTTGAAAATATAGTTCAACTCTCTTTCCAACCATTCAATTGTTGTAATCATTCCGTTGATTTGTTTTTCCACAATGTGCATTTGAAATGTCACGCATAAGTGCGGCTTCTTATAGCCCCCCCCCCTGTTAACCTTTAAATGGTTCGACGTAGAACAATGAAAGACAATTCAATTTCCTTTCCAACCACTTTTTTTATTTCGTTCACACGCTTTCTCACAATATGCATTTGAAATGTCAAGTATAACGAAAAACACAACTGTTATGTAGGATTTTCAATTATTGAGAATAAGAAGCAAAAGTGTTGTGAATTTACGAAATAGGTGTTCGAAATGTCCACCTAAAACTTCTTGACAATAAAATATTCGATTCGAAAATTCTCCCCGAACATTATGTGACATATCTGCAGATATACCAGCACACACCCGTGTCATTCATGGTTTGAGTTCTTTCAAAGAGTCGGATTGTAGTTCATGTACTTTTGATATGATGTGACCCCACAGAAAGAAGTCACAAGGTGTGGGGTCTGGTGATCGTGCCGGCCACTCGATTGGTCCACGACGCCCAATCCATCTCATAGGGTATCTTACATCCAGATACTCACGAACTTGACGTTGGAAGTGAGGAGGGGCTGGAAAGTAATGTGTTCCTGGAATTGGTTCTCATTTCATTCCAGTATTTGGAGTATGACTGGATCGATCGTTTCTTGTGGCACCTCCAGGTATGAGTCACCGTTCAATAATTTTCCTTCCAGAAATGAGGGACCTACAATATGGTTTCCCAGAATTCCCGCCCATTCATTCAGTTTCCGTTTTCGAAAGATATGGGGGCTTGTGTCACTCCAGTACCGCACATTTTGTGTATTCACGTTTCCGTTAAAAGGGTACTTTCATCCAAAAAACAAATATTTTAAATTTTTTATGTAATTGAGGTTCCCAGCTATATTTTCCATCATAATTTCACAGATTTACATCCTTCGGTCCTTCTGGGAGTTGGTGTACCATAACCAACTTGTATGGATGGAATCTGTGTTTCTTCAAATATTTTTTCACTGTCGATGTTGATACTTCAATCGTATTTGCTACAAGCGAGGTATACTGTTGAGGATTAACCACCATTTCGGCAATTACGGAAACTTCCGTATCCTTCGAAATTGATTTTCGGCCAGCTTCACTGGCCCTATGAACAGTGCCAGTTCTGTTGAATTTTTCAATCAGTTTCCTCAAATACTCGAGTTATTGGATGATCAGGGAATTTTTCATAAAAAATTATATCTCCCACGGACCTCACCAAAACTGTAGATTGCTTCAGTTTTCTCTTCGATAGGACGTATAATGTTCCAAATTCAAAATAATACTAGTAGAAGTAGAATGAAACTATTCTTTGAATACAAATGCGATAATATCAAGAGCAGGTTAGTGATGATATAATCATTGTTACATTAGAAGTTCTCAAACATCGACAAAATAATCCAATTTCATAATGGGCATTTCTGTTACTGCTTGATTATCAGTTCACTCAATCCGATAAATGATATATACCCTTTATAATTATGGTCAATAAAAATAAATGAGTTGGGTATTATTTGGGTATGATTTCTTGAAAAGGCTATTGTATAGCGAAACACGTGTCTTGGTTCTGTCGCACTGGGAGAAGTGGAAAAACGGCATGGTTACGTTACAGCTGCTTCATCTCCTCCAATATCCCAAAGTGGAGAGAAATTGCCTGCACAATACAATCAGGAACCAAATACAGAAGCAGAGAACATCGTTCCGCCTACGGAATATATCTTCCACATGGAAAAAAAATTACTCAAATCATGTTCTCCATTTCCAACACTTCACCATTTCGCACATGCTCCTAACGGTAATGATTATGTAACATGTAAAGAATTCATTTAATTAATATTGGCTATTTTAGGTGATATATTTGTATGTTTTTTTATCAATTATGGCTTATTTTCACCTGAATGAATGACTTTCTTCACATCAGGATGGTTGCCACGAGTCGGGACTCACAAAATGGAAATTCTCTAATAATTCATTTGGTAATATTAGATGAACTGTTTCAACTATCCGAATTTCAATTCGTACTTCTGTTGTGTTATCCCAAGCAGCATTATAGTGACGGAAACTGATACTGCAATTTCGACTCGGTGGTTATCACGTAATCACCACTAAATCTACAGTGAGAATAACAAATTTTTTATATGTGTATGGTTGTAGTCACGTAATTCCCAACTATGGTAGCCACTTCACAGTTCTATAACTTATTAGTGTCATTAGAGGTGTCTGAAACATTATGGCCACTGAGCAAATCACTTAAAAGGTTTTCAAACTCAAATATGGAAAATAACCGTTGCGGTAACCATCATGTACCACTTAAATATCACTTAGAAGTCACAGTCACTTTCAAGAGAGTATGATAGTTTTCGTGACGTTTTGGTAACTTGCATAAAACCTTCAATGTGGCAGGCACTTATTGGGTTATGCGTTTTCAATACACAATTTTCCTCAATTGAGAAGTGACCGTGGATTGGTCAGCGCAATGACGAAAACTAACCTAACTCATCTAAATTTATTTTATTGTGGCTTACAAAAAGTTCGTTTCCCCTTTTACGTGAAACGTGAATGATATTCATTCAAAATAAAATGGGTTATGCGTTTTCAATAGACAATTTTCCGTGATTTTGTATAAGAAGGTTAATTTAAATAGATCGGATCTCTGACTTATGCTCCAGCTTAGTATTTACACTTTAATTTTTAATTCTGTTTGAATAAATGCCATAATTTTCATTACTTGTTAATTGATCATTGTTAAATGTTTCTTGATAATTGTTGATTCGAGCTGCATAAATCCACTATAGTTGTTACATGTCCTCTTTTAACAATTAATGAACATGTACCCGTGATTTCGAGGTTATAATTTGAAGTGGCAGGTTATAATAGCACGACGTGTTCGACCCTTTCAAGGTTATAAGACCTATTGTAATTTTTAGATTATAACTTTGGAGTTGTGAGTCATGGGCCTGCGACGTGGGTGCCTCTTTCCAGTGGTGGAAAAGTTAATAATTCAGTTCCACTGGGCACTCCATGATGGGAGGAGCTTAAGAGTGATATATTTACACTTTCTGCCACTTTAAAGTTATATTCTATAAAAGCCGCCATATTTACAGGAACATGCTGGGTCGCTGTTATCAGAAAATTGATCCAAATATTCAATAAAGATTTATTTGTCATCAGCACTGCATCAAACGTAGTAATTTGTTACGTGAGTATTTGTTTCAACCAACCATGATTGATAAAACAATGTTTGAGGGATTTAAGTACATAATTTCAGAGGCGACTTATTTCCAAAATTATGATGCTTTCCTTAAATAAAGTGTATTCAGTGTATTGCTCACAATCGAGATACAACACCCATATTTCACATAAAACTTTAAATCTTTCGAATTTTATCCCGATTAGAAGTATCCAAATTCAATACACGCGTTTGTATATATACGCGTTTGTATGTTATGTTTGTATTGTTATATGTTATATATTTTTATAGTTGATCGAGTGTTAGAAATGAATCAGGCAAAATGGAAGATTGAGGAACATTCATCACAAAAATATGTTGCTGAACAGAGATCGAGCTACATATTTACACAAATGCAGTCAGTTGTTTAACGTGTCTAGTGTCGGCCACTACATGTCCACGTTTTTTCCAGGTGACCACAACGTGGTTGGAATGTGGCTATCTGAGATCCAGGAACGTAGATCGGAACGTAGCAGCCACCAAAAAAGTGTTTTCTATTTTGGTAGCCGCCGCGTGATAGAATCGTGTATATTACGTGGCAGTGGTTGTGGTCAAATACTTCAAAGTTTTCCAGAATCGTGGCCGCTACGTTCCGTCCACTTAAAATGCTACTTGGGATCCTACTGAATTCAATATAGGAGGTATTTCGTCCACCGTAAAATGTAATTGGAGTATCGTATTGTAGTCTGGTAACTACAAAATCGCTGGATATGTATATGTAACAATATTTTCCATATTTTATCAAGATATGATTTATTTCCTCCGCTAAGAAACTACATCCCCTATTGAAGTAATGGAAAATATTGTTACATTCACATACCAGCGATTTCGAACTCACAAGATATGTTTTTAATACAACAATTCATTAACGTTATAAAGTATAGGAAAGTCCTGTTATATTTAAGGTTAAGAGAATAACAACAACAACAACAAAATGCAGTGGAATCAAAAATATAGTTGGTTAGACAGTACAGGAAAGTCCTGTCAGATTAAAAGTATGGTATAATAGGAACAACAGTATATCAGCTACGAATTCAATTGAGTGGAACAAATCCTGTCAAATTAAAAGTGCGGTTCAACAGGACTAAAAGGAAAATCCGTGTTAATATTGGAGTAATAATTGTAAGAGCAAAATGCTGTTTAATTTATTGACAATAATTCACTGTGATACCTAACGGAATAGAATGCCAACGTGACAAATGATTCCTGTACTTTGTAGGAGAATAGATTCCTTTACTTTGTGGAAGAATAGTTTCCTTTACTTTGTAGAAGAATAGATTCCCGTATTTTCAGCAATTCATTTCCATCAGAATAAGAACTGTTTTTTTCTACATGAATTGAACCACTGTGATTGTTTCGTAAATTTTACAAGAAATTACAATTTTTATTAGAATTTTCTGTTGCAGTTACTTCATTCCTGTGATGGTTAAAGCGTTATTTTTTTATTGTAGTAGCAGTGCGCTTCATGACGTTTTATTTATTATAATGTATTAATATTATATTAGTGTGTCGAAAATGGAGTGGTCCAACCAAACGACAATGGCATTTTTAGATTTATATGAAAATTAACCTTCCATCTTGAAAATGTTTGTATGAATATTTGTACTTCCCGCGTCAAATACATCAATATATAGTTTGGCAAATATGGGGATGTAGATTTGGCATACAAGCAAATATAAACACAAATATACAGAGAAATATACAAATATACATGTATTTGCCAAAAACCCCAATGTGTGGAACCACCTTCTCCACACAATATTTTGTCACAAATATCAAAAAAATTCGCAAAAAGATGAATATGTGTATGGGGTGTTTAAAAAAAAATATTCACACAAAAATGTATATTCGGCAAATATAAAGGTTTTTCCGCTCGAAGTCGATAAATGAACACAAATCTAAGGCGCAAATATTTGCGCAAAACAAGCAAATATCTGTTTGATCCTCGTACGGCAGGATCATTAGAAGCAGTACGCTCCATGACGTTTTATTTATCATAATATATTAATATTATATTAGTGTGTCAAAAATGAAGTGGTCCAACGAAACGACAATGTCATTTTTAAATTCATATGAATATTTGTGCTTCCCGCGTCAAATACACCAATATATAAATTAACAAATATAAATAAAAATATACAAATATACGTTCATCGATCTCTTATCATTTGGTGAATTTTCAAGCATAATGATATAAAAAATGTAGATGATAGAATATTAGATTTAGTTTTTTGCACTAAAATTCACTTATCGAAATTAGAAAAGAGTGACATCCCCTTAGTATATCCTGATTCGTATCATCCACCCATTGAGTTTTACATCAGCTGTCCCAATATCGAAGTTCGTGACAAAACAGATCAATTTTTTTTTATAATTTCAGTAAAGGTAACTATAACGAGCTCAATAATTTTTTTTTGAATTACGACTGGAACTTCTAAATTATCAGTTGATCAAGGAATTTCCGTTTTTTACAAAATTTTACAGGAAGGTACCAGTCTGCATGTCCCTAATGTAACCATACAGAATAAAAAAATTCTGTATACTTTTCTGCCGATACAATAAAATGTATAAAACAAAAAAATTAGATGCACAAAAAGTGGAAAAAATATGATAATCAATATTATTACGAAGAATTTGAACTTCTGAGAGGTAGAAGTGAAAATCTTATATCTAATGACTACAAATTGTACACAAACAATATTCAAAATGAAATTAAAACTTACCTAAAAAATTCTGGAAATATATAAATGGTTGCAAAAATGAGGTAAGTATTCCTAATAAAATGTCGTACAACGACACATCCGCTGAAAACAGCACACAAATATGTGATTTATTTGCAACCTATTTTAGAAGCTTATACGAGCCCCATCGGCAAACTCATCATTTTTCTCCTCAACTCAGCACAAATAATTTACTGAACTCAAGAAAATTCACTCCGGAAATGATACTTGCTGAGATGAACTCTTCAGATGTAAACAAGGGAGCCATATTTTGTTAAATACGGGGCTCCCAGTTTATGCTACCCACTCTGTGTTATTTTCAATAAATCCATGCAGTCTGGTACCTTCCCAGATGCCTGGAAAGCTGCTCTTTTGGTTCCAATATACAAAAACTCCGGCACCAGAAACTCAGTGAAAAATTATCGCGGTATCTCCAAACTATTCATATTCAGCAAATTATTTGAAAGCATCATTTACGACATTATGTTTCACAGTCTTGAATCATCGATCAACACGGATTTTTCTCCAAACGAGGGATCGAAACAAAATTGGTTATATACTCCGAATACATCTCGAATGCCTCAGACAATCGAGCGCAGGTTGATTCACTGTATACTGATTCCAGCAAAGCGTTCGATAAAGTCGATCACAAACTCCTTATATCGAAACTTTCCGGAATTGGTATAAAGGGAAATCTCCTGAGATGGCTATCGTCATATCTTTATAATCGCAGTCAACTTGTGAATATAAATGGATATAGGTCGGCCTCTTTCGTGGTAACATCGGGAGTCCCTCAGGGTTCACATCTGGGTCCTTTATTATTTTCAGTGTTTATTAATGATCTAAACAGCTGTTTCAAACATACACAGGTACTGTATATATTCAGAAAAGTGTTGACAATTAGGGACTGCTCAAAGATTCAGGAAGATCTAAACAGGTTCACTGAATTTTGTAACCGGAACAAAATGAAACTCAGTGTCAGTAAATATGCGATTATATCTTTCAGTAGAAGCATTATTCCTATAGAATTCCAATATTTACTGGACAGTATGGTCAAAAGAACGGATCGAATCAGGGATCTTGGTGTATACTTCCATACAAAAATTACCTTCAACCCACATTTTGAGTACCTAATTAATTCTTGCAATAGAACTTTGGGATTTTTTTGTAGAACATGCAAAGACTTTAATAATGAGGCAGCCATCAAATCTATTTATTATGCTTTTGTTCACAGCAAATTAAATTTCGCCAGTGTAGTATGGAACCCACATTATAATGTTTATAAATTACGATTAGAAAGACTTCAGAATAGATTTGTAAGGTTTCTCCTTCAAAATTACAAAGGTTTATATAACTGTTGGCGTTAGTGAAATTCGTTCTCTTTATAATATACAGCTGCTAGAACAATGACGGATAATCACGGATTTACTCTTTATGAATAAAATGATAAAAAATTGTTATGATTCTCCTAATTTAGTGTCTATGATTTTGTTACGTTTAATTTTCATTTAAATACATTCTCACATTCACACGTATGATAAAACTCATACCTTTCCCTTAATTTGTTCAATGGAATTAAATCTTTGAATCACAATAAATGTCAAGTATGTCACAACCCCGCAATTCCACTCGATCCAAGAAATCTCCAATAACCTACAAAACGCATTAAATGTTGTTCACATATCGAACGAGAAATATCTTCACCTTATGTAGGCATTGTTCAACTCGCTTCAGGTTGTCCTTACTGCAATTTGAGCGGAGATAGCAATCAGGAGGGCCCTGGAAAAGAATTGGTGCATATTAGGGGTACGAATGTTATTGTATCGACAGGTTAGGTTAGGATGCCTGAAGTCAAATATGTGAAACGGTTACACACTGGGGATAGCCCTACTAGCAATTTCAGCCAAAATATGATGCTGATTCGATTTAGCAATATTTAGTAATGTACTCACCTTTTGATACATGATGGTAAATAAATATTGTTGTGTCAAAAGTAAACAGAGCTACGGCTTACATCTCACAGCCATCAACTGTTTCGATCGTGCGCGGTTTGACCGGTATCGTCGTTGGCTATCGGTATATGAATTTCAAGGGGGCCGCCTTCACCTTGATGACGTTCGAGTGTCAAAAGTTTACTATTATTGGAAGTGGCATTTTAGATGTTGGTTAGGAGGAATAGTAGTCGGTCGATGTTTGATGCTGTTCGAGCATATTGGGGTTTCTTATTTGGCAGGGTTATTCGGGGAAGCTGTGATTATGTTTGGCCTACAACGCCATCTGGGTTTTGTGTTTGTAACCTGTTACTTGAGTGTGGTCGATTCCAAACTGACTACGACAGCACTACGAAATTCCGTAGTGTGGATTTCGGTTTCCGAGAGGTCTGTCAGTCGACGTGGTTCGAAAGGTTGAAATGATTTAGTGGTGTTCTCAACAGCAAAAATTTATGGTCCAGAGCCATCCTATTTCAGGGATATATATTGCTGGTTGAATTCTTGATTTTGGACGTAGCTGGTGATTTGTTGGTGGAAATTTTGAGTATTACGTCCATGATTCTACCTCTCAGAGGATTTGAAGAAAAAGCACCCGCCATTCGACCTCATCGCCGTACTGGCACACCCAATTTAGCAAGGTAGGTCCCAGATATAGACTTCCTATCGAGTGTCTACTGCATTCAAAATTATGTTTGTGGTTCTTGTGACAGAGTTTTCATTTTATTCGCAGATAATCTTCAGAAATTTATCTAACGCAATGTGGTATGAGAATCATTTTCGAGGGAGATGGTTAATGGCCTAATTGAAGGAAGTTATCGAACCACCTGTACATAGAGGACTTATTTAGGATCAAAAACCCCTTATTCAGGGTATGTAAATATCGTAAATATATTTAATTAATTTTTTCTATTTGCTGGCCAGCTCTAGTTCTGAACCTCACAGGGTTGCCAGTTGAGATCGGAAGTCTTGGGACTCTCCGAAGCAAAAAAGTGTTGTACTGTTCAACTCTCACGTAGATTTTTTCATAATGAATTTGGCAAAGAACTTTTCCTTGGTAGTCACGATCGAATCATTATTATCTTTTTGAAGTATTTCGGGGTAGGATTCTGAATGTTTTATATTTCAGTAAGCTTTTGCGAATTCGTGGAATTTTTACCTTTTATGTCAATTAATCATCTGGTCAGTAATAATTCAAAGGAGAAAATAGAAAACTGGTTTTGGGATAGTCCAGTGGAATTAGTCAATATATTATATATTCAATAATATTTCATAAAGATGATATTTTTTCGAACGATCAACTAATCTTTCGTTTTAATCGAATCCGAGATATGATTTGTTAATCGAAATGAAGTACCATTTGTCAATGAATGTTTGTTGGGTGTTGAAATATAATATTTCCCCTTCTATTCAATGATACTTGGCTAGTTATCGTTTTTAGTTTAATTATTGCTCATATGACATACAGGGTGGTCTAATATAATTGGGAAGTTTATTCATGTATTGGTTATTGGTAGCTCATCTTGGGAAAAACACCTATGTGGGCTGTAAATAATGTAGAGTCCCGTTAAGTTTGATTGTTTGACCTACAGGGTGGTCAAAATATTTTCTTATTGTTCTGGGATGGATTTTGATATTCTATTCCATTCCTAGGGTTTTAATGCCGGGTGCGAACTCCACTATAGACTTTGAGATTCGAAGAGGGGTACTACGGAGGCAACCGTTCTACAGGGTGGACCAAGGAAGACATCCGTAAAGGCGCACGTGTAACTGCTCGCAAGTTGAAAATCAAATGGTTATTAATGCTTTTATACCTGCCTACATATATTAGGGGGTGATTGACTATGTTTTTTTCTATATATTGCTTGACGGCTTGGATATTTGCGCCCATATTAATAGATTACATCTGATTGTTAGCGCAAAGTAAAGCCTAGTTTACTCTCTATTGAAAAGATAATCCCTCGGTATTGCGCATGCGCCTGAGCTCAAGCGACGCACTATCCTGTGGTTGGTATCGAAGTGATTCTTCATTTTCTGCATTTATGGACTCAAGCTCTAACGCATAGGCGTAGCCGGACTTGCTTTTAATTTTTAAGTCATAGTAGTTTTGCCTTGAGTCATAGTAGTTTGGATTATTCAGTTATAGTAGCTTGAACTCTTTGGTCATAGTAACCCTACAGTATTATTGGTTTATCATGATATTGGTTTGCGTACTACCCATCGCTTATTGCTCATAATCTTGGTATTGCTATTTTTGGGATTATATAATTAGATGAGTTTGCCTTGGTGTGTTTGTTCACTTGCTTAGATTACCTTGTTCACTTGTTTAGTTCACCTTGTTCACTTACTTAGCTTACCTTGTTAACTTTGTTTACTTGCTTAACTTTGTTAACTTGCTTGCCTTGGTGATTTTGCATACTGGCCTAACTTGGCTGACTTACTTAACTTTGCTTATTTGCTTACCTTATTCATTTTGCTTGCCTTGTTGACTTTGCTTACTCAGTCCATCGTGTTTACTTGCTTACCTTGCTATACGTCAGACCTTATTATTGTAGGAAATAATAATAAATTATAGACTTGGAACTTGGATTTTTTTTATTCAATCCCATTTGGTAGATTTGTGGGTTGAATGATACTCGGGTATTTGTGTGGGATTAATTTACCTGACGCCCAGTTACAACGGAATTCGGAATTCCAGTTTCATAAACGAACCACCCCATCTACACTGACAAGCCGCAAATGCCCAGCTGTCTGACAGCTCGGACATCTTGTAGCCAGTACTAAGTACGAATTGTAGGTTAAAATTTTTTATCATGTGCTCCAAAGATACACTAGAAATAGACAATTACTCACCAGCCCCAGTTACAACACGAATTTGAGAAAAAATTCTCCAATCACCAGAATGTCTTCCAACAAATATTGTAATATTCTAGATATATTCTCCATGACTTTACAATTTTTTCAAAATAACTGTAAGACATATTTTCAATTCATAATGTTATGATGATTACGATTTAGATCATTCCTGTACCTCTTAGACTACCGAAATATTTATTGTTATTATTTTTATCAGTGGTTGCTTGTATGGGATTCACCTGTTCGTATCCCAAACTTGAAATGAATGAATAAATAAATGAATTTGCCATATACCCGAATGTGTGGAGCCGCCTTGAGGCCAATTGCCAAATGTTCCAAGAACATTTGCAGTGGCGAATATTTCGAGAACATTCTCGATCTTCGGGGCGATGTGTAGTAACTTCCTCGAACCACTTCAACTGATATGAAGTACTCAGAACAGAATGACACATGTGCTTCCATTTGTAAGAATTTTTTTCCAACTGGACTTATATAGTGTCTCACTTCTTATGGTAGTCCCCCTTATCCTCAGCAATTGTTGACGTAGAACTATAAAATCTACAGGATTGAGAGGTATACCAAAAAAACTTTTTAACAAAAAATTAAACCGACGAAATACGGAACTGAAAATCAAAAAATAAAATAAACCTTCTTAGTCTCAGTAACTGAGCTCCTAAACTAATGTAAGTAACTAATTTTGAGTCGGCGCCAAACAAACAAGCAAATGAATTAGGTAAGGCGTAAAATGATGGCATCGAGTTGCGCGGTGACATTCTGATAATGTTTTTTGAGTCATTCAATGATGTTCGTTGATTGTTTGTTTGGCGCCGACTCAAAATTAGTTACTCACATTAGTTTAGGAGCTCAGTTACTGAGACTAAGAAGGTTCATTTTATTTTTTAATTTTCAGTTCCGTATTTCGTCGGTTTAATTTTTTGTTGAAAAGTTTTTATTTTTCAATTTTTTATGGCTCAAATATACTAATTACTACCCACTTGTTTTTTGATTACTTCCAACATACTTACTTACCCACCTTACTTCAACTATTACCAGTTAAATAATATGATTATCTACTTTCACTGTAATATAAATTATTTTTGTTGTTCTGGTTAGTTTATTTCATTACTTTGTATATCATTCCATCCTCTCATAGAATATAATGGTTTTGACGGATGTGGAACAGAAATAATGTCAGTAGCGATCTGTCATTGTCAACTACGTATGTGTGTGCCAATGTTCATAAGTGAAAAATCAATTTTCCCCTATTTTTCTACCCGTAAGGGTATATGAATCCATTCGAAATATGAATATATGGTATACCCTATCCATTAAATAAGAATCATCCGAATCGAAGAATCCAGTACAAAGTTATGCATGATAGAATCGGTTAACGGACCAGAATTCAGAGGGTGAGTGAACAATATCCTTCATGTTGCTACCCTTAGGGGTGAATTTCATCTTTTGAATTCAAATGGGACCACCTACAAAGTACACCCTATCCACTGAGAAAAGAATTATGAGAATCGGACGTCTCAGTGAAAAGTTATGCGTGATCATACATAAAAAAAAATGATGGAAAAAAAATATACTGGTCGACTAGAGAACCTCCTCCTTTTTGATTTCGTCGGTTGAAAATGCGCTCAATGACTTTATGAACTCCAAATAACGTTCTCCATTCAATCGATCATATGGAACGAATGGTCCTTAGATTCCAGCCAAACATTCACGTTTAACTGCTGTTGGTGTTTAGTTTGCAATATACCGTGTTTTTTTCGGTCTTTATGAGGAGAATGTGATAGTTGATAACTGCATCTCTGCTGAAATCTGCTTCATCAATGAATAAAACTCGCTTAAAACCCATTAACAGCCAAAAGTGCGTGTACGCACCCTTTTAATTTTTTTTTTATGAGCTGCTGTAATTGTTTTTACTCTAACAAGTATTTGTAGATGTTCTTATATGTTTTTTTGACCTTGTTAGCATTTTTATTAGATTTTAGATATATAAAAATATGTTCTACAATTAGCGAAACTAACATAGTTTTCCAACTATTCTACAACATTATGAAAACAATAATTCTTTATTCACTTCTTGGTGCACTAAAGACTCAGTTCATGATAATATACGTTTAGTATCCCACTGTGTATTGTCCCACATTACGCACTTGAATAAAATTCAGCTTTAAAAATTCTAATTAGGATTCTAATACCGCGGGTGCGCATACGCACCTTTGGCGCCTAACAGTATCAGCGCCGGTAATCGTGAATCAGTTATATTTCCACTGCAGTAGTGAGCACGAGTACTAGTTTGGTTCTCGTAACTGTGGTAGATTCATATTTAAATTATCAGTAAGGATTAGAAATCATTTTTTGCTGTACCCATTCGAAGGCAACTAAAGGCAAGCTGTGAACTACTATTATGTTTCAAAATTATATAATCTAAAACTCTATATTTTACAACACAGCCAACATGAGCCAACCATGTACTTCTAGAAAGTTGCCTGGCCAGATTCGACCACAGGAGATGTGTGACCGAAGATGATATTTGACTTCGAAGGAATTGCTTGCATATCTTGAGGAAGATTCTGATGTAGAAAACGCAAATGAAGTTGAAGTGACGTATATTTCACCAAATATTGATGAAATTACTGATGATGAGGACCTAAACGATAATCTCATGGAAGAAGGTAATATTGATGCAGAAATTGCTGGAACTTATGAAGTTTATGTTCCTTCGGCAAGTGATTCTGAAGAAGATGATATTCCACTGAGTGAAATTCGCGACAAAATGAGAATATACGACAAACCCAATAGGAAAAAAATCAAATATTGTGCCAAAATGGGAAAAAAGCAGCACTCCCAATTTATCTTCTCATCCTGTAAGAAACAACACTCGCTCATTAGAAACCATCAAAGCCTGCCATGGAGGTAAGACGCCCATGGAAATATTTTCATTGTTTTTCGATGAAGAAGTGGCCAGTCACATTGTACATTTTTCAAAAAATTATGCAGCACAAAACAATCAATACGATTTTGACATGAATGGAGCAGACCTGGAACGTTTTATCGGCATTTGCAGTTTCTCTAACTATCACACTTTGCCACGATATGACATGTATTGGTCAAAGGATGAGGAGCGATGCCTAGAAATAAATTTCGATCAATCAAACGAAATATTCATTTGTCTGATAATACTCAATTAGACAAAGATGATAAATTTACCAAGCTCACCCCTATATTTGATATGATGAATATAGAATTTCTGCAATTTGGTATATTTGAACATAACCTTTCAATAGATGAAGAAATAGTGCCATACTTTGGACGTCACTCATGCAAAATGTTTATTCGGGGAAAGCCTGTAAGATTCGGGTTCAAATTATGGTGCCTCTGTTTGTACACAGGTTATTTATATGAGTTCATTCCATGCGGTAGTTTTATACTTACTTTCCGTAGTTGACAAACCCCAGGAGCATCGAGTATTTTTTCGTTTTGGACGTCCATCGTCTTAATGTAGTTTCGCGCGGTGTGGTGGTGCGTGAAGTTTCGCGCCTCTGCAGCCCGCCAGAAAGAACAATCAGGGGTTTCCATACGTTTTTGATCTCAACGCTTGGTTGACTAAAAGCGTTTCTGGCTTCGATGTAGGCGGCCTCTTTGAACTTTCGTTTGAACCAATGCTCCTCTCTATGTAGAACACTTGCGTCGTCCCATAGAACTCGATGGTGCTCAGTCCAGGCGTGGTCAGCGATTCCCGATTTTGATGTTTCTCCACGTTGAGTCCATTTCTTGTGCTCATCCAATCTTGCCGATAACGGTCTCTTTGTCTCTCCAATGTAGGAATCTCCGCATTTACATGGAACTTCATACATGCAATTCTTATTGATTTCATTTTTGTTGTCAGGTTTGGTCTTGGTCAGGAAACTCCGTGAAGTACTGCCGGATTGAGAGCAGCTCTTGATGTTGAATTTGTTTCCGATCCTCCTGATCTTCTCGGAGACACCTCTGATGTACGGAAGGCAGATCACTGTGCTTTGTTGTTGCTCTTCAGATGTCTTCGTTCTCCGGAGTTGTATCAATACTTCTTCTAGGAGTTTCTTGGGATATCCATTCCGGTGGAAGTCCTCTCTGATGTGGTTCAATTCGGCATCTAGTGACTCCACGTCGTTGCATATGTGCGTCGCTCTCTCTACCAATGTTCTCACGATCCCTCTCTTCGTCGAACTCGGATAGTTGGAGCTGTAACTGAGGTACTGCCCGTATGTGTCTTCTTTCTGTAGACGGAGGTGCAGATTTCATTGCCTATTCTCTCAACGTTCACATCGAGGAAGGGTAAGGCACTGTTGGTTTCCATTTCCATCGTGAATTTGATCGAATCCCTGATTCTGTTAGTTCTTGAGAAGAAATCCTGGAGATGTTTGTCTCCGTGATTCCATATAATGAAGGTGTCATCCACGTACCTCAACCACAGCTTTGGTTTGTATTCTGCCTCCCGTATAGCCAATTCCTCGAACCACTCCATGTATATGTTGGCGATGCTTGGAATTCTTGACGTATGAACTGCTCTTTCCTTGTAAGGGTTGTAGTATCGGTAGGAGGTATCTCGATAACTTGTAGGTTGATGAGTTCCGTGAGCTGGTGATCGGTCTCAGTGGCATGTCTGGTTTGTGGACTTTCGGAAGCCCGAAGAGATGCGGTGGTTTGCTGTAGTGTGGCGTAAGATGTGAACTTCACGCACCACCACACCGCGCGAAACTACACGCATCGCTGCACATGGCGGAATTGCACGCATCATTGCGCCGACAGTCATATAAATTGGTAAGTTGCACCTAAACTTGTCAGTATTACCTGAAGACGATTGCAGATGCAAGCATTCGAAACATCGTGAAAACCTTTTGAATACATTGAGACGATGGACGTCCGAAACGATAGTAATCAAGTTACCACATCGTCTACAACCTTCAAACATAATTGTGCTGCTACGGTAATTACGAATACCTGCACAGTACTACCTCTTGTACAAACAAAACGATATAGTCGGAAAGAGCACAAAGATATTCTTGTACCTCAACCTAATCTTGTAGCCGAATACAACAAATTTATGGGTGGGGTGAATTTACATGATAATGGCATAGCTTATTACCGTATCAGAATACGAGGTAAGAAATGGTGGTGGCCTCTATTTATAAATCTAATTGGGAGCACAGTCGTGAATAACTGGGAGATTTACAATATAGCCAATGACAGTAACATTTTGCAGTTAGAATTTCGATCACTTCTAGCACTATCGCTTATGAAATTTGAGGGACTTGCTGAAACTGTCAACACAGATGTGGTTGCTCGCTCAAGCTATGGACATCCCTCTGAAGATAGCTTGCCGGACGACGTAAGATTTGACAATATTGGTCATATTATCAAAAGGCATGATACAAGTGCACGAAAAAAATGTAGATTATGCAAAAGTCATACTATTTATTTGTGCAAAAAATGTAAAATTCCTCTCCATCCCGAACGTTTCGAGGTCTTTCATAAAAAAAAAATTTGACTTTTTGAACATTTGTTTTAATGTATAACGGTGATGGCCAAAGGTGCGTATACGCACCCTCATGTTTTTTGTGTTGCTATTGGTTTTCTGTCAAAATATGATAAATATGTCTTAGTTAATGTATTTTGAACATATTCGATAAAAAAATTAGAAAAAATTGTTTTCCTTTATTGCTTGGCCATTAATGGGTTATCCTCTTTTTGTTTACCCATGAAGTAATTAAAAAATCTTGAGGTGGCATGGCATGTGGAATATGTGGAGCAGTTGTTCTCTAATCATACTCTGAATACTGGCTTTGGATGTATGAAACTTTTCTGATAGATTCCTAATGCTTTTCGAAAGATCATCAGCGACAGCTTTCAGAATAATTTATTTCAATACAATGGTACGTACATCCTAGGAGGGCCCTCAACACCACGTTCTGGCAAAAATGTACGTATAGTATCGAAAAATATCGACTGAACGTGCTCAAATGAATCATCCATAAGACATATTTGTCGCCCTCAAGCTGTGACCGACGCACGGTAGCAACCGATTGAAAAAATGCTTGGAAAAAAGATGGCGGGTCTCTGCAGCATTACAGAATGCTCGTCCATAAAACACGTTCATATCTGCATATTCGTTGAAAGTAAAATGTTCGTCCATTTCAAAAAACTTCAAAATATCCCCTATATATTGACAATACGGTGACAATCACATGACAATGGCCCCCTCAATAAAAGAAAATCGTATTTTAGTTTTTTTTTTCTCATCAAAACTATTCTTTTTTATAGATGTTTTTTTAACATCTGTGGAGGAAACAAAACATGATCACAAATATGTTTCACCAATTCATGTTACTGTTTTTGTATTTATTCTTCTGATTTTATTGGAAAAATTAAATTTTTACGTAAATTCATAATATGGGCTGAATTCGATATTTCATAATGGGGTAAATTGTCAGTTCAAAAACACCACGAATCTGCAGACCTGAAATTTCATTTGAAAAAATATCTACTTTCAGAATTGTGAATGAAACTTTCGAATGAGTACTGTACTTTTTTTAAGACTACAACATATTTTTCATTATCCCAGTTATAAATGCTGCTGAATTCACTTTATCATTATTTTTTCGACTTTGAACATTTTTCATCTCAGACCCGAAATTCAGACCTAAAGCCATTAAAAACGCAAAAAGATACTAATAAGAAACAATTACCCTATAAAGGTAATAAATTCCATTTTTAAAAACCGAATAGACAAATATTACAATGGAACCAACAACACCAAAGACCCAACACAAAATACGTTTCACACATCCATCCCATACATAAAGATACTTTCCGAACAACTATCTCATATACTTGAACAAAAGTCAAAAAACACTAAGATCACTTTCATCAAAATTGAAACCCGAAATAAATAAGAAAACTCACGTCGTCTACCAAATCCCATGCCAAGTAAACTCCCATTTTCAGAATATTTGTCGGGAAATAATTCATATTTGAATGCTTAACATGTATTCTGCAAGATTGCATGTTCCAAACATGTTTCAACAAAACCAAAAAATCTAATTTTTGAAAATATAAACAGGATGTTCATAAAATCAGATGTGGAATCATCTGCGACTGAAAGATAAACTTTAGTCACTATCTTCGATTGAGAATGTTTCCCTTTTCAACAAAAAATCTAATTGTGGAGTCCAGTGTTTCCATTCTTTTGACAAGGACACACGCCACTTCGAGGCCACCTAAACTCCATTACCTTGTGGAAGACTTTTTCCCCCTTCGAACTGATCTTGGTGCGTTTCTATTAAATTTGGGATTGCCTCGGGTCCCACCTTCTCCCATAGGTTGAACGCCACTTTGCTCCGGGCAGTCTCAGTGAAGAAAATGAACCCTCTAGGGGTCAGTATAGTGTTGACTCATACTCCAGGGCCAGAAAGGCAGGCTTCAACTGTTCTTGACTGGGTTTCGAACCTGGGTGCTGACTGCACAATGATCTGTTATACTCAAAGCTCTAAATTGAGGAAATCAAATGGTCGATTTCGAATCAATAAAAATCAATTTATTTTATACTATCCTCTATCTACCATGAACAGGATGGCTGTCGGCAGCCTCAAAGACTTCATAAGAAAGACAAAATATACTTGAGAAGTGGAAAGGGGTGCTAAGCTTCATGATTCGGGGTATATCAACTTGATCCAAAGCTCTTGCGGGAAAAAGATTTGAACAGTAACACAAAAACTTGAAAGGACGGGGTGCAAAATCAGCGTTATCAATATTAAATAGCAAAGCGTGTATGTAAAGGTTTACGAATGGCCTGTGTAAGGGCCTTCATCACTTCGCGACGTCACCTGAACACTGTTGAACCCACACCGACGGTCTCCCTTGCTCCTATGCTACGCGACTGATAGTGTGGCGAGGCCCTCAAAGTGCTTTGCGACCCAACTGGCTCTCTCCTCCTTCGGCTAACCACAGACTCCTATCGCGATTCTCCAATCCCTAACCTGCGCGACTGCCCTAATAGTGCTTTGCGACCCAACTGACAGCTTCCTTCGGGAAATTACAGATTTCTATCCCAATTTTTAGATTCCCAACCTGCGCGACTGTTAGTGTGGCGCGGCCCTAGTAGTGCCTTGCGTCCCAATTGACAGCTCATCCCTTTTTTCAGCTAGCTACAGACTCTCCTCACGATTCTCCGGTTCCTACCCTACGCAACCGTTAGATTGGCGCGGCCCTAGCAACTGACAGCTTGCTCCTCCTTTGGCTAACCTATCGAGATTTTCCGGTTCCTAGCCTGCGCAATTGTTAGTATGGCGAGGCCCCTTGTAGTGCTTTGCGACCCAACTGACAGCTTTCTCCTCCTTCGGCATTCCTATACACCTGTCACGGTTTTCCGATTCCTCACCTGCGCGACTGTCAGTTAGGCGAGGCCCTAGTAGTGCCTTGCGACCCAACTGACTCCTTACCCCACTTTCGACTAGCTACCCACTCAAGTGACGTCAGTCATTATTCATATTCAAATTTATTTCGACCAAAGTAAACACATGCGAAGCATGTTATTACTATTTACTTACAACGTTGTTATGCTCACCGGTTTTGGTACTCAGACACACATCTGATGATGATATGGCTTTCGAAATGATACTAATTTTCAATTATGCCTGAAGCGCACCTTGGCAGATTTCCTCGTCTACATTATGTACATGCGCAGACCGATCGCGAGCGACTTCAACTCTACCTTATACCTTCCAACGTATTTTTACCAAAGTCCCTTCGTGTTTCTTTGGCGTCCTTCGAGTAGTCTTGGCTCGGACTGCTATTCTGCGTGGTAGTCTGCTTCGTTGCTCAAGCAGAACTAACTTACTTCCATACCTCTTACCGAATGTTTTCCAAACTCCCTTTGTGTCTCCGCGGCGTCTCCCGAATGATCCCGACTCGACTGCTATTTTCGGCGTGGTGCTCTCTTTGCTGGCGGGCGAACGACTGTCTTCGATCATCGCGATGATTTTACATTTTTGCCGTTACGAGTTCAATTCGAACGAGGTTCCGTTGATGGGGCGAGCGACGTACTCATTTATGCGTTTGGCGGCGCGCTTTCAACACTGTGATACAACGGTTCGAAAAAAAAATACCTACTACCTTCTGGATAGATTAATTTCTCAGATTTATGTCGTACATAATGTCGTCCGTTTACTTTGATTCAACACGGAGCTTGTTGGATTGTTTCAAATAAACTAAAAAGCTAGTCACTTCGTGACAACCTTTTTTTTTATTTTTAAGGGGTAAAAAATCTTCTGAAGACGCACCAGCCTGTTGTTCTATCGGCTGGCCAGTGTCGGATTCGGTCCCCAAGGAACCGCCTACCGACAAAAAAAATTCCCCTCCAGTAGTTTGCAGCAACGCGTATCAGAATCCGCTTTCGCATCACTTCAATACGCTGTGCTTGTCATTTAATTCTCTTCTGGAATTTGATCGAAGTCTTCGACTCAGTCTCTCCTCTCTCTCTTTGGCTTCTATCATGCCACGGATGGTTTCATACGCGTTAATCCCGGACACGTCACTTTCAAGTAGGAATTCCATCATAGTCTCTGGGTTAAATATGCTCCCCGTACGGCGTGAGAATTCTCTACGCTGGTCTCCCCATCTGATACAGGAAAACAGGGTATGCCGTACGTCATCTTCTTCCGAGCAGAAGGTGCACTCGCTCGAGTCAGCTCTGTTGCGATCAAACAGATACTTTTTGAAGCAGCCGTGACCCGATAGCGCCTGTGTGATGAAATAGTCTATTTCACCGTGTTGCCGGCTTGTCCATCGTGCAATATCTGGAATTAGGACGTGGGTCCATCTTCCTTTTGAAATATTGTTTCAGCTTTCTTGCCACACAGTTAGGCCCTGGCCAAATCCCTATCTGTTCCAGCGTATTTATCCTTCCTCTCCATTATTTGGAGTTCAATCGGGGGTATTCCCGAAATGACGCACGCTGCTTCAGTTGAAATAGTGCGATATGCACTGGCAACGCTGATGGTCATTTTCCTTTGAATGCTCCTAAGCTTGGTCACGAGTTTTTTATTTTTTGTTGCTTCATACCATGATGGACAACCGTAGAGTAGTTGTGAGTGGACCACACCCGAATAAAGCTTGCGTTTCGAAGAGCTAGGCCCCCCTACGTTCGGTATAAGGCATGACAGAGCCTTGGTCATTTTCTCTGCTTTCTCGATAACCTTCCCAACGTGCACTGCAAAGGTGAGTTTGGTATCCATCCATACCCCAAGATATTTTACTGCACTTTTGGGATTTATCGTTACTCCTAGAAGGCTGAAAGGAATTGGTTCCATCTTCCTTTTTTTTGTCAGCAGTACTGCTTCCGTTTTTTCTGGTGATACCTGCAGTATGTTTCTCTCCATCCAGTTACAAATCCGTTGGAGACCTGCATTTGCTGTGTTCATGAGAATCTCCTCATTCATTGCAACAACTACCATTGCCACAATCGTCTGCGAAGCCCACCAATTCCGCTCCACTAGGCATCTCCATCTCTAGAAGGTCGTCGTACAAGATGTTCAACAATGTCGGGCCCAGTACGGATCCTTGGGAAACACCACTGTTCATGTCGAGAATCCTGCTGTCACTCTCTTCCACGAGAAGTAAACCCCTGTTTGAGAGGTAAGACGCAATGACGCTGATCAGACCCTCATCTATACCTCTGGTCCTTAGTTTGTTGTGGATGAGTTGCCACGATGCATTATTAAATGCATTTCTGACATCTATCGTAATCATGGCACACAGCTTACGTTGTCCAGGCGAGTAATCTTCAGCATTTCTAGCTATGGTTATCACCCTATTTATTGCATCCACTGTTTGCCTGCCCTTTCGAAAGCCAAACTGTCTGTCGAATAAGCTTCCGGTGCGTTCCAGTTCGCTGGGTAATCTACTTCGTTACAACCTATCGAACCTGCCGTGGTCGGAGATAGAAATCAGAAGTTCATTGAGTTTACACATATACTAGAAAATGTCCTGGGTATATCGGAATAGCTCAATGTAAGCTAACTCATATCATAAGTTAGTGAGAGGGAATTTCCATCAGAGAACATATAGGTACATCATTCAGATCCAAAATTGAATGGCGGACTAGGAAATTAATAACGGGGTTAGAACGAAATGTACTCGAGCCATTGGACCAGCACAAAATATAAGATATACGCGGTGTATAATACTCAGGTATTGAACTGAACTACTGCAGAATGATTCCCCTTCCTACTGTTTTGCCTCTAGCTATGTCGCGTTTGGCAGTCTGCGTCTCATTTCACCACGAACAATAGCACAATTCAAGTTGCAGCGATCAGTTGCAATAATAATATCCAAAGTTGCGACTGTAACGTGAAGCCCATAACGATTGAAAAGAGACAGAGACGGCTGAACGTGATACCAATAGAGGCAGAACAGTGGGAAGGGTGAACATTCCACAGTGGGCTGGTGGAAAACATGATCATGCATCGCGTATATCTATTATTTTGTGCTCGTCAACATTTCCTTCTAACCCATTATAAATTCTATAGTCCGCGATTTTGTTTCCGAAAATATATTTATATATTATATATATATATATATATATATATATATATATATATATAAAAGATAGTAATATCGAGGGGACTTTTGAAAACAAAATGGAAGGAATTTAATGGACATAACCCTCAGAGAAAAGTGTTAACCGTATATATATATATATATATATATATATATATATATATATATATATATATATATATATATATATACATATATATTGTAATATAATGATGAATTGAATAATAATAGTTGTTGTTATATAATGAAGATTGCTAATAGTTTTCGCTTATCTTTGTGATATAGATAAGTATTTTCGCCCTGTATAATATTTTATATGATGTGATAATAATTGTCTGTTCATAATCATAATCACTGTTCTCTTGTCACGTTGCTGCCAATTGTTATCATTTTCCTTACCACAGCGAAGCACAGTTGGTACGCCTCTTGTCTCAGATAGCCGGTTCAGGCAATTGAGCCACTACTTGATATGTCAAATTTCAATTTATTCAATGGTCATAAGTATGATTGTTGATCATTCTAGAAAACAAACGACAAAGTATCAAAAGCAATTATTTCCTTTATTCAGGAAAACTTCATTTTACCTGGCCTACGAAAGATAACTTACTCTAAGGTGAATCTACAAATATCCATGGATAATCATGAGAAAAGTTCATTGGTAAAATATACACAACCTCACTTTTACCTTGAAAGTGAAAATTTCTTTGTTAGTTCGAAATCAATTGAAATAAAGTTCTTCCGATGGAATATGCGTTATTAGTGAAATTGTTTAGTTCGGAATTTGCACTATGGAAGGTTTATACCTGTCTGGAACTGTCGCTGTTCAATACACACCAGGACTTGGATTCCCTTTCACTCCAATGCTATCAGGAACTCCAATACCAAATAGAAAGGACCATACAAATTCAGCAATCAGCCTTGGATACTTGTATATGGTGTACAAATAAGGTAATGTTGGTTTTCCTTTTATAATGTGGAATTATTCAATTTTATTTCCTCCCAAAAATATAACGTGGCATTCGTTTTAAATTTATTTTCGATCTCCTTCGTGGCTTTGTTTGTTGTCACCTGGATACCATTTTTTGTTCCTTCCCTCTGATTCGAATTTTTGAATTCGCGCACTAAATTGTCACATTTTCACTGTTTGGGTTTATTCGTCATAACTTATACATAAAACTATTTCTCCATTCTTATTAACTATGTACAAATTTCAATAATAATTGCCTCTGACACTTTCCCGCTCTTATTCTCTTACAATTTCAAATTCTACATGTGACGATCTGTTCTCTGATTGGCTATTGTCATAAAGAAGTTTGCTGTTCTACCATTGGCTACTTTTAGTTAGCTACAATTTCATATACTGTATGTTTCAAATTTATGAATTTGTAGATCACATTTTATTCAGGAAAATTTTGTAAATCTAGACTTTTTGTTGTCTTTTGAAGAATTATGGGTTGTAATCATTCTGACAGTGTATGAAATTGATTGTGTTATATAATTTGGACATTTTTATCTATTCATATCATACATAGGCTTATAAAGGAAATAGAACTTCTGAAATTATGTAAAAACAATCTCTTGAAACTAATAGCTATTTATTAATTATTCTTTTTATGGGTTTTTTCTTTTTAAAATATATACCTGGTTTTTCATAACATAACAACATATATATATATTGGAATAACAAAACACAATATACAATTAATCCCTTTAGAACATCCATATTACACAAAAAAAAATGTCCATATCCCAAGAAGAACTAATTCAGTTTTACAGAGACATAGCAGCTATGTGGGTCCAATAATTTGGGGGAGATTGCCAGAATATAATATTGAACAATTCAAGAATTACAAACATGAAACGAAAAAATGGATTAGAAACGCGCACAGTATTGAAATTCAAAATATATTTAAATAGTTTCAATATTCAGATAAACGGGACTATTATCTACCACTTACCGTTTCATAATACCATTTGATTTCACACAAATGCCTGACCTCGAGAGAAATTCCGGATTTGAAGGAAAACTCCCAACTTAGACAAAACATTTTGGATAAAAATAAATAACTTGTTCGACAACTTCCCAAATTACACAAAAAATTAATATTAGGCCATCAAGAAAATGAATTTTATACCTGGTGATTCTCTAAGGTGGCTCACCCCTAAAAGTGTTTTATTTTTGAAGATAGAAAAACGAAATTTAGAGGTTGTGTATTATAGTTCAATTTACATTTTTTGACATGCCTACCTGCTTTGCCGTACTTCCGGTTTGACCGGAAATGACCCCAACTTTCGATTTTTAACGGGACATCTTATATATTTTTACTAATTTCGCATCCACAGTTCATTCTTGAAACGACTGTGAAGTCATTAGCCTGAAAGTCGTATTTTTCCCATGTTACTTGATCAAGAATGAAGCGATTCACACGATCCATGGCATTCTAGATCGAAAAATAAAAATTGAATAAAAATGACTTTATTTGTCAAATTTCGACAAGTAAGGTGTTTTTGGATTTAGATTGTCATTCTCCATCGAAATGAGTGAAACTATATAGGATGTCCCACTTAAAAATCGAAAGTCATTTCCGGTCAAACCTGAAGTACGGCAAAGCGAGTAAATATGTGAAAAATGTAAATTGAACTATAATACACAACCCCCGAATTTCGTTTTTTTATCTTTAACAATAAACAAGTTATAGGTGTTTTTTGGAGAATCACCCGGTATATATATATATATATTTATATATATTTAGATATATATATATATATATATATATATATATATATATATATATATATATATATATATATATATATTCCTTACCAGATGTAAAAATCTCAGTATTTTTCCAAACCATATCACCAATGGCATCTCAAACATAACACCACTACTTCATCACCAGAGGGGACAAACAGGAACAAAGATTCAAGGATTCAATAACAGGTTGAAAAAAACAATATTAAATTTGGAAATTAAAGTTACTTGTTGCGAGTGCATACAATTTGAGAAGGAATTAAAAAATATAAAGATAAATTACAGATCACCTCCTAGAATCACTTTTGCAGAATTTAACAGTCGTCAAAAAAATTTAAAAATAATAAAGTTTTTCATGAAATTCAACAAAAACATAAAATTAAACTTCAAAACCTCAAAATAACTGCTTTTGAACATACAAATACAAGAAAATGGATAAAAAACTTAACTGACATTCTTATTCCAAATGATATTAAACGTTTTTATCACTTGGCCCAAAATTCAGTTTGTGTCCTAACATAAAAGATTTCAGAGTGCCTTCATTATTAGCTGATGTTGAATCTATAATTTCCATGTTCCCTAACAGTGAACAGGATTGTTACAGAGCTCAATGTACCAATATTATTACCAATTACTTACATAAATTTTCCTCAAAAAAAGATGCTTTACATCACATTTTCACTAAATGCAAAAAGTTTTTAAGGACAATCCTAATTTATACATTGTCAAAAGTGACAAAGGGAACGTGACAGTTATAATGTATAAACAAGATTACCATGACAAAAGTTTGGAACTATTAGAAGATCAAATATTATGAAAAAATACCACGGAATCCTGTCAGCACTTTGCAACAGAATGCTAACAAATTAGTATCAGACCTATAAAAAAGACTTCATCGATTCCAACTATCTGCTGAAAATTGAATATTTATAACTCCATAGCCCCTAGATTCTATGCTTTACCAAAATACATAAACCCACACTATCTATGAGACCTATTGTTTCCTCAGTTAAATGCCCTAATAGTCACTTAGCTAAATATTAACTTCAATTTTAACTAATGCTTATGACATAGACAATGAATATTATATAAAAGATTCCTTTGATTTCAAGCATTTTCATCAATAATTACGAACTTCCTGAAAATTACATCATAGTCAGTTTTGACGTTGTTTCTCTTTTACAAACCTTCCTTTTGAAGTTATGAGCTAGTTTATCCAATAAATGGAATATTATAAAGAACCATTGTGAATTATCCTGGAGTGCATTCATAGACATACTTGAATTCATTTTGAGTCTAATTTTTTAAATTTTAATGACACTTATTATAAACAAATTTTTTGGTACTCCATGGGGTCTACTATTTCCCAATATTAGTTAACTATGTGTTAGATGATCTAGTGAAAGATGTTTTAACCCTCATTCCTTTCAACGTTCCTTTTGTTAAAAGATATTGGATGATTTGATCCTCTCTGTACCTTATGATGAGTAGATGAAGCTTTATTCTACTTCAACAGCTACGGTATCAATTTACAATTTACCTCTGAGGTAGAAGTCAACCGAAGCATTCCTTTTTAGATATGAGGTATGTAGAGGGTTGGACAATATTCTTGCACAAAATGGTATTAGGAAACCAATATGTTCGAATAGATTCATAAGTTTCCATTCCTATCATGCTCCAAACATGAAAACAAACTTGGTGAAAGGTATGAAAAACAGAGTAGTGTGTTTATCACATCCTACTTTTCAAAAGGAATGTTTAAATGAACTTAAAACAATATTAAAAGAAAATTCATATCCAATCAAATTGATTAATAAATTACTATTCAGTACTGATCGTCAACCCAGTGTTACTACTATTGAATCTGGAAATACAATTATAAATTTAGACCTTGAAACAGTAAATCCTCTAAGAATAAATTCAAGTCCAAAACCTCAACCAATAGAACCTTTTATTTACAAAACATTACCTTATGTAAGAGAACTAACTTCAAAACTGACAAATGTGTTCAAACTAGATAAACTACGCATTGCAAACAAAAACATTAAAACTATTGCAAGCCTTTACACTAGAACTAAAGTCCCTTTAACGATATATGAGAAATCAAATGTCATATATAGTATTCCTTGCCTAAATTGTGATAAAATTTATATCGGAGACGGGTAGGAATTTAACAGGTCGCATAGCATCTCATAAGAGTGATTGCAAAATAAAAACAGTTGTGCATTAGCTGAACATAATATTAATTCTAATCATTTTAGTAATTTTAACAACCCCTTCCATTTTAGCAGTAAGGAATAACTATCATAAAAAAGGAATTTCCTAGAAATGGTTTTCATAAAAATAACCAAACAGTATGAATAAACGTTCTGATATTTCCAACCTTAGTGTCATTTACAATTACTTGTTGAAACTTGATTCCAATTTAATATAAAAATTGCTTAGTATTTTTTTTATTGTTTCTCTCATTAAACAAAAATTTTCTTTTTTGTGTCATATAGATTGGTACTATTCCTTCTGTTTTGTGGACAAAGCACATGGTTCTCCCTTGACTGTTTCATGTTTGGACAGATGACATTTGACACTTGACACTTCATGTCATGTATTACTTGTCAGCTACCATTTTCCTTTTTCAGTCACGCTTCAACCATGTGGTAATTATTGTGCCGTTTCAAATTTTAAAGTGTTAATTTAATTATCTTAAACAATATGGGCGAGTGCCATTGTTTAGTTTTTTATATATTACCAGTAGTGGGTCATAGTGATATGATTTTAAAAAGTCCTCAAACACGAAATGGTGTTTAGTTCGCTGTCTTCACTTAACCTCACCTTAGTAAGTTCTATAGATTTGTTTAAAATCTATTTCACAATTGTGTTTTCTTTTTTCTCCACAGCTTGTCTTGATAATGAAAATAAACATTTTCGAAAGCTTGACTAAATAAGAAAGAGTTTTACTTTTTCTCATAGGCCATTATTTTGACTGCAACCTCAAGGAATATCCTTTCTACAAAGTTTATTTCAAATTCATAGTTTTTTTTATATATATATATATATATATAGGGTGTAACATAAGTACGTTAAAATATTCCTAAGACAATTTTAAGAAAAAAAGTCTATATAAACTTGTGTCCGGAAATGCTTCGTTTCGGAGAAACAGGGTGTTAAAACTGAATTTTTTTGTTCGCTTTTTGAAAATCACTTCTGCTAAAAATAAGTTATTTGCACGAAATTTGGTACCCGGGGTTTTTTTGACGTGAGAAATCATAATTTCGTATTCATTTTCATGTAACATCTAGAGAGCGCTGCGTACGCTGTCATTATTTATTTCAAATTGCCCTAACATTTTTGACAGTGAATTTTTTGTACTTTTCATGAAAAACCTCATTCCCACACCTTTTCCAAGTAAAAAAGGTACACTCGTTCAACAATGCTGGAGGTGATCGTTTTCGAGATATTTACAATTTTCTATATCGATGCATGTTACTTAGCTTCTAGGGCGCTAAGTGAAGTTGCTGAGAACATTACAAAAACTAAGTATGTGGTAGGTCTCGTCAAAATAAACTACTGTTTCTCCTTGAAATGTTTATCGAAAAATGATTTGTTTTCGAAACACAGATTGTTGAAATTTTTCAAAACATGGTTAGTTTTTTGCAATTTCAGTTAATTTCATCAAACTTCATACGCAGTATACCCAGACAGACTTCTCCTAAATTGAGCATTATCGAACTGCTCAATCAGTATAGTCAAATTTGATTTTGATAATTTTTGTCACTCTCCGCTTGCAAATTAAGTTAATTAAATCGAGTAGGCTATGAACGTTCGTTTATCAAAATAGAAGTTCGCTGTCACATTTTTAACTTTTCATTGACAATTCACTGTTCGTTCAGTGGACTGTTTGAAAATAATATTTGGTAAATTCGCAAACACACAGAACTGATCAAAGTGTCACTCACCCATGTGCCTCCGTCGGGGAATCTGATCTTCAGCCAATAGATACTTCGTCTAGTCTTCCTGGCGGTACCGCCGCTAATCACATTTACACTAATTTTAAGGATGAGGAATATCTTGAGTAATAAGCGTTATATTGATGAGAAAACACCAACTCGAGAAAAAACTAAAATACTATGTTCTTTCCATAAGATCTAGGAACTCAATGTTTACACTTCTCCTCTTCCGTCTCAGTTTCCCACTCCCAAAAGTGACTATATCAGTCTGTGTGATACCTCACGTGCAAAATAAGGTCGAAAGAGTTGAATAATGCAAATGAAAAATTCCCATTTGAAATATACAATATACATATAAAATCCCTTGGCAAAATTAATAATAATAACAAAAAAAAAACAAATGCGTCAAGACGCAACATAACCGCTCACCTAGAATTACGCGAGAAATTTTACCCAAAAAATAAGCCAAGAGATGCTTATAGTCTAACAAAATTCTAATGTTCTATGGAAGGTAAGGGACATACCTTCATAACAGGACGCTTGAATGTCCCTTCAGCAGTTTTAACAGTAACAACTCGTATAATACCATCTATACCACCGTGTTCCTCGACTACTCGAGCTGAATGCCACTTCAATGGGGGTGAAAGGTAATCTTCGAAAAGAACCAAATCACCGGTTCTAATAGGAACAGATGGATCTGTCCATTTTGATCGTTGAAGGAGAGTATGGAGGTATTCCCTGTGCCATTCCACCCAGAATGATTGTTGAATGTTCTGAACGATCTGCCATCGTCCTAAACGTCCCATTTTGATATCAGTAAGGTCCTCATCTGGCAAGGAGTTCAGAGGGGCTAGGGTCAAAAAATGACCAGGAGTTAGTGCCGAAACATCATTCGGATCAGAGCTAATGGGCCCTAATGACCTTGAGTTCAAAATTGCTTCGATTTGTGTCAATACTGTATAAAACTCCTCATACGTGAGAAGTTGTTCTCCAACCACGCGAACGAGGTGCCCCTTAACCGATTTTATTCCCGCCTCCCATAAACCCCCAAAATTAGGGGAAAGCGGAGGAATTCTGTGGAACTGGATACCTTCAGTCTCGACAGCGGTTTCCATCAAGTCAGATATTTGTCTGGCAGCACCACAAAAATTCGTTCCCTGATCACTATATATATATGATTACAGAAACCACGGCGAGAAACGAAGCGCCGCAACGCTCCAAGAAAGGCATCACTCGGAAGGTCGGGCGTCAACTCTAAGTGAATAGCCTTGGTTGCCTTGCATACAAAAAGGCATATATAGGCCTTGGGTACTTTGGAACCACGAGTTCGTCCCAACGTAATGGAAAATGGACCACCATAGTCCACTCCAGCCTTGGAAAATGGTTTCATTTGAGAAATCCTATAGTGAGGAATATTGCCCATGATAGGCTGTGGAGCGGACGGGTTGACACGAAAACATCTAAAATACTTCGACAGAATTCTACGAATGGTTCGTTTGGGACTCAATATCCAGTATATCTGAATAAGTAAGTGATGCAATGTTTGATATCCTGGATGCAGATATTTATTATGTGTGTGCTGAATAACTAATTCAGTAAACCTATGATTGCTAGCGAGGAGAGCTGGATGTTTTTGTTGAAAAGACAATTTTGAAAAGACCAAGCGCCCCCCAACTCCCAATACACCTTTTTCATCAACAAAGGGTGTTAGTTTTGCGAGACATTTGGGAAGGGGTTTCTCTTTTCGAATAAGGGCAAGTTCATCAGAGAAGGAATCAATCTGAGCAAACCTTAACAAATACAACTCAGCTAGCTCAAAATCAGCAATAGTGAGAGCACTATTTTTAGGATTATCGGAAAATCGAATATCATGGATGCAACGTAAAACGTACGATAGAATTGGTTGAAGATGAGAATTTTTCTAATAACTTTTGAAGGGGTTCTGTCTCCACCATGGCAATGCAATTTTTTTTTTGTGTTTCTTCTTTGGTATCAAAGAAGTGTGAACTCTGGAGAATAGCCGGGGGCCAACCGTCCTCGGGCTCTCTTAGCCAAGATGGCCCCGCCCACCACAAATAATTAGTGAGAAGTTCCGATGGAAGCAAACCCCTGGATGCTGGATCCGCTGGGTTGTCTTCCGAAGACACATGGTGCCAATGGATCGGAGGGACATTGTCTTGAATTTTAGTGACACGATTGGAGACAAAACATGTCCATTTATGAGGACTACTTTGTATCCATGCTAGAGCTGTGGTGGAATCAGTATAGGTAAAAACTTAAGAAAATTCGAGTTTTTCTTTGAAAACCCTTTGAGCGTAACAAATCAAATTAGATAACAACAAGGCACCACACAGCTCGAGACGAGGTATAGATATTCTCTTTGTAGGTGATACTCTAGACTTGGCACATATGAGATGTGTAGTAATATGATGATCACTGTGCACAATCCTGATGTAAATCACAGCCGCATAGCCCTTCTGACTTGCATCGGCAAACCCATGCAATTGGCAAGATAAAAAAACAATATGACATTATAAGGCGGGGAACTTGGATTGAAGACAGAACACCAAATTCAGATTTAAGCTGAGACCAAAGTTCAACTATGCCTTCAGGGGGAGCTTCATCCCAATCTATACCAATAGTCCATGAAATCTGGATGATATTTTTTATGAAAAGCACAACCGGACTAAGAAATCCCAACGGATCGTGAATTCTTGCTAATTCGGACAATATAGATCTTTCCGTACAGGGTTTGTTGAGGGGTTCAACTTCGTATGAAAATGAATCAGAAACTGGGTTCCATTGAAGACCTAAAATTTTTATGACCGAATCAGGTTCTAGATCAAGCCCTAGGGGTTGTAACTGTAAAGAGAAAGCTGGTTAGTGAGAGAGCAATTCGGGACTGTTGCTCGCCCACTTGCGTAATTCAAAACCACCCTTATCGAGAATTCGAATCAAATCTTTTTGAAGTTTGAGAGCCTCTGGTAGCGAATGACTTCCTGATACAATATCGTCAACAAATATATCATTCTCCAGAATTCCAGCAACGGGCGGACTTTCATACCTATATTCCTTTGCTAATTGAGGAATCGTATTTATTGCGAGGTAAGGAGAAGGAGTCAGACCATACGTCACTGTTTTGAATCGATAATCTTGAATAGATTCCGAAGGAGATAACCTCCATAGAATTCTTTGATAGTCCTGGTGATTCTTGGTGACAAGAATTTGTCAATACATTTGTTTTATATCACATGTGAAACAAATAGGGTGAAGGCGAAATCTCAGGAGAATATTAACTAGGTCGGGCTGCAATTTGGGCCCTCGTAAGAGAATGTCATTCAAGGACAAACCATTTGAACATTTCAAAGAGGCGTCAAACACCACTCTCACTTCAGTAGTGGAACTTTCTGGTTTCAAGACGCAATGGTGGGGAATATAATAAGAACGAGAACACATTGCATTTCCAGAAATCAATTCCATGTGATTAGAAGATATGTAATCTTTCATTAATTCAGAATATTGGGCATAAAGTTCAGGAGATTTCTGAAGACGGCGCTCCAGAGATTGAAAACGTTTCAAAGCAATATCTCGAGAATCTTCGAAAGTTGGTTCAGAATACCGAAACGGGAGAGCAACAATATATCTGCCAGAATCGGTTCGCGATGAGGTTTGGTTATATATTGTTTCAGCTAAGATATCATCAGGTGACGAAACGGCAACTGACAGAAATTGTTCAAGTTCCCATAATCGTTTGACTAAGTTTTCTAAATTAATATCGCAACTAGTAAAGAATGTGTTGACCTCTGCCGATGGAAAATTGACCTTTCCCATAATTATCCACCCAAATATTGTATCGAGGGCTACAGGTTCATTTATTTTTGCGGGCTCCCACCTTTAATAATGTGTGCGAAAACATCTGCTCCCAACAACATCTCCACGGGGCGAAAAATATCAAAATTTGGGTCAGCAAGTTTGAGATTCGCAAAATTACTGAATTTGTCAATTGATATATTTGTACAAGGCATATTCGAGCAGATCTGAGGAAGCACTACAAGATCTACAGGTAAAATAGGTTGAGTTTCACCCCTATGTTTAATGGTACAAGAGACCCCTTGATTAGCATGAAAATGTATTTGTCCAACACCCTTAATATCAATAGACATTTCCATACGAGTGAGCCCTAGTTTATCGCAAAATTTTTTCGCAATGCAGGAGCACTGACTTGCACTATCTAAAAGAACGCGAACAGGTTGGTATTTTCCACGAGAATCTAACACTTCAATCATGGCAGTTGAGAGTAAAACTGTACTTTTGATGTTCGAAAATAAATTAACCTGAGAGACAGTTTGGGTTTGGGGTACGGGATTATTTGGAATTGCATGGACCGGGTTGTTAGAATCAGAGTTCATATCATCTACAGTGGTCCTTTGAGAGTTTTTAAAATCGAAATATAAGTAAGTATGATGAGAAAGGGAACATTTTTGGCACAGAGAATTAGAGGTACAATGAGAGACAGTATGTTCAGTTCCCAAACAATTTGTACACCACCTTCTACCCCTTACCAGATTGTACCTTTCCTTTGGAGAACTTGATAAGAATGTTGGGCAATCATAAATGTGGTGATCTTTGTAACATAACTGACAAGTATTGGGGTTTGAAGAAGAATTAACAATAAAACTAGCACTGGCTTTCGATTTCATCACCTTATTGAAAATAGGGGATGTCGTCTTGAAATTTGACTCATCAATTTTTTTTATTGAATTTGGATTCGATAGAGCAACGTTTTCCATCGCACTACATTGTTCTTCTGAAAAATCTCCCAAGGTTACATAGTAATTGTTCACTTGTAAACTTGAGGAACATTCGAGTTCAAATCCCTTTTGAACATCAGTATCCAGACGATCAAACAGCATATTGAATAATACAAAATCCCATTGTTTCACGGGAAAACTTAAATTTTCAAGTATCGCGAGGTTCTCAGAAAAAGTATCCAGAAGATGCCGCAAAGCCATGAGGTTTTCTGAAGAATTTTTTTTTGTGCTTTCAATCGAATGCCAGTGAGATGCTGCTATTAATCTTTTATTTTCGTACCTTTTTTTCAACGAATTGTAGGCAACAATATAGTTTTGTCTCACAAGTGGGGTACATTTCACAATTGAAAGCGGGTTACCCTTCAATGAAGATATTAAATAGTTATATTCATCAATGTTAGATAGAGAATCGTTAGTATGTATTATAGAATCATACATATGAATGAAAGTTTGCCATTCTTTCATATCCCCATCGAAAATGGGAAGTTTAGGAAGTTTAATGTTACAATTTCTAGTTGAACTAGCACCTGAAACTGGATCATTGTCGAATAATTGGGTATAAATTGCCTGAATATGATAATAATCCCCATCGAAGTCTTTCAGTATTTGATTGTGAGAGGTTAAATCAGCATTGTCTTGACCAGAAACCTGACTCAAAATATTCGTATGAATGCTATTAAAATTACCACACAACACTTCTATGTGTTTATAGCGGCATTCAAAGTTATTATGAATTGAATTATCGATCAATGCTTGATCCGCAACCTTTTTCAATTCACTAAGTTTTATGAGTTCTGTTTCTCTTTGAGCAATGAAAGATTTCAATTTCCCAGCTTCCGCAGACATATTGCAAGAGATGAGAGTTCAAATTGTTCAGAGCGAGTTAAAATTGCAAGTGAGGGAGTGCGAGAACAACAGCGCAAGAATCATAAAAAAAATTCCAATCAACAAATTATAATAATTCCAAATCGAGTTGACAGTAGAAATATATTGGAATCGTACTGACCTACTCATTTCGGTCAGCTGAGAATGCTGAAGGTCGTTCCCAGGTGTCGAAGTCGGTGTGGCCCAAGAGGGGTAAATAATACGTGACGTAGGTGCGCTAATTTATGTGCATATGACTATACTATACGGTATTTAAGGAAGGTAGGGGAGTATGCGCTACTCATTTATGAATGGCTATGAAGATATTATAAATCAATGGCTGCCAAAGGATTCGACGAAATTATTTCAAATTTGAATCTTTCACTTGTTGCGAAATAAACCAAAGTGTATCCGGCTCGAAGGACCAAAATTATGTTCGTTCAGTGGACTGTTTGAAATTGATATTTGGTGAATTCGCAAACACACAGAACTGATCAAAGGGTCACTCATCCATGTGCCTCCGTCGAGGAATCTGATCTTCAGCCAATAGATACTTCGTCTAGTCTTCCTGGCGGTACCGCCGCTAATCACATTTACACTTATTCTGAGAATGAGGAATATCTTGAGTTATAAGCGTTATAGCAATGAGAAAACACCAACTCGAAAAAAAACTAAAATGCTATGTTCTTTCCATAAGATCTAGGAACTCAATGTCTATCTTTACACCTCTCCTCTTCCGTCTCATTTTTCCACTCCCAAAAGTGACTATATCAGTCTGTGCGATACCTCACGCGCAAAATGAGGTCAAAAGAGTTGAATAATGCAAATGAAAAATTCCTATTTGAAATATACAATATACATATAAAATCCCTTGGCAAAATTAATTATAATTATAATAACAAAAAAAAACAATGCGTCAAGGCGCAACATTCACAGTTTGGAATATATGAAGTGATTTTTTGGTATCACGCCCGACTTTACGAATGCCGAAACGGCTGATATGGTTTTTGCATACGGCTTGGCTGACGGAAATTCAACCGAGGCCAGACGCATCCATCAGGAAAGGTATCCGAAACGCGTCACTTCTTGTGTAGGGACATTTGCGAATCTTTTCCGGCGACTTTCCGAATCTGGAAGCTTTGTAAGAAATTCTGCAGAAGGACGGCCACGGACTACAAGAACTGTGGAATTGGTGGAGGTATTTCTCGAAAAATAAGTGAACATCCAGAGACAAGTACAAGAAAAATCAGTCAAACTTCAAATGTGAGTCACATGACCGTTTACAGAATTTCAAAGGAACAGCAATTATATCCTTATCATATTCAGCGTGTCCAGGCACTTACGCTACGTGATTCTCAACCACGTATCGACTTCGCTCAATGGCTTCAAAGAAAAATCGAACAACATCCCTGAATTTTATCGAGAATCCTCTTCACAGATGAGGCTAATTTTTCAAGAAATGGTATCATGAACTTCCATAACAATCACATCTGGGCGAAAGATAACCCACATGCGATAACGCAAACTCATTTCCAAGACAGATTCTCTTTTAATGTATGGGTAGGCATAATTGGAGATTATTCGATTGGGCCCTATTTTCTCCCCTTACGTTCGAATGGAGATGCTTACCAAAATTTTTTGGAATACGTGCTTCTCCAGCTTATGGAAGATGTTTCCATTGGTCTCCGAAATCACTCTTGGTTTATGCACGATGGAGCCCCTGCTCATTTTAGACTGATAGCAAGAAATTTCTTAGACGTAGCATATCCCCAACGATGGATAGGAAGAGGAGGCACTCAGCATTGGCCCCCGAGGTCACCAGACCTCAATCCCGTCGATTTTTTTTTCTGGGGACACCCGAAATCACTAGTTTATGCTTGCCCTATTGGAAACAAGAAAATGTTAAGGGTTTGCATCATAGCTTGCTGCGAAACGATAAGAAACACTCCCGGCATTTTTCAACGGGTGCGGAATTCTTTGATGAGGAGAGCAGAAGCTTGTATTACTGTTGGGGTTCGTCACTTTGAACAGTTGTTGTAATAGTTGTTTCGTTCAATTTTTATATGGTTAATTGCCTAATAAACAACATAGTACTTCTCCGAATTGTTTTTTTTCAAACTCCGAAATGTAGCACTTTCCAATTGAATAATTAAACCTGACAATTTTTTTTAATTTGGATTGATTGAGCAGTTTGATAATGCTCAGTTTGAAAGAAGTCTGTGTTTAAAGTTCGATGGAAATAACTGCAGTTGCAAATAACTTATGACAAAAACCAACCATGTTTTGAAAAATTTCAACAATCTGTAACTCGAAAACAAATCATTTTTCGATAAAAATTTCATATGAAAAAAAAGTTTATTCTGACGATACCTACCACATACTTAGTTTTTGTAATGTTCTCAGGAACTTCACTTAGCACCCTAGGAGCTAAGTCACATGCATCGATATAGAAAATTGTAAATATCTCGAAAACGATCACCTCCAGCGTTCTTGAGGAAGTGTACCTTTTTTACTTGGAAAAGGTGTGGAAATAAGGTTTTTCCATGAAAAGTACCAAGAGTTAACTGTCAAAAATGTTGGGGCAATTTGAAATAAATGATGACAGCGTACGCAGCGCCCTCTAGATGTTACATGGAAATTAATACGAAATTATGATTTTCCACGTCAAAAAAACCCCGGGTATCAAATTTCGTGCAAATAACTTATTTTTTGCAAAAGTTATTTTTAAAATGCGAACAAAAAAATTCAATTTCATCACCTTGTATCTCCGGACCCAACTTTATTGACTTTTTCTCTTGAAATTGTCTCAGGAATACGTCATTTCAATATTTCAACTATTATGTTACACTCCATATATATATATATATATATATATATATATATATATATATATATATATATATATATATATTAATATGTCAAAGTTCTTAGAAAAAATCAGTGTTTTATTAATAACTCAGAAACCTTCAGGCTTATTATGAATAAATTATCAGTTTGAAAATATTGAATAGGATGTTCATAAGATCAGATGTGGAATCATCTGCGACTGAAAGATTACCTTCAGTCACTATCTCCCATCGTTCAACATGATTATGAATAAACTTGGCATTCTCATTTGCGGTGATAAGGGGCTTCTGTCAATGGGATTAGAATGGAATTATTGATCCCAATGGCGTCCCAGATGGCAATCTAATTGATATTAGCACAAAGCATAATACAACACTGTTTTTTTTTGTATTTTTGGTTTTATCTTCAGATTAACAAAGTAAACATATTTTTTTTGTCTCCCCAATTATTTTCAAATCGCTTCGATTTTAAGAAGAAACGAAAAAACCCCCCTTCCTTGCAAGTAATAGGAAAAAGCTATCTGACTGATATAGAGACAAAGTACCTGAGCGACCGAGCTTTGCTCGGCATTTCTTTTTTCTGTAAAATATTGTTTTTTCGGAAAATATGCTTATTTATATAAGAATCACCTACTTATAACTTATGAACATTTTGCTGGCTTACCTAGTGCAAAGGTTGGCCACAAATACACATTTCAAATAAACCGTATAAGTTCCTTGGACTAACCAAAGTGAAACATATATAACATCGATTTGATGCCAAAATTCGGTAATGTCACTTGGTACTGTTATTCGTAATCGCATAATGTCATTTAGCACCATCTCACAAAGTCTAGAGGTACCAGTAGGCTAACATCCAATTGCAACAAAGCAAGTACCCCAAAAATTACGAGATGGCGCTATACATTGTTGGCACGAGAGTAGATAGTGATCGCTCTAGCGATACGTAATAACATTTTATTTTGTGCAAAATTGCATTTTTCACAGGAAAGACGCCTTAATAGATAAACTATGAAGCAAAACCTCATCTAAATAAAAAAAAATATCCAAATCGTTGGAGCCGTTACCGAGATACACTAAATATTTATATATATTATCCTCAAATAATTAGTAATTTAATTTTTATTATTTTTAATTGTTATTATTTGATCTTTTCTCAATAAGTAGTTATTATAATAAAATATTTGCCATCTGTTATGATAAGCTTGATTTTATTTATTTTCATTTGAAAATTTTGAAAAGAAATACCTATCATAAAATATCCGGCCATGTTTCCTACTCTTCTTCAAATACTCTTTTACCTGTATTCTCTCACCTTATTCCAGCTCATTCGGTACGCCTATGGAAACATTATATTACTCCCTATCAAAGCAGGATTCAGTGGTGCCATCTAGTTGCTTTGCTTGAAGTCAATGTTCAAAATACGATTTTATGAAAATTGTAGGTTGTAATGTGACCAACAGATGTGTAATGAATGCAGAAAATAGTCAAGTAATTATTCTTTTATTGAATCAACAACTTAAATGTACCTATCCTGCGAAAATTAAATTTATTTATTCAGTGTTTTTGTCAAAACATGGATATGAGATAAGTGAAGTACTTTGCTGATGTGCAAACGAAATAACCTTTGAAAATAATAATTCTGGGTTATATGGAATTATACGAACAAAACCAGAAATACTGCTCAAAAACAGTGAAAAGTGTAATAAAATGAGTGTCTGCCGGAAGTCGTTCACTCAGTTTAGTTTTCTTTTAAAAAAAGTACCTGTGATCTGTTAACTTGGGCTTTTCTTGAGTCCTACAGGTGTGCCTGGCTAGTGGATTCTGCTGATACTGTGACCAGGCCCGGTTCTTTTGTTAGACGATTCCCGGATATGGATATTCCTGTGTCCTGGAGTTGAGAAGTTTTTCCTAGGAAGTTTTCAACGGTTATCGAATCTGGATATGTTATTTAGTTGTCAATTGGCTGAATTGTTCCTATTCTCGTAGTATTTTTGTATTTATGATAAATACATTTTGTCACTGTGTTCTTCCAAGAATAATTTTTTTATCTCCTCAAATCCTCATTATTTTTATTCCTGGCAACCATCACTTTTTGTTTTTTTTTCTACTCTAAACTATGCTATGGATTTTATATACAATTTGCATTTCTATGCCTCACATAATATATACAGAGTTAGCTAAAATTCATATTGACAATTTTCTGTACCCAAAATTTTCCATCGAAATGTTTTGACATGTCGCTGTCATGTTCCCTTTGATTTGATTTTCGCATACAGGATGTTCCAACTTAAATATTATTTTTGTCTAGTTGGGGTCTAAAGTTTTATTCATGAATTTTGATTCCTATATTATTTATAGGTTGCGCAAATTAAATGAATTGTTGGCAACATACTTATAACAATAGAGAAGCTCCACTGCTGAACTCTTGAGACATCTGCGTCGACTAGAAAATAGTACAAGGTTTCAAAAAAGCAAAATGTACAGAAAAATTGCAAAACAAACATAGCAGGTTTTTATCATTATATCACTTTTTATTCTTTTTACATTGAACAAATCTTCCTTATCATAACAAAATACATATATATATATATATATATATATAAATATATATATATATAGAAGAAGGGTAGTCTCGTGACTGGACTAGTTGAAAATAACTATGAATTTGAAATAAACTTAGTAGAAAGGATATTCCTTGAGGTTGCAGTCAAATTTAATGGCCAGTGAAAAAAGAAAAAATCTTTCTTATTTTGTCAAGCTTTCGAAAATGTTTATTTTCATTATCAAGACAGCTGTGAAAAAAGGAAAACACAATTGTGAAATACGATTTTAAACAAATCTATAGAACTTACTAAGGTGAGGTTAAGTGAAGACAGCGATCTAATCACCATTTTGTGATTGAGTAAATTTTCAAAATCATATCACTATGAAACACTACTAGTAATATATATATAAAATTAAACAATTGCAAACGCACATATTGTTTAAGAAACTTAATTTAAACAATTTAAAATTTGACAAGTACAAAATTACCACATGGTTGAAGCATCACTGAAAAAGAAAATGGTGGATGACAGGTAATGCATGACATGAAGTGTCAAGTGTCATATGTCAAAGTCAAAAGACCGTCTTTCGTATGATGGCACAGTCGGTTTCCTGATAGTATTTCAGTCCCAGAATCAATAGAGCAGAAAATCTCTATTGATTGGCCTAAACCATCACAATACCTGTAAATAGACATATTATCCGCGCATTGATCAATCTGCAAGTCACAGGATGTCGAACTTTGACACAAATAAACCCTAAATTGTTGTCGAGTTGTGCCCGACCACCTTTGATCTGACTTTTGTTAAAATGAATAATTTCCTGTTACATGTAGCGAAATTAAAAAAAAAAATGGGAAACAAAAAAAAATATTTTTAATTGGTCAATCCAAAAAAACAATTAAAAACAGTGCCGTTTAATGATTTTTCCTAATATCCATTCGATTACCCTCTGAGACGCCACTGGGATTGTTAATTCCACTCAAATCACATTTGGAAAAGTCCCTTATCATTGTGAATGAAGTTTTATCAAAATCAGCCAAAACGAAGAAGTTAGAAGATATTCTTATGGGCTTTTACAAAAAAATAATTATTTTTTGTGTAAAAAACTGATCCTAAACGTTTGACGGTTCAACCCTGGGTGGATCCATAAAAAACCTGAATTTATAAGTTATGACTTTGAGTTTTTCCAATTTATAAAATAAAATTCGAAATTCTGTTTTTTTCTCTATACTCAAGTATAACAGAAGGAAGAGTTCGAAAACCAATCATTCAAAGCAATAATTTTTCTACCCCCGTATAATACGCGAACTCAGTATCTGCTACCGATTCATTAATATTGCCCAGTTTAACACGGATTTTGAACTCGAAACAGATTTTGGCCAATGAAAACACGTATGTACTATTCATTATGAAACGAATTTTTGGTCTATAGAAACCCGTACTTGGAGATAGTGGTATGTTTCTACATACTTGTTTGACATTTAATTTTAATTGACATTCAATCACAAGGCGTCAAATGTACCTACAAGTATGTCGAGCAGTGAAGAATTATTTTGTGCACCACCAGAAATTCTTGTTTTTATTTTAATATTTATTGTTCGTTGAAAAAATAGTGTATGCAACGATCAATACCCTCGCACACGTTTCACGACATTCACCTTCGGCTCGTGTCGTAACTTACCTCGTGCTCGTGTATCAATAGCTATCATTACATGATCGTTGCATAATATACTATTCTAAAACTCTACGATCAAATAGTTTCCGAATATCAGTCATATTCCTAGTTATATTCAGTTAAATTTCTTGTTATGTATTGTATAGTATTGTGAAAAGTGATTTAAGTATCCACTCAAGTACTGATATATTACCCGCACCCATATATTGATATATCTTTGTAAAGCAAAAGGTTGAGAGTAATCAATAATATCGGAGCCTACTCCAGTTCGGAAGTTTTACCCAATCCAAGCATCGCCGATTCCTCGAATTCAAATGATGAATGTCTCCGCTATCTCACCCCTTTTTTGGAGACAGTCATTCCAACCCCACACACCCGAAAATTATCATAACTTTTCTGCGAAACCAATTACGATAGCAAACATAAAGTTGTAATTTACGAGTTGCTACGGTAATACGTAGATGTTCGCTATAATTGATAAAATGACATTGATATAAATTAAAGGGACCGTGACTGGAATGAGCTTGTATCTTAAATCAGCCCGTATATCATAGTTTTAATGTGAGTTTTGAATGCAGATCTACCGCCGAAACGGTCCTCTGTTTGTCTATAAATCCTCCGAGTGTACGTACCCCTTCGTTAACGAGCTACCCCTTTCCATTTTCGGTATACCCAACTTTCCGTTGACGTCGGTATGAAAGAAGGCTTATGTCCAGGACAGAGGTCTTTTGTTCTTTAGAATCGAAGATTTATTGATAACAATTGAGGGCTTCATCGTTCTTCAGGAAATACCGCGTAATAGTGGTCTGTTACTGGCGAATTCGGGATAAGATCATATGAATTGAATTGTTATTTTGGTCGAATAAAATGGAAACGCGTGATTCATCACAAAATAACCGAAATGATTTGTTACTATTCCGGCCATTAGACTAGGTGAGTACTGGAAATTTGACATGCTCTTGACTTACTGAAGTAACGAATAGAACATTTTTTACAATCACATTTCACATCCCAGTATTTAACAAGAAAAAAAAAAAAATAAACATTACTCATCGGATATCATTGCTCCATGAATAAGAGCAGAATATATATCTCTACCGTATAATCTCCAGGATCGAACTATATTTTTGGAATATTGGGTAGATATACAATAGAAACTTTTCAACAAAAAAATAAACTAAAAAGCAAAAAATAAAATAAATCTTTTCAAGTCTTAATAACTAAGCCACTTAAATAATGATAGTACTAATTTTGAGTCGGCGCCAAACAAACGAATTAATTATCTAAAGCATAAAATGATGGCAGCAGGGTGCGCGGCGGCGGTTCGTCCCTTCGCTGGAAATGGCCAAGTGTTCTCGAAGTCAATATCAGCGAGACAGCTACTCGAATGGGTTCACACGTTAGGGCACACATCGAATGGTCGTGCGGAGAGCGCATGTTATTTTTTATCGCTGGAGATTTCATTTTGCTTTTTTATGTTATTTTGTTTTGATCATTTCTTTAAAGTAATTCAATGATCTTCGTTGATTGTTTGTTTGGCGCCGACTCAAAATTAGTTACTAACATTAGTTTAGGGAATCAGTACATGAGTGATTCCAGCGAAATAGTTAAATTTGCTGTAACTAGCAAATATATTGAAACCTTAATAATCAATTGCAGATTTGAACATTGTAATAATGTCGGAAACACCCTATATTTCGATGTTGCTGACAATAATTAGGAAACAAAAAATTATTGGGAAAACAAAATTTTTACCCCTATTTATCATTGCCATGGACTGTGAACCCTCACAAGTTCACTGCATTCACATGAACTTTACAAGCATAAATATTACATTAAGTTTATATATATATATATATATATATATATATATATATAATATGAAAGGGTAGTATTTATTAATATAATAGTTAATAGTGGGGATGCAGAATATCAAAAAGAAAAACTCTTGTAGTTTGTCCGAACTTCCGGAATTGATTTATTCCATCATCAGGGAACTACAATTAAAAAAAATATTACATATGAGAGATTATCATTTGGTGAATTGATAATACCTACAACTTAGTTGAGAATGGATGACACGATGTTCAGTAAAAAGTATTTTTTGTCTTTTGACATTATGGTAATGAATAATGAGAAATGTAAAACAGAGAAATGAACTAATGTTCAATTACCACACATATATGTCAAAAATTATAAATAACACATGTTAAAATCTCTTCAACCATGTGGTTGGAATCAAAACTGACAGGTTAGAAATTAAATTCACATTAGACAGTTGTATGTGAACTTGACATTGACGCATGTCAAGTAATATTTATGTCATCCATGGTGCCAACTGCGACAGTGGTACCAACTAGTGTGTTTACTATTTCCTTGATTAGGTTTAAATGAATGTTGGAACTTGAAAAATATGATATTTATATTGTTGTGAGGAAAATAAAGTTTAATTATGGATAAAATGTTCAGTTATAATGTAATTTACCAGAGTTTGATCTAGTTGGGTTTGGTCTATATATATATATATATATATATATATATATATATTTCTCTTTATTTAGTCGAAACTAATTCATTTACAAAAGTAAAGACATGGTCAGTTCAGTTAAAAATACACACACAACATGATCAACTATAAAAAAATGAGATTAACATTGTACAAAAATAAAATCAGTTAAACTTACATACATACATAGAAATTCATACATAATAATAAAATACTAATATACTATGTTTTCAATAGGTAGTCCTTTAACTTTCTTTTCTTCTTCTTTTTCTTCTTTCTTCTTCTTTTTCAACCTCCTTCAATTTCTTGAGGAAGCTCATTGAAATGATCTATTCCTTTGTAAAATAGAGAATTATATGTTCTATTTTTTTATATCTTTCAACTTCCATATTGTTTTTTTTTTCTACGTATTATAATCATGTGTTTCATTATTATATGTTATTTTATTCTGGAGATATACAGGTAAATGTCAAATTTTGACTTTAAAAATGAAAATCAGTGTTTGATACTCAAGGAGTTTCTTCACTGGAAGCCATTGAAGGGTCTGAAACATATGTGCTATTGGTGTTTTTCTCGAGCAATACAAAATTGTCGAACAATAATTAAAATGTGGTAGTATTATAGTGTTGTATATTATTAATTTACATGGATCATGTTCATATAGAGAATACTGGACGAGAAACATCACTTCTTCCTCAAGTAGATAACATTTCATGAATGTTCTTATCTATATCCCCGTCATTCAATCATATATGTATTTTGAATTTCAATTGACTGTCAATAGTTATTCCAAGATAAACGAATTTGTCTACATTATCTATATCCCCGTCATTCAATCATATATGTATGTTTTCATTATGGTTTCCATGTTTTCCTAATATCATCCATTTTGTTTTATTCACGTTCACTTTCAATGAATTTGCATAAAAATACTTATAAACCCTTTCAAGATAGTGTCATAATATCAGCACACTTTTTTACATATTTACTACCAAAGTACAGAAGGGGTCTCGGCGAATAAATTAATTTACATCTTTGTATGGTAACAATATCATTAAATATATGAGGATAACAATGGTCCCAAAATAGACCCTTGGGGCACACCTATATTATTTTGCATTCTATCTGAATAAATTTCACTCAGTTTTATCCTCTGCTCAGGTAATCCATCATCCACTTCAATGCCATTCCTTCAATACCAATGCTTTAAATTTTTTTAATGAGCCTGTGTCTATCTACAGTTTGAATGCCCTTCGAAGGTCTAGAAATACTGCAATAGTACACTGATCATTTTCTGCCTTTTCTTCCATCTGTAATACACATTGTAATGCAGTTTCACAACTATGTTTGTTACGAAAACCCGATTGATAGTAGCATAGTACCTTATTGCTCTCCAAATAATCTACTATCTGTTCATATACAGCATTTTCCAATACTTTGGCTGTAGCATTAATTATATTTATTGGTCTCAAGTTATAGCTTGTTTGATTTAAGTATATTGTGTAATTTATTAGGTATATTATGTTCAACAATGGATTAGAAATGGCACTGAAACATTCTTTAGGAGTTCTACACAAATTTCGGTTTTAAATTTCTTAATTCACCATATTGATAAGACTGAAGTTGGACACTTCATTTTCATTCATTCTTTTCATTATAGGAAAGCTATGTGAGAAATTGGGAGCAATTCCATCAGTAATCTGTATTATACCTACTTTTGATATAAAATGTGTTCAGGCCATTTGGCATTAAGTTCATATCGAAAATTATTTCACCATTGTCCATATCAATTGTTGTAATATTGTTTCTGGGTGATTATTTAACATTGATGTTTTCCACATTTCAGTAGGATTGTTCTTATTTGAGTCAATTTTTGTTTGTAAATAGTTTTTCTTTTCTTTTCTGATTGTTTCCACTGCTATATTTTTTGTTTGTTTATACTTTTCCAATTATCCTTTGTTTCATTGATTTTATACTCTTTGTAACTCATATCCCTTTCTTTTGTAGCTTGTCTCACGTTCTCATTCTAGAATTCCTTGTAATGTCCAAAGATCTTGACCTGTTTCTTTGAGTAATTCATTCAAAATTACAGTATATTAGCCAATAATTGTTATATCTATGATTTGAATCCTTCTCTGTGTAATTCCATCTTATCAGTTGTAGTTTCGATTCAATTTGTTCATAATCTATGTTTTTCCCCTAGTTTCAATTTCTATGATTTTGTGTCTTTTGGTAGAACTTATTGTAATGTAATTTTTATATAACGGTTTGTACTTATTTTTGGCGAATCGAAAACCGAAACATCTAATTCCGCATTCGTGAAAACTAGATCTATTATTGACCCTCCTGTAGCAGTTAAATGTGTGATCTCATCATCCATGTAAAAATATTTTAAATTAAAATCAGAATTTAGCAAATATGTGCCACTTTTACTCTGTTACCAAAAATGTCCATCGACCATCCTGATTTTTACCATAAATCGATTAGAGGGCGCCAGTATACTGATATTCGACGTAAATTTGCCATACACCTCAGTTCTCCAACAGCATTGGAGGTGGTTGCGTGCTTAGCATTGTTTAGACTTTTTTGAGTGAAACAAGTGTTTGATGAGGTATAGTCCATCCAATATCAATTGCAGAAGCTGTTTCTATGGGAAGCAAATATAAACTCACTTCGCTAACACGAGCGTATATGCGAAGAAACGGAACGAAAAATAATCTGTACTACTCGTAAACATTCCCGTCGTTGAACGGTGATCAAAAGTGCCAATAGTCAACGTGGACTGAGGACTTGCTGTTATTCACAAAACCGATTCGTCTGGAACAATCAAATCAATATCATTGCTGCAGGTGTGGCTATACGATGGAGAGTGTAATAAATCAGCGTTATATTTACTGAATTTTAATAGTCTGAAAGATTAAAACCAGTAGCGTCTGTGGTCTTTGCTCGATGAAATACGTTTTAGAAGATTCTATTTTTGTAAGATATTCTAGTTTTTTTTTCTTAATGTATTAGTAAAAATAAAAGCTTGTCTTTAATTTTTTTTCATTTTTCATTATTTATGAAGTATTTTTAAAATATTAAAATGTCTAAATAAAATTAGTTATCTCTGCCACTGCTGCTCACAGGATTTCGCCGCAAGACTTTTTTATGCTTCTGCAATTGATATTGGGAAAACAATACGTATTTTTTAATACATCAACTCCATGTATCTCTCTGGCAAGTAGTGTTTTGGTATAAATAGCTAGTAAACGTAAAATCAAGATGATATTAGATTCAAGAAGATCCTTTCTCAGAGAATTGTATTTACTTGAAAAATGCTAAAAATACTATTTTCATCTCTCCATGGACATATCACCACGGGCTTGAACTGTCCATGGTGTTGACAGGTGTCCATAAAGTTGACCAAAATTATTGTTTAGTATTTTAGAGAACTTGTAGTGGTTATTGTTTCAGAAAGAAATGGCTAATAATAAAGAGACAGAAAAAAAAAGTAAACAAAAACGTGATTATGAACGAAGGAGAAGGGAAATACTAAAGGAGAACCCTGAACTTGATGAACAAGCCAAAATAAAAGAAAGAGGGCGTTATCGGAAAATTTAAACTGAAACCTATAGCTGAAGTATCCGAAAGAAGTGCAAAAGCCGTAACTGGAAAGACGCTTCTAAAAAATATAGGATTGAATAACAAAATACATAACTATTAACCTTTATGGAAAATATATACAAAATTTCACCCTCCATTCCACCCCTTTTTTGGTTTGAATTTCTGAAAACACTGAAATACATATTTCTTCTATTTGTAACAAAGACCTCCGATATCAATTTTTATGAACTAGATTTTCAATCACAATTTTACCCCTTTAGGGTTGAATTTTCATGGACCCTCGAACACATTTATCTTTATTCGTGAATAAGATTCCAAATACCAATTTCGATGACACTAATTTCAAAACCAACTCTACTTTAACTTTCACCCCCCATTTCACCCTTCAGGAATAGAATATCAAAAATATTTGCTGTAAAATGTTAGCTCTTATAGGTCCAGCGGGCGTTGATCGTATATCAGTCAATCCATGAATCAGTCAGGACATGTCATTATATATGTACATATTACGAGGTAGCTGCTGTGAACCGTTGAGGAAAAACTCCACCTGGCCTCCGTCTCCTCCATCAGATTAATTCCGAGCCTCCATTATATTGTACCCAGTAAACCAAAATATGTGTCTGGAACATTTCTGAAACAACTTATTTTTCATTTGAAATGTTTCTTCTTTTGACTCAGATACATTTGTGAAACATACCAGACACCAGAAATGACCTACCTATGAAACGTTTCGATGAAACGTTTCAATAAAAATGTTTCAGGAATATATTTTGACTGTGTTTGAATACATTCAGATATATTTCACGGGCAATGTTTCAGAAGAAACAGATATGAAACATAACATTACTGCTTATGAATTGATTTTGGAATATTTCCCGTGCAATGTTTCAGAAAAAACGTATATGGAACATAGTATATAACTGTCCTAGATGTTATTAAACATTTATGAAACATTTCACATGATTCATGAAAAGTAGGTAGGTTAGGTACTGTAATGCAGAATTTACATAAATGATTGTAACGAAACAAATAGATAGTGAATTTTCACCCGCTAGGGCCCATTAAGAAATAAAAATGTGTATTATCTCATTTGGAAGAGCTGCGGTGATTTTAACAACTATATATTTCAAACTCAGTATTCGTTTTTTTAATCATTTATAGAAACCATACACTTCATTTCATATATATTTTTTTTAATTACTGTTGCTTTAAGAGAAAACTAACACTAAATCTGAAGAATATCTAGCAATCTGATGTCTATTGAAATATTTTAATACTGTACTTAATTCTCAGCTCATTTGCATAACTGGAGAAATGATAGCTTTTGTGATAGATTATGCAATAAAAATTGGGCAAATACAGTTTTCTGGTTATTTGAGAATAAAATTAATAGCAACAATTTTGCACTGAATAAAAACTATTTTATAAACAAGTCAGCTGCATTTTTCCTATTTTCACAATATACAAATTATATGGTGGCACATGCATTGAAAATGATACAATAATGCTATGATATTGGGGTGTCAATGCCTTCAGAATCCATTTTTGCATTATTAATGATAATTATGTTGACATTGTACCTGAAAATGAATAAAACAAGGTCTGAACAAACTGATTATCTATTCTTGCCCCCAATATATACAAAATGTGCATAATAAAATTTTATATGCCTGGAGGTGGATTAATATCGATAGTTTCCCGGCTGAATCTCAAAGTAGCCTGACGAAACCATGTAGCAGTTTGTTTTTCAAATTCGCTATCTGACATATTGGGGAATCGCTTTCGTGCAGCATCTGAAAAAATATTGAAAGTTAAAACCATCTTCAATTCATTACCCTCAAAATTATTTTTGCAAGGAAGATGAGTACTTCCATTTGATTATTTGGAAGCCTCCATATTTCAGATTCATTGGAGACCCACCTTTCAGAGTTGATATAACTATCAAATTGTGGAGAGGATAGTTATTTTTTCTCCCATACCAGGAAAATTTCCTTGCCAGTTTATTTGAAAACATCCTTATCAGCCCTCTTTTTATCAGGTCATTGGAGAAATTGCCTCCACCAATGAAAAACAGAGTTTCCTGAAAATGGTATATGACATAACGAACTATTATTTTCCATTGTGGTATTTTTTATAAATGTCAATAAACTGTTTTTCTATCATTGTGCAGGAATATACATCATAAAAAACGTTTACTATAAATACATTTGAAGATTATAGAAAGTTAAAGCATAGGCATGGCATGTGAGTAAACCTATATATTTGCAATTCGAATACAAGAGTGAAAAAAACCGAAGGTGGATTTATGGATTGATATAGAGCATCAATCAACAACTATCAATAATAAGCAAAAGTGCATGCACCAAATCAATAAAACTATAACAGTTGGCCATGTATAAATTATTATTATTTCATGAATTCACAATCAAATCGTGTCGTGTATGACCCGCCATTTCTATAACAAAATATAATTTCTGATATCTGGTATAATTTGCTTTAAATCCAAATAGACAAGATCTGTTTTCAAAAGTTATGTTAGAAGTTAGAACCAGACAGATGAGAAACACTGAAATACTCGTAAAAACTAGCAAAATAGGAGAGACGGCATAGTACCTAACCTCCACAATGACTTTGCTAAAGCTAAAATAAACAGTTTCACGTACCTGCTGATGTTGGCGATTCATTGTAGTTATAAATGTTAAATAGATTCAACTCTCCCTTGAATAAAATGTTCATAATACGATGGCAAATATATCTAATAATGGTCCAAAGCATCAACAACACACCTGTACCCTGAACCAACACTACCAACGACCAACAAAATCCGCGCGAATACGAATAATTTCAGTTCAGATTCAGATCACAGATCAACGATCAACGTATCACTGCTTTGATGGAATCAGAGACGTCGGAGAAAGGAGACGGAGATATAATACATATGAGAATTATAGAAGAAGAAGAACTTTATTTCCAAATAGGCAAGCCTAATATAAACATAATTAATATACTTTATCTACACATAGTGCATAGAAATCAAAAATAAATTTAAAAACAAATTTTAACAAAAATAACAGAAAATAACATAAACTAAAAAATAACAAACTATATCGCACATATTCCCTGTATGATCCAATTTAACATATTCTTTTACATATTCATTCAAAAACAAAGCCTTAGCTATTAATATATTTTAAGTATAAATTTGTTGTTTGTTTTTCAATTCAGTTTGTTGTTATAAATGTTATCAAGTCCCTCTTGAACATACGGATAGAAGTAGAATTTTTTATATTATTTGGCAGTTTATTAAAACTATCCAGACCCTTGAAAAATAATGAGTTCATACTGCTTCGTGAATTTGTCCTAGGGATATGAAAATTGGTGTTCGATCTGGTATTATGGTGGTGTACTTCACTATTTGTGATTAATAGGTTTTCTAAGTATATTGGTTGCAAATTGTTTATTATTTTAAATATAAATATCATAGTTTGATAGTAAAGTCGTTGTGAGACAGTAAGCCACCTTAAACTACAGAGCATATCTTGTATAGGTGTCATTCTATTGCAGCGTAATATTATTCGCATTCCACGATTCTGTAATTTTTGTAATTGATTAAATTTGTTCTGATTCAGAAGATATAAGAGACTCCCGCAGAAGTCATAATGAGGTTTTATTATACAATTATAGCACGTTATTTTGGCATACATTGATAATAAAGATGACACTCTGGAGAAAAAATACAGTTTCTTTGATATTTTACTTATTACATAGTCAGCATGATCATTTAAAGAAATTGTGTTATCTACAATAAACCCTAGATACTTAATTTTACTCACCATTTCTACATCACTTTCGTTTATTTTAATTTTGACTGTATTTCTCCCAATGTTATTTTGTTTATACCTTGTTGTAATGATCATCGCCTTAGTTTTAGTGATATTAAGTTTCAGTTTATTTGTTCCAAGGTACAACTCAATTTTCAATATGTTGCAACGGTGGCTTGCAAAAGCGAGAAGGAATGATGGAGCAGATGTGCCAACATCAGCGCATGCGCGTATCATGAGTATACAAGGGACACTAATACAATTAGAAATGAAACATGTTTGTCTGTTTGTCAGAAAGAATATCATCATTACGATTCGTCATTTTGACCTTTCTGAGATTTCAAGTATTTTTTTGTTAACATGTTTTATCAGTATATTTGAAACATTTCAGACACATTTACTTGTGATGTGAAATGTTAGATGTTTATAGTATATTTCTGAAACGTGCGTTCAGAATGTTTCAAATGATTCTATTTAGGGTTCCGTTGAAACATTCCATCATTTCAGACTCTACATTTGAAACATTTCAGACACATTTATTTGTGAATGTACAATGTAGATGTTTATTATATATTTCTGAAACGTGCGTTCAGAATGTTTCAAATGATTCGATTTACGGTTCCGTTGAAACGTTTCATACACATTATGTGTTTACTGGGTAGTGTCATCATAACTACATATATGTCATACGTTTCAACAGAATCTGTTCACAGTTGTAAAATAAATAAATCATCCTCTATTTTTCTACCTCTGGGGGTTTAATTCTTCCAATTCAAATGGAATCGACAAGCATAACATATACAATAACAAATAATAATCTGAATCGGATGGATAACCCAGTAAAAATTTATGCGTGGTAGAATCGGTTAAGAAGAAAAACATTGAGTGGGTTAACCAACAATCATCCCCCATTTTCCCTATTATTGATTTTTTTCAAATTCAAATGAAACCAACCTCGAGATATACCCTATCCATTGAAGAAAGAATCGTCAAAATCGGACTACTGTGTAAAAAGTTATGCGTGGTCATACATAAAAAAAATATACGCGTTGACTAGAGAACCTCCGTTTTTTTCTTCAGTTAAAAATACACTCTATTGCGGACGTCCACTACAAAAAAACAAATCGGTAATCTTTGCTGATCGTGGTCCCCAGAACTCATGGTACAGGACCAATATCCAGCAATTTTTGAACCTGAATATCAATCCAAACTTCATAGACGACCATCTACGGAATCACGTTGACACCCAAAGGAACCAGTGATCCAGGACATCCACGAAAACCTGAACCCGGCGACCTCAGGTCCACCACTTCGGCCTGTCAGATGAGTAACCAAACTCGACACAAAATAAGATACATACACGCAAAGCATCACACCTCACACTCACGTACCCATCAGGAACATCACCACCATGCACACACAACACAAGTTAGGAAAACACACAATCCGCGACCATAAGGGGGTTAAAGCACTCAGAGGCTGACTTCATACCAAAAGAAGTACGATTTCAATCTTGCGAACATGCCAATTTGCAAGTTGAGGAACGTTTCAAGGAGGAGCAGAGCAAAATGGCAAGTGAACAATAACTACCGTTTGCACATAGCGTGGAGGGATATATTATCCATGGGCACTCAACCTTTAGGGAGACATGGTGTCCTGGCATGCATCTGAAATGATCCTCTCCAAATAATCAATATTTCGAAAAGGTCCCTGATGGTGAACCCTTTGTTTTGAGTAGCCCCATAGGAAATAATCCAGAGGAGTTAAGTCTGGAGATCTAGCCGGCCAAAAAATATCGCAATATCTATGTATCAATTTTTCATTGAAAATAGTTTCAAGGTAGTTCCTAACATGTAGCACCTATGGCATGTAGCACCTTCTTTTTGAACCATATACGTTGACGATTCTGTAGGGACAATTCGTCTATGAAGTCGTAAAATTCATTTTGTAAAAAATGAAGATAACGTTCGCCATTCATGGACTGTCGAAAAAAATAAGGTCCTATTATTTCATTTTATTCTTGTAGATACCACACCACACGTTTGCCATATTGATCACGAGTACTGATTGTAAAATGAGAACTACTGTCACAATTTTGAGTGGTGGTGCTGATGGTTCCATTGTCTTAATTAAAACGGTTATTCTTCTAATTTTCCTTATATTGAAAAGCTAAATTCAAACCGTCTATTATAATAATTTTTTTTTCAATGTATGAACGAACTGCGGTTTGTATAAAAGATATTTTTTTATATTTGCCATTGTACCTTTACTCATATTTTCCTGGATGTGCTACGACAGAGAGCATTACTTGTAATTGATAATAATAACAAATTTATTTTTTACCATATCGTATTCAATTTTAAAATATATATCAATATAAACCAAGAAGTGTTAAGGTGTAATAGAGGTGGTATCTCAAATTAGGCTCTTGAAGAGCTTGTCGAAGGGGATTTCTCACTCTATATACAATAGCAAGTTCGAGTGGTTGTTAGTTTTTACATAATAAATTTCGTTATTTAAATATTTTTTGGTATATCTCTGAGAACTTGCGTATGATGACACTCGTGAATGCTATTGCCAAATACATAACATTATTTAGAACATATATAGTATGAAAAATCAAAAGTAGAATAGAAAGAATGAAAGGAATATTTCAATGAGCCAGGTAACAAGTTTCTCAACCTTGGGGCAACATAAACGAAGTTTCTTCCGTCCAATCGACAATATATCATTTGCAGCTATTTTCATCCTAGTTTCGTAACGATATTCAATTTTAGTTATCACAGGACTGTTGTATGTGAATAGTAGAATAGTTTTACAATAAAAATGCCTGAAGTCTAGAATTTGTGCTTCTCTGAATAAAAGGTCGGAAGGATATTGTGTTTTTTTTTAAATTATTGGATAACTTCCAAGGAAATCGGCTTTGTTTTTCTCATCATCCCCAACCTACTATACCATATTGTATAATGGATTACACTAGCGAATAGTGAAATATTTGCAGATGTCTTAGGTGTAAAAAGTTCATTTGTTTGAATTTGTAGGTAAGTTTGCGGAGTTTATTGAGAACTGATTAGACGTGGTTATTATCTGCAATCTCCTTCCGGAGTTTTTTATTGAAATTATTATTAACACTTCCCGAAGTCTTAAATTCATTTATAATTGTCGTAATTGTTGAACGTTGAATATTTCTATACGCTGTTAAAAATCACTGACGCTTCTCACAGTTTTATAATTATTTCCCTCAATAAAAACTATTTAAATTTTATCATCAGAAGTAAAGAGCTGCATTTCTTGTATTTTGAATTCTAACTAGAGTTTTGACGATTGCTATCAAAAATTCATTTGTTTTTATAGTGCATCTTAGATTAAATGTCGACGTGTATACCAAAAAAAACAAATTGTTGAATCATATACATTTTATATGAATCAAACAAATAAAAGTGTGGTATATACACGACAAAATATAATCTCAAAATGAGTAGCATTATTTCTTGGTTTTGGATACAATTGAAAGTTTCAATCAAATAAAACTAATTTGCATGAACCGAATATCTTATTCGACTAACCCTATTCACAACTCGTTTAGGCAGAAATGTTGTTCCAACCATGTAATTATTTTGTTGAATCGAACAATCAAATCTACAAAATTCGTTGAGTGCTTCAACAAAAATATTCATTCAAACAAGTATTTATGTCGAACTGATGAATTCTGTTGCTGTCTGCAATGTCGTCTGGATGTCTTCCAGAATATTTTTGGCTGGTTCAATCAAAAGAATTGTAGAAAAACTTGACTTTACTTTATTGACAATCAATTCTATTTTCTCTCTTGTCAACTGACTTAAAACAACTCATTATACAGGGTCAAATAAAAATGGAACTAACAAATATTATATATGATGAAACTGAATCAGGAAACAAGTAACATTATCCCCCCCGATGAAGGATTCTTGAATTCTTCATCCCTAATTGGATTCGGTTTTTCGAACATCTAGTTTACATAATTTTGCAACTGGTCGTCGAAACACTCCATTTTTCGTCTTGACATCCGCTACTCGTACACGGCCATCTTTTCCAGGAAATACTGCTGTCACGATCCCTTTCAGCCAGTGGTTACGTGGAGAAAGATTATCAACAATGATCACTATATCATTGAGTTTCAAAGGGGTTGCTTCGTCATTCCATTTCTTTCGGCTACGGAGCGTTGGCAAATATTCCTTTATCCACCGGTTCCAAAATTTATTCGATAAGTCCTGTGCGATTCTCCATTGCTTTTTCAAGAATGTACCATCAGAAACAAAATGTTCAAGAAAATTCATGTCAGGATCAATTTGAGGTCCAAGTAAGAAATGATGAGGGGTCAGTGCTTCGTCATTTTCGTGTTCTAAAGAGACATCGGTTAGCGGGCGATGATTTAATATATTTTCCACTTCAAGGAATACAGTGTGCAGAACTTCATCTGAGGGGGCTTGTTCTTTTAGAATCATTCTTAGGGTAGTCTTCACAGACCTAATGAGCCTCTCCCATACGCCACCCATATGGGACGCTGTTGGAGGATTGAAAATCCAGTTTATTCCTCGAACAGATAAATTAGATATGATTTCATCCTGTTTAAAATTCTTCAGTGCAATATCCAATTCTTTATCAGCACCTCTCAGATTGGTGCCATTATCACTGAAAATTTTAGATGGGTATCCTCTTCTAGAACTCATTCTCTGAATAGTCATCATAGTGGAATCAGTTGTTAATGAATTTGCTATTTCTAAGTGCACTGCCCGAGTAGTCAAACAGGTGAAAATGACGCCATAACGTTTTTCTCTTCTTCGGCCAACCTTTACGTGATATGGTCCGAAATAATCCATACCACAATATGTGAAAGGTCTTACATATGGCGTAACACGTTCTTTCGGTAGATCTCCCATTACAGGAATATTGGGTATGGCTTTCTTATTCTTACAAATTTGACAATCGTGTCCAACTTTCTTCACCAAATTATTGAGTCCGATGATCCAGTATTTTGTCGTATTTCATTGCTAACAGTGAGGCGACTTTGATGCTTGAACTTTCCGTGAAAAAATGTCACCAATAGCTTTGTAAATTTATGTTTTGTGTCCAATATCACTGGGTGTCTTTCAAATCCTGTTATATCCTCAGTTATACGACTTCGTACTCTGAGAATCCCCACTTTGTCGATGTATGGGGATAGCTTTTTAATTTTGCTATTTTTCAAGTCTTTTCCTGTCTTCAGTTGTCTGATATCCTTATCAAAACAACTTTTTTGAACATGTTTCCACCATAGTAATTCCGCCTCACAGATCTCATCTACATCTATCTCTCCTTTTCGACCACGTTTTCTACAACATTTTGTGAATCGGAGTACCCAAGCTGTGCTTCTAAGAAGTTCCATAAACGAAGAGAAATGTGATATATCAGGAAGTTCTGGAAAATCACATGGGCATGAAACTCCAAGAAATTGTTTTTTTATTTCTACGGTACACTTATCATTTCTCATTTCCTCATGTGGCCAAGTATTGATATCTTTGAATGTCAGGTCCTTTCAACCAACTATTATGTGTCCTTTTATTTTCCCGTGTTGCTTCATCCGCAGGATTCAAACTACTTGGTACCCATTTCCAGTCTAATCGGTCTGAATTTTCCAAAATGTTACTCACCCTATTCGAAACATACTGCTTGTATTTTCCTTCTTTCGACCTAATCCAACACAAAACGATCTTGGAATCTGTCCAAAATACCGACTTGTCTATTTTGATTTCCAGTGATTGTCGAATATTGTTGGCTAATTTACTTTCCCATGACTGCTGCTTGTAACTCCAATCTTGGGAATCGTTACAGTTTTAGGGCGCAAGTCTACATTTGGAGGAAACAAATGATACCTCTATGCAATCATTCGTTTGGATTCTCAGGTAACAAACAGCTGTATACGCTTTTTCGCTTGCATCACAGTATGTGTGTAATTGGGTTACCTGTGCCACTGGAATTTTCAGGAATAGCATCTTGGTATTTTAATTTCATTTATTTTATCCATCTCCTCAAGCCATTTGCCAAATCTTGTTGAAATTTCGGCTGGAACCTTTTCATCCCATCCAATTTTGTATCGCCATAAATCTTGTAGAATTATTCTCCCTTGTATAACTAGATTGTTGATAAAACCTAGGGGATCGAAAATGCTCATTACGATCCTAAGAATATGTCTTTTGGTCAATGAATGTGCACTACCAATCAATTGTACCTGCTCTCTATGGAAATTGAACATGAAATTGTCCTCTTCCGGGTTCCAATGGATACCTAAAACTCTTTCTATTGGTAGTACCGCATCTGACTCGAAATATTTGATTGAATTTGATCGAAGGTTTGGGGGAAGTTTACTCAGTACACTTTTTGAATTGGAGAGCCAATTGCAGATATGAAACCCACCTTTCTATGTACATGAATAACTTCTTCGATCAGATTAACAGCCTCTTCCTCAGTGTCACAGCTTGCCAGAAAATCGTCTACATAATGTTTATTGACGATAGCGTGATAAGCTTCAGGAAATTCGAATCGAAATTCTGCAGTATTTCTATTTTTCACATATTGAGCAAGGCATGGTGAACAGCAAGCTCCAAAAGTCATGACTTGCATTTCCAATATATCCGGTTCACGAGTCCTTTCGAACCCTCTCCATAAAATCCTTTGAGATGATCTGTCCTCTTCTCTAATGACAACCTGATGGAACATTTCGCGGATATCTCCGCAAAATGCTACTTTCCTTTGTCGAAATGTCAGAAGTACCGCAATCAATGGTTTTAATAGATCAGGTCCCTGTAACAACATGTCATTCAGACTCAACCCGTTTGACTTTGATGCAGCGTCAAAGACCATTCGTAGCTTACCTGGTTCATTTGGATTGAATACCGCGAAATGAGGCAGATACCAAGTTTTGTCCGAATCATAAGAAATTTCATTCTCATCTAGTTTCCTTAAATATCCTTTAGAAATATATTCATCAATTTTTGCACAATATGCTTTACCAAATTCTATGTCTCTGTCCATTTTTCTCTCCTGGCAGTACAGTCGAGCTAAGGCCATATTTTTATCTTTTGAGAAGGATGATACCTTCTCTTTCCATAATAACCCGGTTTCAAATCGATTACCTATTCTTTTCGTTCTCGATTCAATCATTTTCATGATCTGATCGTCGTTATTAGAAAAATGATTTTCTTGATTAAATGGACTATTATCAATTTGCAGAGAGTTTTGTACAAGGATATGAAGAGAATCATCATCATAGTTTCTATCGCAAATATGAAAATTATAGGTATTATCTATTTTATTTTTTAATACTTGACCATTTATAACCCATCCCAATTTACTGAGAGTGGCTCTAGGTCCAAACCTTGACTGTTCTACAAAATCTCTTGGCATTATCAAATCATAATTGTCAGTACCTATAAGCATTTTTGGGACGATGTTTTCAAACGATTGTATAGGAATATTCTTAAGATATGGCCAGGTACGCGTGACATATTCCATGTTGAGGGATTGCATGGGTAAGTCTAAACTTCTAATTGTTCTAACATCAGTAATTGAAAAAATTTTGGCATTTGAAAAGCAACCTTTTATTTGTAAACTCACTCTTCTGGAATTTGAGTCTGTCTGTGTCTGATTATTGGTCCACTGCATACAAAGTGGTTCTTTTATTCCTACTAGACCAATTCTATTTGCTACCTCATCTTCGAGAAGTGTCACTGTCGATCCCTCATCCAGAAGTGCATAGGTTGGTTGGTTGGTTGGTTTAAGGCTGACGAGCCAGAGACAGGGCTGGCACTTAGCTTCCCTTGACACTGCGACCAGCTGGGGTCTATTGTATCACTCTGTCGACAGTGGTTCCTCATTCAAACAGGTTTGTGCCCTTAGTTAGGTCTAGAAGCCCGCCGATAAGGCTCTTCGGATTCATGCCCGTTTCCGGGCCGATCCCTCCAAAGATCCTGCGTCGCCCACCACTCAGGGCGTCACAGTCGAAGATTGAAAGACAAGAGTTAGACCCGAGGCCTCCTCTTGTCTCTCGATGACAAGCCATTCTTCAGTATCTATCCCCATGTCCTGGGTTTTGATGAGCTGAAGAATCTTTTTGGTTTCCATTTTACCAAATGGCTTTGGAATCCACTCTGTTTCCGGGAGTTTCTCAGTAGGTGTTCGACCATCTGCTGATCCCTCCTCGGTTGGGTTTACGGTTTCTGGTGCCGAGTGTGATTCAACTGGAATCTCCTCGACTTCCATACCCGCTATCGGTGTTGGGTCTTCTTCAACTGGAAGTTCCCCAGGGTTGTTTGTGTAGGGGAAAGGGTCGTCCACACCTGCGGTGCCCCTTGCGCAGGTGTAAGGCAGATTACTCTGGGAGGTCGCCATGTATCCCAGAGGCTCCGTTTTTTTATACCTGACTGGCTCAGGTATCATCCATCCCTCGGCACGGGTCGCTTGACGCCTTGGATTAAGCCATGTTGTGGTGGCATTTGGTTTGAGATTGACTTAGAGATCCGCAGGTTTTGACCATTTCTGGTCATTCCCACTGGATTTTCCTTGTCAACCCCGTTATCCAGCGATACCACTTGGAGGTAGCCACCTAAGTTTCCGCAACCCATATTCATCTCTCGTAGGAGGTGAACATGTGTTGACGCAAACTACTCGCCGGGTGCATAAATCAGCAATTTCCCGCTTGGATCTGTAACTTCCACTGGGATAGTCCTCAGCATCACTGGTCTCCTCGACTGATGAATGTAACTGGATTCTTGGGCTGTAATGTCATGTGATCTTTCGGCATCCTCATCTTCTCTGATTTGATTGCTGAAATTTTTATGAAGAAGTGGATTGTGTTTCTGTCTACAATTCTCAATGCTACAATTTTGCTTGAAACGACATTCACTAATGCGATGATTAGGTTTTAAACATGAAATACATAACCTGTTTTTTGTAACAAAGCTCCATTTGCCATCAACATCCATTTCTTTGAATTTTGAACATATGGTCAAATCATGTTTGTTGTTCTCGCAACATTGGCAGTTTTTCCTGGAACTCTCAGTCTTACTTTCGTCTCGTTTCCGGTTGGCCACTAGTATTGTTTCTGGTTTCCTCGACATCCGGTGATCAAACTGAGTCATAGGGTTGTGAAGTAAACCGGCTGCTCTCCCTACGTCTTTCATCCAGCTGCAAAAATTCAGTAGATTTATTTCTTTGAGATTGATAGCGTACATTGCCCATTGTTGTTTCAATCCAACAGACAAATTTGAAACAAACTCCTCCAATAACATAGGGTTTTGCAAATAAATGTCATTATCTAAATGTTTTATAGCAGCAACTAAATTATTTATAGCATTGGCGTACTTCAAAATTGTCTCGGGTTTATAATCTTTCGGAGCAGGAGCTCTTCTCACTTGGGATATCAAATGTTTTATAATATATTCTGGCTTACCGTAGAGATTTTCTAAAGTTTCGATAATCTCTGGAACATTATAATGGGATATGAGTAACATTTTGACCGATTCTAAGGCTTCACCTTTCAAACACTTACGTAATCTTATTAAATTTTCGTTGTCAGAGTAGTGACATAATTCTGTTGTCTCTGTATATTCATTCATGAAAACTAACCACTCGGTAGGATTGCCGTTAAAAATTGGTAGTTTCCTGTCTAAACATTGTCTTCGAATGAAGAAATTGTCAGTGTCAAAATGTTTCATTTCTTTTCTATTCTCTGAAACCTTGTTCCTACTAATTTCATCTTTTTCTGCCGACAGTGACTGATCCATCCACTTATTTATAAGAAAATCATTATCTAATGACTCACCTGACTCCACACTTCTTACCGAAACTCTATTGGACTTTGGCTTTTCCTTTCTTCTGAGGTGTCTTCCAATTTCAGCTTTTCTAATTCTAGTTGCTTTGCGAATAAATTTTTCTTTCATTTCAATGATTTTTCGTTCTGCTTCCAACTCGATCTCTAACAATTTTTTTCTTTCGACGATTGATGAATCAGATTTCTTGGTTTTGATAGATTCCACTTGAGAAACTCTGGAACTCACCACACCTCTAAGTTGTCCGTGTCCTTTCTCTTTAGATTTACCGGTTGAACTTTTTATCTCATCGTTGTTGGTAATATCCTGCTGGATATTAAGAGTCTCCTTGTTCGTACCACTATTTGTTTCAATTTTCTGCTCAGTTGCAGCATTCGGCAAGTGATCGGCTGTTTTAGCTCGTCTGCTAAATCTTGTGTCATATCTTTTCTTGATTGTCCCTGTCTGGGCTCCATTCAGACTCATTGTTTTGCCTCGAATTTCGAATTTCCTCAATTCTTCAAATTTGGCTAAGAAGGACCAATGTTGCTGTCTGCAATGTCGTCTGGATGTCTTCCAGAATATTTTTGGCTGGTTCAATCAAAAGAATTGTAGAAAAACTTGACTTCACTTTATTGACAATCAATTCTATTTTCTCTTTTGTCAACTGACTTAAAACAACTCATTATACAGGGTCAAATAAAAATGGAACTAACAAATATTATATATGATGAAACTGAATCAGGAAACAAGTAACAAATTCAATAGAATGTCAAATCAACAATATGGACTAAAAATATTTATTCAAATGAGTAATCATTTTGTTAATCCACTGAATTGACAAATATGGCAACCGATTATGAGAGCCTTCACTAGACATTCGAGTCGAGACGTCGCAACGATGATAAGTTGGCTTTGCTATTTGCTAACATTATCTAAGTCAGAGTCAGTTGTGCGAACGCTTCACCATCTAACGCATACATATAATTCAACCAATATAATATTCTTCTATTTGAATTCATCTATTTCCGTTGTTTGATTCAAATAAATATTATATTTGTGTTGAAACAAATTGTCATTCGTTATGAGTTGGAGATTTTGTCACCGCAATATAATGACTCCAACAATACACCTGTGTTTTGGGATGATTTTTATTTAGTTGGGTCAAGCCAATAAGACTGACCAAATAAATTTGTTTGAATTAACAAATCCTTATTTTCCGTGTAGACAAATCGATACTACACATAATTTGTCAGTGCATCCTAGATTGAATGTCGATATGTAGACATTAATTATCGATATTAATAGAGAGAAGAGTTTGTGAAAATTTCATGGTAGATGAATATCATTGGATATCTCACCGTAGTTTTCAATCAGGATCAACTTTTTTCAATAAAGATTGTCGATATCGTGAAAAATAGAGGTGATATACTCTTGAGCAAAACTTAAATTTTCCGACCAACCTCGTATACAAATGCAGAAAATTGATATCTGTTCATTTACCATTTTGGGTTTCAAGCCATGCAGAACTTTTCATCTGCAATAACTTTTTTTCACAAAACAAACAATAAAAAAGTTCTTCATTTAGTTCCGACTTAACTGGACACACTGAGTATGTTGAGCTGCTTTTTCGGGTTTCGCGTATTATGGTATTGGTTCTCAGAAGTTTCGATTTTATGACGCTTCAGTTTCAGCAGAATCACATCTGCTATGTTCAGGTGATGACTCGAACTCAACATCAACGAGGCATCACCTGAAGACGGCAAATGTAGTTTGTCGAAACGGCATGGAATCGGAACTTTTGAGGTCCAATACCATATGCGGAGAGAATTTCTCAAAAGCAGTTCAACACATTACATCCGCGAAAATCTTCGAAGAAATATATTAATAAATACATACATAAAATTTATTATAATAAAACCCCTCAATTTTCCTAACCCAGAAATGCTAGAATAGAATATTTTGATAATGAGAAGACATCACCGCAATGAAATATACAACGAGTTTGTTGTTCATTGTATCGTTGGCCCCTTCGGCAAAAGAGGAAATTACAGATAGCGAGCTGTGTGAGTGTTAGGCATGTCTGATACCGACAATTTCTGGAAATTATACTAGTGAAAATTCTCAAGGGAATTTTACCAAACAGGTAATTAACAAGTTTGATGGTTTTACTTGTCTAACAGCGTTCGCTAACTGCAACCGCGAGACTTTAAATTAAAATTGAAATGTTGACCTGAACGAGATTCCGTATAACAACGCTCAGAATATGCATTGATATTCTCTGAGACTCCGCCGGAGATGAAAAGTTAGTAGAGGGAAATCAATTCTGACAACGAAAACAATCAAAACTTCCACCGAACGAAGGATAGTTAGTAACAGTTTATTTCGATGTCTATTTCCGTAAAACAGGAAGCTATATTGCAAAATTATTGAGTATTTTCATCACAATGATTATATTTAGTGCAGAACGAATTTCAAGAAAAATCCTAGCCGATAGGAATTCATGTTACTTTTGATGTGCACGTTCTTAAGCATGATAATAGGAACAATACTGAACTCGTTGCCACTTCTTCCCTAATTCTCATGGCCGTCATCTACGAAAACGGGGCGGTCTGTATAGTATTTTTTGTGAAAAAAGATACGTTTATTTGTGTATATTTTGCACTCAAACCGGTGATTCGAATAAAATTTGGCATTCTGAGTTTTCTGCTAACTATTTTCCTTATTATATTTGAGCCAATCAAATGGGCGAAATTTCAAACAGAGAACCAATCAGATCAGTTTTATAGTGATAAAACGTCTTCTCGCTGTTTTATACTGATAAAACCATTAGTAGATTCGATATTGTTTTTCGATAAAACCACTAGTAGATTCGATATTGTTTTTCGATAACACCACACTATGCCCTTTCACCTGTCATTATATGTCAACGCATTCAATTCATATATTATATATAATTCAGTTCCTGTAAGAGAACAGGGAATGCAAAATGGATTAAATAAGGGATTTTGTGCTCACTACATACAGTGATTTGATATTGGAATTCAAATCGTAGGTAATTTTATTCAGTTATATATGACAAGGGCACAATAAAAAATAATAAGTTATAAATATATTCGATTATAAGTGTAATATCAATATGAATGTAATATAGCAGCTGAGTAAATTATAGAGAAGGAGATGCCACCTAAGCAAGCTTGTATTGTGGCATCACCGTTCTCGTTATCATGATGATATGGATACAATTCAAAAATAGATAGATGGAAAATTAAGACGAGTTCATGAATGAGAGTGAATATGTGAGGCCATAGATGTTTTCTAGTGTATCATTTAAACAGTCGAAACTGTTCTTCATAAATATTTTTAATTTCAGTTTCATTTTTTCAATACTGGAGATATTCTTTAAATCCCATATTTGTAAATACTCCCCGAATAAAATGTGATTGTAGCTTTTTGTAGCTAATCATATTAAGCAATTACTATAAGTCTACCCCAAGTAGTTTTGGCTTCAAAGCGGATTTATTGTCTCAAAAAGGCTGTTTTAAGTGACTAATGCTTCAAACATGAAGTATAAAAAACAAAAACAAAATTGTTAAAACAATTAGTGTTTTGGAAGAAAGATAAAACTTTTTAGGAAAATATTATTGACATAAGAACAGACTCCCAATAAAGATATTTTTAATGAAAAATGCTAAGTGCCACTAATGGGACCAATGATGAAGATTGGCGAAATATGCTAAATAGTCGCTATTTTTTTACCCACCCTGTATTTTAGGCGGCCTCTTTTGTCTTAACGACCGACTGACTGACATGTCATTTCATTTATTTTGAACCAGGAATGCTATTATTTAGTTAGTAATCATCCAAAAATTAATACTTTTGGATAAGTGAACCTCACTATGTTTTACTAAACGGCCATTTTTATGATTTTCAAAAATTCATATCTCCGAAACTAGACTGAGAAACTAATTTATACGTGTGATTTCTAGTGACTTATACCACAATATCCCAAAAAAAAATCAAATTGGCTGAGAGCCATTTTCCCATGTATTTGGTGCGGGGTTCTTTGGCAGGACAACGTTTATCGGTTCAGCTAGTAATTGTATAAATATAAATTTATCAGAAATAGGGACGTAGTTTCAACCACTAGGAATTCTAATTCTACCGTTTTGTTGTTGAAAACACAGTTTTATGATTAAAAAAATTATCAATTATTCAGAGAGTAGTTTCAATCACTGAGGGCTCGATTACCCAAAAATATTTTTTTTTGTGCCCTACATCTTGAAGTGGAACTGGCCAAATTTTTCATTCATAGCTTCAGCGGTTTCGGGGAGATGAATCGGCCAGTCAGCCAATCAGTCAGCTAGTCAATACATTGTATTCCATTTATGTGTCAATTTTTCAATAAGCTCATATATAATAACAATAATGATAACACATTTATTGTTCACCATGAAATTGAATATACAGGGTGTTATGTAAGTACGTGGCCGAACTCAAAGGGGTGATTCTTTGAGTGGTTCTAAGACGAAAAGTTATCATAACCAAAGGTCCGGTAATGCTTTGTTTCCAAGATACAGGGTGTCAACATCTTTAAAAGAAATCGTTTTTTTCTGAATATCTTGATAATCCTTTAGCCGATTTTGTTGAAATTTGGCAGTGTTATTTACGGTAGTAGGAAGCTAATTCAGCCCTCACTAGATTAAAAATATCATGTCCAGTGGCGTCCCGGAAGGCACCTTAAGCAATATTTTTGACAAAAAAAAATATGCGTCACTGATTTTTTGAAATTTTTGTATTTTTTTCGCATTGAGCAACTGTATCTTGTTTTGTTTCTGAGAAAAAGTATAGAAATAACTTCATTGCATATCCCTGGGACAACATGATAACAAAATGTAACTACCAAACCATCAAAAACTGGGGTGTACTTGTTATATTTTTCCATATCCCTAGTCTATTCTAGTTTCAGAAATTGTTATCAAAAGTAATGCAAGCAATAATTCTTTTAAATAATTATTAAAAATGTTTTTATTGTTGTCCATAGATATGCAATAACGAGATCTTTATCTATGATAAAACAATTAAAATTACACGAAGTCATTTTTTGAATTTTTAGATTAATGTTTTCGATGAAACAAAGAACGTTAATTATTACTGCGGTGTTTTGAAAATAAAGTAAGAGTGCCATGGAAGAAAAAACAATTGTTCAAACAAATTTGACTTTGACATAACTTGAAATAGTGCATACGTAATTATTTGATAGTAATCATTTGTGTTTTGAGAGTTTTAGGCTATAAAATTCGTTACTGATATTAGAAAATGGTTCGGTTCACAAACTCAGAAATGGCCGATATGGATTTTGTCTATGGAATAGCCCAAGGCAATTCCAGAGCGGCTAGACTCATTTATCAAGTGAGATATCCTCATCGCATTGTACCAAATAGATAAAAATTTGTGAGAATACACAAAATGCTGTGCGAATCAGGCACCTTCTAAAGGTCGGTTGCACTTATTGGGAGACCTGCAACGGTAAGAACAGTGGAGCTGGAGGAAGCAGTTTTACGTGAAGTTGAGCGTAGCCCCGATACAAGTACACGCAAAATTGCACAACATTTAAACATTTCTCACTTTACTGTATGGAAGATTTCAAGGGACTTACAACTGTATCCATACCACATACACCGTGTGCAAGCGTTATTAGCTATGGATTTTCCCAAGCAAGTTGTTTATTCTACTTGGCTTTTGCAACAATAGTCAGCATCTCCGACATTTCTGTTCGGTATAGTGTGTACCGATAAAGTGTGGTTTTCCCGAAATTCAATTATGAACTTTCATAACAATCCTATCTGGGCTGAAGAAAATCCCCATGCGGTTATAGAACATCATTATCAACAACAGTTTTCCGTGAATGTTTGGGTTGGTATGGTGGGTTATTATCTCATTGGACCTCATTTTTTACCCCCGAGATTAAATGGTCAAGAGTATCGTAATTTTTTGGAATTGGTGTTACCTGTACTATTATAAAATGTTCCACTGGCAGTAAGAGGAGCAATGTGGTTTATGCACGATGGGACTCCACCTCACTTTAGCATAGTAGCACATTAATTTCTGGATGCAACTTATGGAGAAAACTGGATCGGCCACCCAGGTCACCGGATTTAAATCCCCTAGATCTCTTCCTTTGGGGATATTCGAAGTCCCTCGTTTATAAAACTCCAGTCAAAACTGAAGAAGAATTAATCCAAGGATACGGGATTCATGCGATCAGATAAGACATACGCCGGAAATATTTCAACGTGTTCGGCAATCGTTGTTAAGACGAGGTAATGCTTGCATTGAAGTTGAAGGAGGACATTTTGAGCAACCATTGTATAGTTATTCTAATCCCAATTGGAACGGCAATAAAAATAAGAGCACTACGAGGAGTGTTCATATGCACTGCCCAGCAAATGGAAAATTTATATACTACCAGTGTTTTTACTTTCAAAGCGTTCCTGGTACAATCATAAAAAAAATTGTCGTTTGGAAGAGAATTCCTTCTCGAAACTTTTTATGTCGATCCAATTGGGATTAGAAATACTATAAGTTTTGTGTTACATATTGTTGAAGGTTTTTTTACTGAAAAAAATTTCGCACCATTTGTTTGAGTGTGGTTTTGATGAAGGGTTCTTCTTGTTTCATGTTTTTTTTTTTTTCGGCGTTACCACAAAAAATAAAGTTATTTTAAATTTTTTTCTCAAAAACAAAGCAAGATACGAAAAAATGCTGAAAAAAGTTGTTGTTTTAGTAGCTCAATGCGAAAACAATAAAAATTTTTTTTTTCAAAAATATTGGTTAAGGCGCCTTCCAGGACACCACTGGACACGATATTTCCAATCTGGTTGGAGCTTAATCAGACCCTTGCTACCCCAGATAACACTGCCAAATTTCAACAAAATCGGCTGAAGGATTATTAAGATATTAAGGAAAAAACTATTTCTTTTAAAAATGTTGACACCCTGTATCTTGAAAACGAAGCATTACCGGACCTATGTTTATATGAACTTCTCGTCTTAGAATTACTCAAAGAATCACTCCTTCAAGTTTGGCCACGAACTTACATAACACCCTGTATAAGTAAGTTATTCCAGGTAAATAGGAGATTAGAGACTTGACAAACTGCTGAGTAATATGAAATAAGCTGAAAAAAAAGGTATTATAGACAGAAAGCAGAGAAATAGTGAGCAAAGGAGAGAGAGAGAGAGGAGGAAGGAAGCATCAATAACAATTCGAAATGATACTTTGAATAACAACTTTGAATAACATTATTCCGAAGATGAGTGTCGATGCCTTGTAGCATGGTTTTCGCTTTGTCTTTCGGGTCTACGTTCATCTATCCTCTTTATTCAATTTATGAAACCAGTAACTTATTGCAGCTCGCATGAAAGGCCTTCAAATTTCACCGCTCAATTTTGATAGCTTTGTTTTAGGTTAAACCCACTTTGATATAGTTACAAGCAAAGAAAAACGTCCCGCGGAACTGAAAATCAAAACCAAGACTGCCAAAACAGTGGCTATCAATAACTGATTTAAAAAACTTTCGTTGTTTGCTTGTATGACCTACCATAATAACTTTTCATATGTGCTTCTTTGGTAGTGGGTGAAAAAGAAGTCAATGATTGTAAGTAGCGTTGATATTCTCAATATTATTTTTTTTGGTTCGATCTGTTTTGAATATAATAATTCGATTGGATGTGAGCACAAAATTACTTCACAATAGGGGAGTCTCGCACAAGTTGCCAACTTAAGAAATACCTTCAAAAACTCCTGCCTCTCCAATTGTAATAATTTCATCAGGGTTAGGTAGAGAATCACAAACTGAATATGATGGATCATTTATACCAAGTCCCAAAGTGTTTATGTTTTCGTAAATAAAATGTATATTAATAGGGAATTTTATGTCTATTGGTACCTGTCCCAATCTGATTCGTGTTTTCGTGTATTATCGGCTGTCATCTGTCACTATGCCATTTGAACCTTAAAGCAGAAGAACGCCGTTTCTTTCTCTCGCAGCTTGTTGTTATCAATTGTTATTGTGTTGTGCATTCTCTTCTTCAATCTTTTTTTTTTCACAAAATATGTTTTGCGCTACCAACTGTTCACATTTTCAGACACAAAATCTCTATGAATGACACATTTGATGTGAGAAATATATAAGTGCTTCAGGACCAGAACTAATTGAATTGGTATATCAAATTGGCGATTTTCTATGCAACCAAAGTCAAACAATTGCCTTTAAGGAGGCAAAACTTTTTGAGGTTTTTTTCAGACTCTCCTATTACACCCTTCTGATCTGCCACTGCCTAGAACTCTATTTCTGAACCAGCACATCATCGGGGCCGTCACCTGCTCGTGTGTGGACGTTCGACGACATATTGTCCTTTACGTCCCATCGAGTGATCTATGGTACAACGTTTGTATGTCGCAAATTGAGAGTCATAAAGTTCACAGAAATAGACTGGCCGTTTCGTCGAATATATCAAAGTCGCATGGATTTTAATTTCACAGTGTTGACGGATTCATTGGTTACATCATGTTGGTCATTTATTGTGAGCCCAGTTTATGTTACTCTACTTATCTCTCATGATCACGTACTGGTTTGGAAGTAACAGGATGGAAGTAGCGACATGATATACAATAAGATGACCGTACACAACGTTGTTTGAGTAATCGAGTATCGCTAGAATATTGGCAAAGATGATTCGGAATTATCGTTTTTCTCAAAATCCCATATTTTTCAGATACATTATTATTTTTTCGACTAGCAGCAGAAATTGGAGAAGTTTAATAATGGAAAACACTACATTCCAGAGATGGCAGGCCGCTAGGCAAAAAAAATCACAGTCGGTGACAAATATTATTCAGATTCTTGAAATAGCTAATCGAAGTTGAGACTCAGTTCTTGTGTGTTGTTTGGTTATATACTCTGAATTCTATTTATTTTGAATCCAACATGATTTTAACGAACTGTGGTTCATCGAAGCTTATTACAAGTATAACTCTCTCGTTATAAATGTCTGAACTAATATGGGAAACGCTCCCTACTATTGCCACTGATTGTTGATTCTTCTGATTTCCTGAAATCAATGGCTACTGATGAAATGAGATTTCATTTCAAATGTTTCCACTCCTTCAGTTCAAAACTCTGCATAGAACCAAAAAAGCTATGTGACCGAGAATAAACCCTAGGTTTGTTCCTTTGTATTATTGAGCTGAAAAAGTACAATTTGCTGTTGATCCAATGCATGTTTGCTCCATTATAATTCGGATACGAAATTTCAGAAATTACTTCGCTGGCTCCCATTTGCACCAACCAACCAATTCAAGTTTTTTGGAACGTAGTTCCTCATCGCGCGTTGCGAAAGAGGGCTAGACGGAATGAATTAAGACCAAAAGTTGTAACGAGACTTTTGCTATGTTTATAAGCCGTGCGGCGTGCGCGTGTTTCTCTGTCTGTCTCTGTCTGTCTCTCTCTCTCTCTCTCTCTCATAGAAAGCAAGCCAGTTATTTTCGTTTCGTCTTTCTATTTCACATTGAACAGTGTGGTGTCGCGACGATTATTTTTGTTGAAGGTATACAGGTTTTTTGTACATAATAAATGATAAAAAGTAATAACAATAATGAATCCTGACAGTGTTTCTGCGCAAGTTCGGGATATTGCTGATGGAGTCAGGTAAGTAGAGATTTTATACAGACAATAATAAACGCTCATGTATTTTCAGCAAGTACGCATTATAACCTCTCCTTACTATTGTGCTAACCAAGTCATACGCGTTATGATCTCTCCATTATTGTGTGTTTAGAAAGTGTACGCGTCATAACTTTAATAAATTTAAAAGCAAATTATATTTTAATATTACAATATCAATGCGTATGTACTGAAATTGAGCCTACCGATTAAGTTTATATTACATTATATTTGTTAATAATACAAAAAAAAAATATTATAACAAAAAAAAAATTATCACAATTCCTTCACTAATTAATCGAAAGAAACTTCGTTCCATCCGGGTGTCCCTTGACACCTCAAGTTTTTTTTAATTTAATGAAGCATAAATAAGAATTGCTTTGCAGGTATAATTAAATTTGGAAAAGGCTCACCCATTGAGAACTGTAAGCATCATAGTTTTTCAATTGACTTTTCACCACTAACATTATTGGAATAATTTTCATTCCGATTTCTTCAAGTGGTTAGTGATATTGGCTGATATTAATAAAGAACAACAAAAGCTGTACAACTGAATACATTTTCCAGTAATGTATTTTCTGCTGCTTTTGTGAGTCTTCAAGGGGTACAATCACCGTCAATAATATCTATGTCCACCCAATTTATTTTAATATATCCTTACTTTTGGATATGCCTCCATGATTTCCAAACCACATTGAATAAATAGTCATAAAATTTACAGGAATATTTATTTACGAATCTGGTGTTTGTGACTAGTAAAAATTTCATATCATTTATTTGAATGGGCATCCCAATATACAATGAATTTGTGGAGTGTAGATCACAAACACACATATTATTCCAATAAACAACAAATACGGAAATCAAGTATGAATGCAATTGAAAAAAAACGGTTATACTCTAACAACCTTCTGTTAAACAAAGAGTTCTCCAGCAATTAGATCCAGCAACGTGAACATTATGATTGTTTCTCGTATAATAATAATGAAAATAATGTTGAAATAATTACTCTCGTTTCGGACGTCCATCGTCCTAATTGATTTACATTAGTTTAGGAGCTCAATTATCATTTAGACTAAGAAGGTTTATTGTATTTTTTGCTTTTCAGTTGATTTTTTCGTCGGTTTATTTTTTTGTCAAAAAGTTTTTTATATATGTCAATAAACATTATTATTATTATTATTAATGAGCTTCTCTGGTTGTGGAACAAACTACTCAAACGAATAAAAGAGCTCTCCAATTTCCCAGTTTTGCCCAGGAAGAGAATGAGTGAACACTTGAAGAAAAATCAGGAGTACATTTGGGTGTCAATGAAACTTCGGACAAGATTGAGCAGAGGTTTCACTGGATTCATTGCCGGGACGATGTAGAAAGTAGATGCAGAAAATATCCAGAGTGCGGAGCTACGACATCCAGGAGTGAAATGAAGGGATACAACGTAGGTGCACCATTCGAACGAATTACCATTAATGTAGATGGGCCATTTTCTGCGACCGTTGCCTTCCTGACAAAGAGGCAAGCGCAAAAGAAGTATCATTGGTGGACAGCATGTTCTCAAGATCCATAGTAGGTACCTACGAATGGAGGTTTTTCGAGTCGAAGTAATTGAAGAAAGATTTGTGAGCTGATGGGTATCACCAAGACGAGAACTACTGCACTCCACCACCAGTCGGATGACATGGTTGAAAGATTCAACAAAATATGGAAAAACACTTTTTCAAGCATTCGAAAAAACATAGCAGGGAGTGAAACGGAGAACTTCCACCATTTCTGGTGGCATACAAAGCAGCCATCCACGATTCAACCAAGCTTTCCCTAGCTAGCATTATTTTCGAACTTCGAATGCCCTGTGACTTGGTTTGGATCTCCAAGCAACCAAGAGGTTTAGGTGTAGGACTATGCAAACTGTTGAAATAATACACTCAGTATATATTTCATTGTATCATGGCACCTTTGCATATATATCCTGAACAGTTGACATAGTTGTTGATGTTTATAGTTTTAGTAATTATCAGTGTGACATTTGAGAAAAATTTATATTTTCCTATTATTATACCTTTACTGTTCAGTCCAGTATTTCTATTCATCATAACTCATCAGGTTATGGGCCCAGGATTGCTCAACATATATAGTTTATCGAAAAATTGAAGAACTATTGTTATGGCAAGTCAGTCAGTATATCGTGTCGAAAAATTAGAAGGGGCGAAGAATTATGGAACCTGGAAATATGCGATGAAAATGCTACTCATAAGAGACAAGTTGTGGAAAGCTATCGAACCCCCAGCATGTGAGACAGTTGATACTGAAACTGATCAACAAGCTTTAGCCGCGATAGTTCTTAACATCCATTCGAATATCTACGTTCGCACGAAAACTGCAAACAACGCTAAAGAAGCATGGACCAAATTAGAAAAAGCATTCGAGAGTACTGGACTCCGGCGGCAAATCATACTGGATCGTCAGCTCTATTCAACTAAGCTGAGTGATTTCCACAGAATGGAGGACTACATCAACAAAATGCTAGAAATCCAAACCGAATTAAAAGGTGTTGGCAGAGAAGTCAGCGATGACTATATGGCGTTCAAATTGCTGGCAAATCTAACAGACGATTACGATTCATTAGTCATAGCTATGGAAAATAGTGCTAAAATATTGGTATTAGATTCCGTTATCGAAAATCTTTTACAAGAGGAAGCCAGGCGAAACGAGAATTCTATGAACAATGACTCAGCTCTAGGAAGCAAATACAGTAACCATGTCAAGAAGTCTTTCCAAGCTACTGAGCAAAATGAAAAACGGCATTCCAATAGGTGTTTCATATGTGGAAAACTAGGACATATAGCAAAAGTGTGCAGAAACAAAAGAAACCATTATAAAGAACAGTCATCTACAAAGCCATCAACATCCAAGCAGGAACCAAGACATGCATACGCAGCTGTTGAGAGTGAAGTGACAGCAAAAAGCGATGAAAACTGGTACTTAGATTCTGGTGCAACCCGCCATATGAGTTCACAAAAACAATTATTCGAAAGTATCAATTCTCCTGATCGAAAAATCAACGTAGAAACTGTTGACGGAAATCAAATTTTATCCGAAGGTATAGGTGATATCTCCTTAGCAGTGAATATTAATGGCAGCTCAGAAAAGATCCTCGTGAAAGACTCCTTATACATTCCTAATTTGAAGATGAACCTATTATCAGTTGGAAAAATTGCTGATAAAGTAAACGAACTATTTTTCAATTACATGAAGTGTACTATAAGAAGCAAAGATACCAAAGAAGTTTTAGGAACAGGCTCTAGAAGTAAAGATGGTTTATACACACTCGACGTCGTTAGAGATAAAGTATGTGTGACAAAAACTTCAAGTGATTATGATTTATGGCACCAACGTCTCGGTCATATCAGTAACAATGGACTTCAAAAACTCCAGAAAGGATTAGTTTTAGGATTACCCCAAAATGTTTCATCCAATGGAGAGATTTGTGAACGGTGCATTACTGGCAAACATAGTAGAGCTTCATTTCCTAACAAAAAAGGAAAAAGAGCAACTGAAATATTGGGACTTGTGCATTCTGATCTGTGCGGGCCCATGGAAGTGGAATCAATTGGTAAAGCAAAATATTTTCTCACTTTTATAGATGACAAGTCAAGAAAAACTGCCGTCTACTTTTTACGTCAGAAAAATGAAGTTTTTAGTTGTTTCAAGATGTTCAAAATGATGGTTGAAACTGAAACAGGAAGAAAACTAAAGAAACTAAGAACTGACAATGGGCGAGAATATTTAAACAAACCCATGGAAGAATTTCTGCAACAAAATGGTATCTATCATCAACTGTCAGCGCCATATACCCCCGAACAAAATGGTGTAGCTGAAAGGGCTAATCGAACCATAGTCGAACGAGTAAGATGCATTCTTGAAGGAGCACACCTCGATAAAACATTTTGGGCAGAGGCCGTCAGTACCATAGTTTACCTCAAGAATCGTTCCCCAACGATTGCCTTACTCAACTCCACCCCCGAAGAAGTTTGGAGCGGAGAAAAACCCAATGTGAGCTACCTACGAGTTTTTGGTTGCAAAGCATTTGTGCAAATCCCAGATGTAAAAAGGAGAAAATTAGATTCAAAATCAGAGGAGTGCATTTTTCTTGGATATGAGGAAAATACGAAAGCGTATAGATTGTTTGACCAAAAACGAAAGAAAATTGTTATTTCTAGAAATGTTATTTTCTTAGAAAATCAGATTTCATCGTGTTCATATCCAAAGCAAATAGAAAATAAAATTATAATAGCTCACCAAAAGGATAATGAAAATACAAGTGGAGACTAGGAAGAGATAGAAATAGATCCAACAGAACAAAGCGAAAGCAGACAAATGGAAGCAGAACAAACACACATTTCAGAAGGAGCTGGAAGCATTGATTGCATTGTTGGAGAAGAAAAAAGAAATCGTAAGCCACCAACCTACCTGCAAGATTACTTTTGTCTGGCCAGTTCATCAGATGAGTCCAATTATTCAGAACCCATGACATTGACAAAAGCTCTAGAAAGTGACAATTCTGAAAACTGGAAACAAGCTATAGTCCAGGAGCTGAGGTCACATGAAGTCAATAATACTTGGGATGTTGTAGAAAATGTACCTGATGGACGAAGAGCGATAAAAAGCCAATGGGTCTTCAAACTGAAGAAGGGAGCTGATGGAAAAATAGAAAAGTTCAAGGCAAGACTTGTAGCCAAAGGTTTTTATCAAGAGAAAGGAATAGATTTCGATGAAACATTTTCACCAGTGATTTGACAATCTACCCTGAAAGCCCTCATCGCATTGGCAGCTGAACTAGATTTAGAAATGGAATTAATTGACGTCGTGACAGCCTACTTGAATTCTGAATTATCAGAAGAAATATACATGGAGTTGCCGAAAACAGATCCTTCGGAGGACTTCAAAATCATTTGCAGATTGAATAAAGCAATATATGGGTTAAAGCAATCAGGTCGAGTATGGAACAAAAAATTACACACCGAACTTATGAAAAATAATTTAACTCAATCGAAGGTAGATCCTTTCCTCTATTATCGAATGAAAAATGGAGAAATTTTCATCATCACAATTTATGTAGACGACATTTTGATATTCGGTAATATTAAAAGGAAAATTGAAGAGTTCAAAGAGAACTTGAAGAGGGTATTTGAAATAAAAGACTTAGGACCAGCGCACCAGTGTTTAGGCATACGAATAGAGAGAGATAGAAGAAAAGGAATTATCACTTTGGATCAAGAAAACTACATAAATTCAATTTTGAAGGAGTTCAATATGAACAACTGTCATCCAGTTTCGATACCTATGCAGAAGAACCAGAAATTAACTCGTGAAATGGGACCTAGAAGTGAAGAAGAGAGAAATGAAATGAAAAGCATTCCCTACAGAGGAGCAGTGGGAAAACTGATATATCTTTCACAATGGACAAGGCCTGACATTAGCTATCCAGTGAGTGTGATTAGTAAATTCAACAATGACCCAGGAAAACCCCATTGGACAGCTGTGAAGAGAGTTCTGAGATACCTTCGAGGTACTGAAGGAAAGAAGTTAATCTATGAGAGAAGTAGCCAGGAAGAAATAACAGGATACTGTGATTCAGACTGGGGAGGAGACACAGACGATAGAAAATCCTATGCTGGATATGTCTTCAAACTTGGCAAATCCTTGATCTCATGGAATAGCAAGAAACAACCGACAGTCGCATTATCAACCACAGAAGCTAAATACATGGCACTGAGCCACGCAACAAAGGAAGCGTTGTGGTTGCAGCAGTTATTTCAAGAAATAGGATTGGGAAATATCACATATCAACCTATTGATATTTTCTGCGACAATAAAGGGGCCACTGAACTGTCCAAAAATAATGTGTTTCACGCAAGAAGCAAACACATAGATATTCGCCACCACTTTGTTCGAGATGCTGTTGAGAATGGGAACATTTGCGTTAAGCCTATTGAAACAGAGAATATGCCAGTAGATATTCTGACGAAGATTACGTCCCAAGCAAAGTTTGAATGGTGCATCCAAGATTTTGGATTGATGTGAAGTTCAGAATGTTTTGCAAAGTAGCCAAGTAGGAGGGGTGTTGAAATAATACACTCAGTATATATTTCATTGTATCATGGCACCTTTGCATATATATCCTGAACAGTTGACATAGTTGTTGATGTTTATAGTTTTAGTAATTATCAGTGTGACATTTGAGAAACATTTATATTTTCCTATTATTATACCTTTACTGTTCAGTCCAGTATTTCTATTCATCATAACTCATCACAAACCATTCGAGGGACATCATGTTGAAAATCCACGAAACAGTTCGGAAGAGGTTGATACTGGCCAGTGAAGGGATAAATGCTCGTTATGATTTGAAAGCTAATTCGGAAAGATTCAAAGAATATGACTAGGTTGGCCAGTACCATCCACGTAGGAAAAATGCTCATCTCCGAAACTAACACTGTTTTGGAAAATACCGTACGTGGTGAAGAAGAGGATCAACGATGAGGTTTACAGAATCCAACGCAGCCCTAGAACTGAGATGAAGGTTATTTGGTTGATCAGCTGGAGTATATTTGGTGAGTTTTGGACAGTTGTCGCGTGATGATGATTTATAATAATGAAAATAATAATAATAATGAAGGTCTTTATTATTTTCAAGTAATATACCTAGAAGTTATTATATTTTGATAGATTCCTGGAAATGAAGGGCGAAGTTCATTTTCTGCAGAGAAAACAGTAGCTTCACTACGAAATTTTTTTTCCACTCAACCCTGATACACAGTGTGTCAAGGGGAACATTGCAGTATGTAGCCTTTTGATTGACAATAAACAATGAGAGAATAGGGATGATTATCTTTATACTCATCAGTTTTTTTGGGCAGCGAGGTAGAGGAATATCCAGACTCGTTTTTTGAATGGTTCATTTCTATATTCCGATCTGAAGCAAGTAATGCTGAGGTTCTTTATACTTTTGGGAACGGAGTTATACAACTGGTAAATCTGGTAAGTAAAGGATCGCCTGAATATTTCAGCTTTGAATTTAGGTGAGGATGATCAATTTTTAAATCGTAGATTTAAGTTATGTATATCTGTCCTGAAAGATATTTCATGGAGCAAATATGTAGGAGTATTAAATAAAACAAGTTTGTGGTATAAAGTGACTGCGTGATGAATTCTTCTATTTTGCATATTTAACCATCAAATCTGTATTAATTTGTGTGATATCTCTGGCTTCTTCTTATACCCTAGGAATTCTATACTTTTTTAATTAAATTTGTATATACAGCTGTTAACTTCGGACCATTTACGGAGTCAGCGAAGTTGAAATGCGATAGAAGTAATGCTTCACATAGTTTTATTTTGATGTTTCGAGGAAATAAATGCCTGTTTCCGTAGATCAGTTTCAGAGAGCTATATGCACGATGAATCACTTGATTCACATGTTTTTCGAATATCAAGTCTCTGTCTATGATAATGCCTAGGTTTTCAGCTTCTTCAACTATAGCGATCGATTCGTTATTAATTTATATATCAATAGGAAACTGAAGTCTAGCCTGATTATTCATAGACCCAAATAACATTACTTCTGATTTAGCCCAATTTATCAGTGAACAATGCTCAGAAGCCAACTCAATAAACGTCGCCAGTTCCCTATTAATAGTTTCATAAGCATTATCTGCTAACTGCGGAGGAAAATTATGATAGATATGTGTGTTATCAGCATAGACGTGAATCTCACATTGTTTTAGGGATTTTATTAAATTGGTGGTATAAATCGAGAAAAGCAAAGGACCCAAAATTGAACCTTGTGGCACCCCCGAGTTCAATTTCATATATTCGGACTGTTTAGATTCAATTTTGACACATTGTTTACGATTGTTTAGATAATTCTGTATAAGGCCAACCGCCGTTTCCGAAAAACCTATATAGTGCAAAATATTGAGCATTAATTTAAAGTTAATGGTGTCAAATGCTCTGCTGAAATCTAGCAGTACCAGAATTGTACACTGATTTTCATCAATTGAGGCAATGGTGTCGTCGACTATTTTCAGTGAGGCTGTAGTACAACTGTAGCCTTCACGAAAGCCAGATTGAACAGCCGGCAGTGGTGAGTGGTCTGCTAAGTGTTGACTCATCTGTACTTCAATTGATCTTTCTAGAATCTTGTAGAGCATAGGTAGAATACTTATACCTCTAAGATCCTTGTATTCTGAAGAGTTTTGTTTCTCAGGCAGAACTTGAAATGCAGCCATTTTCCAAAGAGCAGAGACAACACCTCTTGAAAGACAACAGTTCATGATGTGTGTAATATATGGTGCAATAAGTGGACAGCAAAGTTTAATAAGCTGAGCAACATAAGGAATGGAGATTATCAAGAAATCATTAATTTCACTTGGGTTCTTTAAACTTTCAGTGAGCTCACGATTTTTATTTTTCAGAAAATTATTTGTTCTCAATGTCTGCCACAGATTTTTTGAATCGGAGTTATCAAACTGATATAAAAAATATATTTCTTTTTTTCCCTGTTTATGGCTTGATTGGTATAATTCCTGAGATCCCTATATAATTAAAAATGAGCTAATGATTTTGTGCGTTTGTAATTGTTGAGTGCTTTATTTCGTCCATTCATCATTTCTTGTAATGCAAATGTCAGCCAAGGGGCTTTTTTTCAATTTTAGAAGTTATTATAGGTGCATGCCGATCAAATAAGCCAATTAAACAATTTACTAGGTACAATACTTTTTCATCTACACTTTCTTGAACGAAGATGCGGAAGAATGATATGTTCCTTAAATCATGGAGAAATAATTCTTCATTAAAATGTTTGAAATATCTATAGGTATACATCTTGGAAGTCTTTAACTTTTTTTTTATTTACTTTACAAGCTTTTATTTAGATTCACCTGTCCCGATGTTTGTCATCAAATCTTGTAAGTTAAATTTGGCCCACTTCTAGTTGTTCGAATAACGTGAAATTTGGCAGGTGTTTATAGTTCCCGTGACAATGCATTTGTTAGAGAAGAAAAAAACAAAATAGCGGCTCCAAGATGGCGAACGAGATTTGTGTTTATCTTCCGATTCGATTCAAAATTGGTATGTGGGAGTTTTTAGGGTCGGAGATTATGAACTTTCTGACAAAATTCATGAAATCAAAATGGCGGCTTCAAGATGTCCGACGATTTCTGTGATTATAGTCTGATTCTATTCAAAATTGGTATTTGGGGGTTTTCGGGGTCGGAGATTATGAATTCACAAATTTAATATGGCGGCTCCAAGATGGCTAACGAGTTTTGTAATTATGGTCCGATTCGATTCAAAATTGGTATGTGGGTGTTAGGGGTACTTACTAAAAAGCACAAAATCAAATAATTGATAAAAATAAACCTTTTCAAAAATAATAGCTCTCATTCAAATACCCTAAAAAGTACAAAATAATGGCTTTATATGTGTGACGTAGGTTATTCCGTGATGCTTGTCGCATCTGTATTCGAAATGAAAACTTTGCGCGACAAGCTCTTGAATCTATAACTCACGGAATAACCTACGTCACATCCAAAGCAATTATTTTGTATTTTCCAGGGTATTTGAATAAAAGCGTGTTTTTAAAAAGTTTTTTTTTTAATAATTATTTTATTTTCATTAAGCTTGCAGTTTACAATTAAATGGTCTGATATGTCATTACGAATAACACCTTCTTCAAGTTTTCCTCTTTTACTATAATATAATCGATTAGAGATTCAGAGTTATCATTTATTCTTGTTGGTTCTTCGATTACCTGGGCAAGATCAAATACCTCTAGAATATTATTAAATTCATTTGAAACAGCATTCTTCTCGATAAAATATATATATATATATATATATATATATATTCTCCAATTCATACATTGAGAGCTCCTTGATCCTAGTTTCATCAAATAAAGAATCAACACAAGTTAATTGTAATTACAGATACACCTATGTAGTTATTTTTTACCATGAACCGACAGAAAACCCACGAACAGCACCCACAATATATTGACTTTATATCAAAGCTATTCGCGGAAACATAAATTACAAACAGCTTGCTAATAATTCTGTCGACAAGTTCAAATCTCCTAAGTATCTGTAAAATGGAATAAAAAACGAGATCGAGTCAGTTTATGTTGATGTTTAAACCTGATGTGTATGTTTCAGCGTGATGAGCAGCAGACCTCGCTTCTGACGGCTGAAACGATCGAAATGACGAATTGATACGGCTGCTGAAAGATCTATGACCAGCATCCAGGATCAACATTTCGGAGAGATGGATGAAATTATCTCAGTAAAGGTCGTTGTCATATAATGGCAGTTACATGAACTCTGCCATAATAATTTTTTGTGATATTTATGTTTGAGGTATTGTATTTTAAGTAAATTATCAAATGTTGAACATGCAGCATGATATAGCTCGTTTTCCACAGTTACTCAAGGAAAAAAATATTGATGTTCATTATCGGTTTTACAAAAAAAAATTGAATGATAATAAAACATATAAAAAATATATTCCTGAAAATATAACAATAATTTTGATTCATAATTATCAACATATAATATACCTTGAATTGAAATGAACTCTATGGAATTCCATGATATGAGTGCCATTATTATGAGTTGGCGATGTTGTTCTATATGTTTTGGAAAAGGTTTTCGTACTGAAAATTGTACATGATCACCCATTTATCCATTGATCATGACATATGTCAAATAATTTGAACCTCATCAATAGTCTATTTGACCATCCAATCAGTCTTCCGGTAACAAATCTCTGCTAGTGCTATGTTGATATACAGTTGATATACTGATTTGAGACTTTTAAATGATTCTTAGAACGACTGTGGAGTCATAAGCCTCAAAGTCGTATTTTTCCCATGTTACTTGATCAAAAATGAAGCAATTCACACGATCCATGGCATTCTGGATCGAAAAAAAAAAATGGAATAAAAATGACTTTATTTGTCAAATATTGACAAGTGAGGTGTTTCATTATAGATCGAAATAAGAAAAATATATAGAATATCCATTTAAAAATCGAAAGTTGGGGTCATTTCCATTCAAACCGGAAGTATGGCAGAGCAAGTAAATATGTCAAAAAATGTAAATTGAACCATTTTTTATATATTGTACGAAGGAATGGGTAATTTTACTCTCAAAGAAAACACCATAAGACTTTCAGAAATAGTTCATTCTAAACTACCACCAATACCAATTCAAATCACAAAATGCAAGCAACAAATATAAAGGCCACAGGTTCTTCATTCCTTTATTGAAAATATCTGTATCAAAGTATTTCGACAAACAAGATCACAAAAACCAAATAAAAATTTATTTCCATGTATTAAATACATGTCTGATGGTCAAATTCAAGATGGCGACGAGTTTGGTGCGTGTAGCCCGATTTCAATAAAAATTGGTATGTGGCAAAATCCACGAATTCAAGATGATTTGAAACTCCTTCTTATTGTTGGAATTCCGGACAACTGAAAGGAATACCTAGCAATAAAACTAGTACTTCGATACTTATTGATTAGTTAATTAAGTCAGATGTGCCAAACGGTGCAATGGGTTGATGGACACACGAAACTATAATAAGAGGAATATAATGAGAGTAAATGAAACAATTATTGAAGGAAAGTATTTTCAATATTTGAATAGAAACATCTATCTGAATTATATCACAGTTTTTTTTGGTATTCAGATTTCAAACTGATTAAGCTCAACAACTCGTATAGTTCCATGACTATGTATACTTTCGAGGACATTTTTTACTCTCTACTCGTATGTACAATGTTGAAGAAGAGGGGGATTTCCACGTGATGGTCTCAATCTGCCTACTCATTAGGTGTGGTCACTTTATTTTTCTCATTAATAGGAAGGACCTTTCGAAATCCAAGTCCTGTTACCAGCCTCTCTCCCATGTTTCTATAATTCCTGAATTAAAATAATTCGGAAGTCCAATAGAAAAAAACAACAAAAATTGTAGTAATTGTACGGCATAAGACAAAAAGGAAATTACAAACCCGTTGTTTTTTATTGAATCAATTTTGAAAACAATACGAAACACCCACGAAATAAGAAGATATAGATATGCTTTGAAATTCCTGGTGGTATAATCCATTCATACGCTTGAAGATTTCCTTTGGAAATTCACGCAATCGTGGATGCTTGTGAAAGTTGAAGATGTTCTAACGTTGTAGACGATGTGGTAACTTGATAACTTTCGTTTAAGACATCCATAGTCTTAAAGGATTGAGAGGTTTTCACGACGTTTCGAATGCTTGTATCTGCAATAACCTTCAGGTGAATATTGACAAGTTTAGGTGCTACTTACCAATTTATATGTCTGTCGATGCAATGGTGCGTATAATTCCGCCATGTGCAGTGGTGCATGTGATTTCGCGCGGTGTGGTGGTGCGTGAAGTTTCGCGCCTCTACAGTCTGCCAGAAAAAGTAATTAGTGGTTTCCATACATTCTTGATCTCAACGCTTGGTTGCCTAAAGGCGTTATTGGCTCCGACGTAGGCGGCCTCTTTGAATTTTCGATTGAACCAATGCTCCTCACTATGTAAAACACTTGCGTCGTTCCATATAATTCGATGGTGCTCAGTCCAGGCGTGGTCAGCAATACCTGATTTTGACGAGTCACAGCGGTGAGTCCATTTCTTGTGCTCATCCAATCTTACCGATAACGGTCTCATTGTCTCTCCAATGCACGAATCTTTGCATTCACAAGAAACTCCATGTATACAATACTTACTGATTTCATTCCTGTTGTCAGGTTTGGTCTTGGTAAGGAAATTCCGTAAAGTACTGCTGAATTGAGAGCAGATCTTGATGTTGAACTTGTTTCCGATCTTTTCGGAGACACCTCTAATGTACGGAACGCATATCACTGTGCTTTGCTATTGCTTTTCAGATGTCTTCGTTCTCTGGAGTTATTCCAATACTTCTCCAAGGAGTTTCTTGGAGTATCTATTCCGGTGAAGGTTCTCTCTGATGTGGTTTAATTTGGCATCTAGTGACTCCTCCTCGTTGCATATGTGCATCGCTCTTCCTACCGTAGTTCTCACGATCCCTCTCTTGTCGAACTCGGATGGTTGGAGCTGTAGTTGAGATACTGTCCCGTATGTATCTTCTTTCTATAGACTGAAGTGCGGATGTCATTGCCTATTCTGTTGGTTTCCGTTTCTATCGTGAATTTGATCAAATCCCTGATGCTGTTAATTCTTGAGAAGAAATCCTGGAGATGTTTATCTCCGTGATTCTATATAATGAAAGTGTCATCCACGTACCTCAACCACAGCTTTGGTTTCTATTCTGCCTCTCGTATAGCCAATTCCTCGAAACACTCCATGTTTATTTTGGCGATCATTGGAAAAAGGAAAGATCCCATCGGGAGTCCATCGACTTGAGAGTAGAATCTTTCTTCCTTTCTTTTTTGGAAATATGAGTTGTGTAGGCAGCCCTGCAGTAATACCAATATTGCTTGGATGGGAAGGTCAGATCTCTCGTGGAGCTGGTTATCCTCTTGATGATGCCGAGGAATTCATCTATAGGGAAATTGGTGTGATGGCCCTCCACGTCGAAGCTGATGAAACGATCTTCTGGTCCAAGTTCAACATCTTTGATGGTGTCTACGAAGTGCTTGGAATTTTCGACGTATGAACTGATATTTCCTCGTAAGGGTTGTAGTATCTGTAGGACGTATTTCGATAACTTGTAGGTTGGTGAGTTCCAGGAGCTGGTGATCGATCTCAGTGGTATGTCTGGTTTGTGGATTTTCGAAAGCCCGTAGAGATGCGGCGGTTTGCTGTAGTGTGACGTCATATGTGATCGTTCTTTGTCTGAAATGAAACTTTCAAATTTCTTCAGAGTGTTATAGATCTTCCTTTCTATATTGGATGTTAGATCCTTCTTCAAGAGTTTATAGTTTTCTGTGTGGAGACTCTATCTTGTCATCATATGTTGCGGTGTCTATGATAACCGTTTTCAGGTATAAAGATCTTAAAAAATTTCGTATGGATGTTCTCAAGAATGTTTATCCAGCTACTGTTGATATGAATAATTCCAACAATATTGAATCAAATCTATCTGGATTCAGTTGAAATTTAGATTTAATCTACTTTTAAATCTACTTTTGAATAAGAGCAATATCTGAAAAACTCCTGATTTACACAAAATGAATCTACCTTGAACCTTGACACACCATGTAGATGTAAGCTTCGAAATAATTGTCACTTCCCAATATTGGAGTGGGACAGATTTTTCAATTTGTTTTTGGCATACTATGTTTATCTCAACAAGATGCAGCCTCAAAATATTATAATATATTGAAGTTGCATAATAACGCAGATATAATCTGTTGAGAATTTCAGGTGATCATATATTTGGCTGCTTCATATTCATTATGTAGTAGGTAGAGGAAATGTTTCTCAGTGTGACGTGTGAAATGAATCGTGCGTTGTGGTTGTTAGTTTTGTTGAAGTTTCCGAAAACACTTAATTGCTTCACAACAAAGTGATTCACTAGATGGTATTGTGAAGAGTGGTGTTTGACTGAGGAATGGAAAGAATTTTACCAATTTTTGTCATTACATTATCGAGTTTACAAGTAAATCATATCAACAGATTGACCTGCTGCAGTTGAATATTGCCAGTGGCTTCTGAATTGTAATAACGATGATAAACACAATTAAATGAAGTAGATAATTCTCATATTACACTTGTTTGGTCATTCCCTGTAAGAAACTATGAAAAAAATTTGAGGTTAGAGAAAGAAGTTTACTGTAAATGTTATCTCAATTTACTAACTCCACTATTTCCCGAGTCTCAACTTACAGTAGTATTTATTCCTTGTCATGATTCTACTTGTGATACAAACTTTTGATTCTGATTCTCACGAAGCAGTATGACAATATAATTGTTATGAAAAAAATGTGATACTGTATAGTTGAAAGCAGCTTTCCTAGAACTGCAAAACAGATATGATGGAATCATTTTGTTACACAAAGGAGTGTTAGAAGGCACACCTAGTGAAGTTTAGTAACAAGCTGATTGTAGAAGTGCCAATGAATATTCTATGAAGTTGAGCGTAGTCAAGGAAAAACTCAAACTGATGTTTGTAGGAGTACCTGAAAGCTCAGTTGGTGGCGCTCTTGCTCTTGTAGGAAAGCTCCAGTTGTCTTGAATTGATTTGGAGTTGGTCTTTGGAATATGCTTCATTTCTGGGGATCATTCAAGAAATTGGATGAAGTTCCCACGACACATACTGAAGATGAGTTTCAGTACCTCATTCAGTTAACTTTGTCAGGTTCTAGAGCTGGAAGTGTTGTAGAAAGCTTCCTCCCAACATTGGAAAGCTCTTACAAAGCTATCGATGTCTTGAAATCTCGTTTTGGACGTGACGAGCTGCTCATAGAGTTATACGTGAGGGAGTTGTTCGGATAACTATAGTGTTTCCAGTGCCAGTAGAATGGGCTGAAAAAAAAACCGAAAAGAGCATAATAGGATTCGTCGCTTTGATCTCATTTGCCGACCGTAGACGGAGATTTTTTCTTCCACGATCTTGGAAAGGTCTCTAATATGCCATGTTGCACCAAAATATACAGACACACCGAACATACACCACACCACTGGTGACCACAAAATCCTCAAGTGCAATGAAAATAATGTATAGTGATTTATGTTTATTTATGCAATAAGTGGTCAGCAGAGTTATTGACTGGTTTTCACGTGGCAATCGGTTTCCACTCAATGTATTTCACCATATAGAATAGAATAGAATATGAGTTATGGGTGTGAATGAGGAGTTTATATAAATGAATACCAGTGATAGTTAGATTTTTTTTCTCTTTGAAAATATTTCTGCAGGATTCCTGATAATCCAAGTGGAAGATCAGGCGAATTATTCTTTTTTGTGCGAGGAAGACTCGGGAACTGTCGGTGGCCAAACCATAAACTACAATGTTACAGCTTATAGTCGAATAGACCAAAGCATAGTATACATAAATTATCCCTTTCTCACCGAGACAACTTATTATCGCAAAATAATATTTATTCAGTTTGGCACAATCATATCAATGCATTCCTTCCATTTGAGGTTGCTATCAATAATTGTTCCTAGAAATTTGCAGCTTTCCTGCAATGGTATTTTGTGATTTCCAATATTTAGTTTTTCACTGACAGGTGTTTCTGCTTGAGATCTCTGGAATTGAACAGCAATGGTTTTTGGGTAGTTTATGATTAAACGGTTCCTTCTGCACCAGTAATAGAGTTCGAGAAGAACGTTATTTGTTTTTGTGAGTAGTTCATTTATATCTTGACTAGATACTATTATAGACGTATCGTCAGCAAACATATATACATCGCCGTCTGTTAGGTAATTGGGGAGGTCATTGATGGATAGTAAAAATAGTAGAGGGCCCAAAACGCTTCCCTGGCGAATACCAGAGTCAATTAGGAATTCATCAGAAGTTTGCTCATTTATTTTCACAATCAGCTTACTCCCTTCTACAAATGAACGATTCCATTTTGATGTGTTTCCACGAATCCCAAGTGCATTTATTTTCGTTAGAATGGAATCGAAATTTGGTGTCAGGTCGAAGAACAGCCCAACAATGAATTGTTGTTTTTCTAATTTTTCATTTATTATTTGTATAAAATCAATTGTCGCCGTCTCAGTGCAGTGCTCTCTCCTGAATTCATGTTGTTTTTTATTCAGTATATAAAACCTATCTAAGAAACTACTAATTCTTTTGGATATACCTTTTCTCAGGACTTTGGACAGAATACATGAGGGACAGTCGTTCTCCTTTTTTGTGAATAGGTAATACTAGTGATATTTTTAGGAGGGTTGGAAATTGTCCTATTTCAACAGATTCATTCAGAATGGATGCTAGGTATCGTGCTATGTCTGGAGCACACTTTTTGATGAGATAAAAGGGAACTTCATCTTTTCCGTTAGATTTCTTGTTTTTCTGGTCTCGTATTATTTCTTTTATCGTGGTAGCAGTGAGAGGTTAAAAGAAAAATGAATTAGTGAGATAGGAACGGGATTTTGTGGAATTGTAGATAATTTTTCATTAGAGTGAGTTTCAAGTTGGTCATTTACTACCGACACGAAGAAGTGTCCAAACATATCAGCTATATCTCTTTCATTTGAAATATTTTCCCCCAATGTTTTATGATGATTTTTCCTTCTTTAGGCGTAAATTTACACGTCCCAGATGGCTTCGTTTTCGTTGTTAGAGTTTTCTGTAAGATTTGTATAGTAATATTGTTTTTCCTTCCTTACGTGTTGGTTGTAGGATTTTTTGGAATGTTTGTATTCAGTTTGAAGATCGATATCATTTGGATATTTTTTCCGTAGAGTATTCAATTTCTGTAAAAAAAATTATTTGGTTTGAGGTCATATAGGTATACCAGGGGGCAGAAGTTCGAGATTATTTCGACTTTGTCAAAGCCTTTGGAAAGGAAGCTTCGAATGCAAATGAAAAATGTTCCCAGAATAGTTCGAAAGATTCACTTAAGTTAGGTGTGTCTAGGCATTTTATTTCAAGTTTGGTCAGGTAGTGTTTGAATTGTTCGATATTAAAGTCAGTAAATTTTCTCCTGTGAGTAGCATCGCTTATTTGGTACTTTCAAAATCGGGAGAAGTGAGTATGATAATTTGAGCAGAATGATCTGAAATACAAGGGTCAATTATTTGGATTTTATGTTATTCTTTGAATTTGTAATAATATAATCGATTGCTGAAGCACTTATTTTTCCTTTTATATTTGCAATGCGGGTTGGTTGCGTCACAAGTGATTCGGGGTTATGGGACTCGAGAATATCACACAATATATTTTTGGATATGCTTGGTTGTAGGATATGGAGAATTCTGCAGAAATTTACAGAAAAATGTGTCCAAATTTCCATTCGAGGATCGATATATGACCATAATGAAGACTCACTGTTCACTGAGACTGCGCTGCATTCAATACCTTATTCGAGAGAAATACTTTCAACTTGTTTTATTTCTTTGCAAAATTTCAGACATTCTGACCTAGCGAATATAACATTCATACCTGGGTTTATTTTCCTTTATCTTTCCGTTCTCCTTCGTTATTCGACATTATCATGAACCAATTTGAACGAATCCTATATTTTGAGTTGAGAATAAACATATTCAATTGGCTTTGGAAATACTATAACATCCACTGAACCAAAAATACGGGTGTCAGTTGTGGACTCTGGCATACCTTCGTGTGACATCAGATAAATGTTCTTTGATGTTGTTTACACTGCTAGAGTCATGTCTTCCGGAATAACTCCAGCTATGAAAAAGGCTAGATAATAATCGGGAAAGCTTTTGTATTTTTCGAGAGCTGAAGTTGAAAATGAAGGAAAAGTATACATGATGATCACTGGTATTGGTTCTATATCGACAAGAAAAATAGATAGAAGATCACAGACCAGGAAGAAAAAGCTTTCAATGCGGTGAACTTCTGATAACAAGTTGAAATGTATCCTTCTCTAATAGTACAAAACACAAATGTTCCGGATTCAAATGCCCAAAATATGTTGTCAGCGACGAAAAACAGTGAACATTCCGTAATAAATGCTGTTTTGTATCACCGAAAAATATAGAACGTACGTTAAATGTGGTAAATATTAAAAAAATCAATCGGTGAATGTAGTTTCTCAAAAACTCTACATTTGGTGAAGAAGACGACGAATTTTCCAGGGAAAATTATCTCACCAGTCTCACTATGATAGAGTGAAAATAATCTTACTGAATGTCAGTTTTAATGGATTCTGCCTTCCAACGATCATATATTCCACCCAGTATAGAAAATGAACTGGGTTTTTCAGTTATCAGCGAAAAAAAGCATCGGATGCTATCATTATCAGTCAATCATATGAATCTTATATATGTGATGAGAATGAAAAATATTACTGTCATCATTGAATATGTGCGCGGATACCGAGTTAATGGAGAAAAGACTTATACAGTGCGGCTTTTAATAGCCCCTGTTAACAAGAAATGTATTGGATAATAACACCGACACTACTTTTTGAAATGAAAGACATTGTGATTGCCCGATAGATGGCGCGGATGGGCACATCAACTTGAAAATTTCAAATTACATTGGGGGTCAGGTGGCACAACGTTGAAAAGACATTCAATTCTCTTCTCAACCATCCTATTTTTTTTTTATTTCGTTCAAATATTTTTTTAGAATAGGCATTTGAAATGTCAAATATAAGTGCGGATCTGAATGGTACCGTTACCTCAATAACTCTTGTACGGTTTGATGTGAGACATTAAATTTATTGAATGGTATTACCGGTCTTACTTTTTGAGAGAAGATACATTACAATTACTCGACAGAGGGCGCTGGGGGCACATCATCTTGGAAATTTTGAAAGGCATAGAAGTTGATTCGCACATTGTTGAAAAGGTAATTCAATTTTCCTTTCAACTATAGTTGTTTCACGGAATTACAATCACGAGTGCGGCTTTTTATAGCCTCCACCCCATCCCCCTCACTGTTAACTTTTGAACGCTTAGACATAGAACAACGGGACCAAAACTATATAGAATGATAGCACCGATACTACTCTTTGAAATAGAAAAAACTGTGATTCCTCGATAGGTGGCGCGGGGGAACTCATTAACTTGAAAATTTCGAAGAGCATGGGATGTCATGTAGCATATTGTTGAAAAGATAATTCCATTCTCTTTTCAACCATCCTATTTTTTCTTATTTCGTTTCAACGTTTTTACACAATATGCATTCGAAGTTTTGTTATACTTGTCATTTCAAATGCATATTGTGAAAAAACGTATTACAAAATTGAAAAACAACTAGATTGTTGAAGAGAGAATTTGGTTATCTTTCCAACGATCTTGATCGAAGCTGATATTGCCGAAAAGTTGTTGACTGATGTAAATAATTATCATGATTATAATAATGCAATGTTCGTGAATTCAATTTTCGTGAATAATTTCAAGATGAAAGATCTATGTGAATATGAAATAGGAAATAAGAAGCAATTGCAGAAGCAGCTTTTGAACATTTCCAGATTAATTGATTCGGGTGGTGGGTATATTGTTAATCTTCCATGGATTGAACAAATCATTCAACCCTCCACAGATTAGATTATGCAATTCAGAAATTAAAATTGCATGGTTGTTATTCTAGATGAGATAATGTTTTTACATAGTGGATAGATAAAGTTATAATTGAGGTGGTTTCTCCAAATGAATCTGTTATCTGTGGGGATTATTCACATCGAAGACATATGCTGAAACCCAATAGTACTTTAGTACGTACGATTCATATTTTGAGTACATTGGTACACTCTGTGAATAGGTTCCATTATGGCTATGTTTTTTCTTAATTTCGTAAAGTGTTATATTCTTCGAACACCCAGTACTTCTCCATTGTCTTTTTATTCCCGAAGTTTCGTATATTTTTATATCTAAATATGTGAAGCTAAACTCACTACTGAAAACGTTTAATCTTTCGTTTCAGTGTGATGTTCATAAATCAGTCTGACACGTTTATATGAAGCTTGTAGCTATAGCTCGTTGACAAGATCAAAGTCACAGAAATGAAGCGTGGAAAATACCGTTTTCTGCAATTTTGATGAGCTTTTCCTCATTTGAAATACATGTGAACGAGATTTTTGAATCTGATACATTTTATGTAACACTCTATATATGATTCATTTTGGTTACTTTTTTCCTTAATTTTTTAACGTGTAATATTTTCAGGTCCTCTGTTCTTGCTTCATTATCGTCATGTTTTTTTCTTAATTATGGAAAGTGGTACATTGGAATATGAATCATCATGTTTTTCTATCAGACTTCATGTTTTTCACGTAACTTTGGAACATCCCACTCTGTAGATGATTCATCATGTTCCTTCTCAATTTCGTAAAGTGATATATTTTTGACTCTGTACTTCTTCATTATACTCTCATTCTCGAAGTTTCGTACATATTCATCTGTAAATATGTGAAGCTGAACTCTATAGAAATTCACTACTGAAAACGCTCAATCTTTCGTGTGGGTTCGAATACCTCTCGAAAGTATGATCAGTGAAAAACGTAGCTTTTACTTAGTTTCACTTGTTAGTTTGGGCAAATCTTGCAAGTGAATTTTGACCGACTTCGAGTCGTCCGATTAATTTGAAATTTGAAGTGTGTTCCTAATTCCGGTGACAATGCATTATGGAATTTCCGTTGGAACAAAATGAAGGCTCCAAGATGGCGAATCAGATTTGTAATTATGATCCTATTTGATTCAAAGTACGGTCATTCTTGTTTATCTTATGGTATGAATGGAATGTACTGTACAACATATTTTTTTCACATTGTCCATGAATCCAGAAAACTTGAAAAATATTCAATGAAAGGAAGTCACGGAAAAAACACTCCCGTCCATTACTCACAGGGTGTTCGATCTGATGGGTGTTTTATGTGATACTATTCTGACTCCTACAACTCACTTGGACAGAAAAAATTGGTCGGGATGATGACCAATCAAAAATCATCATCTATAATCGGTAAAAAGTCCTATGTATCATGAATCAAAATCCCCAGATACTTCTCAACAAGCAGTAGTAGTAGATGGCTTCGAATTCAAATTACAGGCAGTTTGTAAATGTCGAGAAACAACAAAGTTTTGCTGTGGAGTTCGTGAAGTCTAGTAATTCATTCACGGAAAATATCACACCCACCTAAAGGCTATTCAATGGAAGATACATACAGTGCAGCTTTTTATAGCCCCCTCCCCTGTTAACTTTCGAACGGTTTGACGTAGAACAATGAAAAAAAAATGTATCCTATGATATCACCGATACCCCTAGACTCATATGTCACATCGTTGAAAAGATAATTCAATTCTCTTTACAAAATTTTTTTTTTTCATTTTGTTGATATGTGTCTTTGCTGCCTTTTATGCATAATCTCTTGAAAAGGCTATAAAAAACTTATGTATAGCAATATTATATATATAAATCGTTTATTTAGTCATATAACTAATATCAAGTACAATGAGTAACACAAAAAAAATATGATAATATAAAAATATGAAATATGTAAAAAATATGTATATAGGTACTCACAAAGGAACATATGTAGCAAAATGAACAAACATGCATAACATACACAACATAAAAAAAATAAAAAAAATTATATCACAATATGTTTGTACAGAGGTGCTTCTTCAGCCTTATTTTAAAAATATCAGGACTTCCAGAATTTTTCACATCAATTGGAATTCTGTTGTACATGGTTACACCTTTGACAAAAATAGAATTCTGGCTATATGTTCTGCTAACCAGGGGAACACGAAGGTTGCCTCTATATCTAGTGTGGTGCTCATGAACTTCCTGATTGAGGATTAAAATATTCTGCAAATACTCAGGCGTCATACCGGTTTTAATCTTATGAATGAATATGAGGGAGTGATATAATAGATAATTCTTAACCGGTAACCAATTGAGGGTATCTAGCATTGAATTTATCGACGTATCTCGTGCACAACAATGAATAATTCGCATGGCTCGATTTTGTAATTTCTGTAATCGGTTTAGCACATTTTGATTCACCATATGAAGCACAGTAGTTGAAATGAGGGAGTATAAGAGTATTGTAAATTATTATTTTACTCCATTGGGTAAGATGCTGAGAACATCTCCTCAAGTATTTGATTTTCATAGCAATTATTTTTATCACATTTTTTGCATGATCATTAAAGTACAGTTGACGATCAAGTAATACCCCTAAATATTTAAATTTCTCAACCAACTCTATCTGGACACCACCAATAGACAATTTCGGTGCTGTCCTCATCACTTCCTTATACATTTTGTCTCTACTGATCAACATCCATTTAGTTCTGTTTGTATTTATTTTCAACAAATTTCCACAGCAATAATTGTGTATAGCTTCTAAATTTTCATTAATTGTATTGAAACATATCGAACGGTTATTTCCAGTACAATAAATAACAGCGTCATCAGCAAATAGGTGTATACAACATCCATTCACTACCTCAACCATATCATTTATATACACTAGAAACAATAAAGGACCCAGAACACTACCTTGAGGTACACCTATATTAATATCGATTATGCTAGATGTAACATGGTTAAGTCGTAACTTTTGTTTCCGATTATCCAAATAGTACGCAATCCATTATAATGCTGCATCTACAATTCCGACAGCTTCCAATTTTTTCAATAATCTGGTTCTGTCAATAGTCTCGAACGCCCTTTGCAAATCAAGAAAAACTGTCACTGTCATTAAAAATTTTTCCAAAGTGTTCTTCCAATCATGGAGGACACATTGCAAAGCGGTTTCACAACTATGCTTATTACGGAACCCTGACTGAACACATGTGATAGCCTTATTGCGTTCCAAGTGATCCACAATTTGATTGTATACCGATTTTTCCAGTACTTTGCCTACAACTGATATCATATTTATTGGTCTCAGCTCACATGCTTTATTCGTATTTGCGACTTTAGGGATTGGTATAATTGTAGCAGTTTTAATTTCGTCAGGTACTTCATTAGTTTCGAAAGAATAATTTATAATATTCAATAGTGGCTTAGAGATATTTGAGAAACATTCCTTCAACAATTTTGTTGATATTTCATCTGTACTATTTTTATTAGTCATTGAAAATATTATTTCCTTGAGATTCACAATGGTAATCATTTTGAAGTATCTCAATTTGTGTGAAACATGCCTTACTATGATAGGAGTTTCGATTTGGGGTACATTAATTGAATTGGTGATCTGGTTAATGCTTTTGACATAGTATTCATTAAGAGTATTCGACATTTTAATATCATCATTTTCAACAATAACATCATCAAATTCAATACTTGCATACACGCTGGAAAAATTGTTATTTGGTAAGTATTTTTTCAAAGTCCTCCACATTTTAGTAGGATTACCAACATTACCATTTATTTTATTCTCTAAATATTCCTTTTTTTCTTGTCTTATCACCTTCACAGCAGTATTACGTTTCTGTCGGTATGATTCCCAGTTCTCTGCTTCACGATTATTGACATATATCTTATAGCTTTCGTTTCTCTCTGCTGTCGCAGTTTTAACTGTAATATTCCACCATTCTTGATAGTGAGGAAATATTTTTATCTGCTTCTTGGGGGCAACTATATCCACGGCTTCTAATATTATGTTAATTAAACACTTATATTTATAATTCATATCATAGGTTCTATAGTCCCATTCTACACTTTCTAGCCTCTCATTGATGGCATGATAATCTAACGCCCTACCTCCACTCTCGATTAGTTTAACTTCATTTTCAGAAACTATTTCATCAAGATTTACTTTTATATTTCTATGATTACTAATCCTAGGTAAATCCAATACCTGTATAGCGATGTCACAATTCGACAACACTAAATCAATAAAAGTACCTCCGCTATTTGTTAGGTGCGTATACTCTTTAACTTTATTTTCAAAACCAATATCCTCTATCACCGCCATCAATCTCTGAGTGTAAGTATTTGTACCATACCAATTAATATTAAAATCGCCAACGATAATAATCTTGATGTTCCTGTCGGTTGAATTATCATCGCACCATTTTTCAAAAAAGTCTAGAAATATTACACTACTACTATTTGGGGACCTATAAACTGAGACCACTAAGAAATTAGTTTTATGATACACAAATTTAACAGATATCAACCAGTAGGACTTCTCGAAACTCGTTTTAGAAATATTCAATATTTGCAAATCGTTTTTTGTATAAATGAGAGCACCACCAGTATGTCTACTACAACTGTCCACTCTATTAACTACATAACCGCTCAACTCAATTTCACTACTGTAAATATCAGGTGTCAAGTGTGTTTCTGACAAACAGACTACTAAAGGTTTCTTATCGTCAACAAAATGGTTTATTTCATCAAAATGTGCTAGAATACTTTGCGAGTTCATGTATAGAAGAAAACATTCATTATTATCTGTTATGCGTTGTTTTTCACGGTTTTTTCGTTTATCTCTAAAAAATTACTCTCACTCACATCCTTATCATTCCCTGTCTCATCCCTATTTGAATATTCACTTGTGTGTGTAACAATATGAACCAAGTTGCTATGTTGTCTACCATTAACAATCAAACTAGCTAATTTAGACACTAACATTCAGTTGTAATACTTTGAGAGGAACTGTAGTCAAGATTACACCAATTTGTATTGAATTTGTTAATGAAAAAATTCAGTTGTAATACTTTGAGAGGAACTGTAGTCAAGATTACATTTGTATTATTGAGACATTGTTTCAAATTGTTATTCAACATTTTGAATGAAGGGTAACTTTTACTGAGAAAATCTTTAAAACCAGCTTGTATGATCACGAAATCGTTCATTGTGAATGATTGTGTTAACTGTACTATGTCTTCAATAACATATCTCAAACTAGCACCTGATTTGATTATACTTTGTACAATATATTTTTGTCCTAGATCCCTACGCAATAAGTTTCCTACCTTCCTACCTCCTTCATCACATAATATCAAAATCTTATTTTTGTTACCTTCCACTGCTTTTTCTTCTTTATTATCTACACAGATATGTTCATGATTTCTTTCATGATATGTCTTTGTATCCGCTACTAACTTTGTCTGGGGATGAATTACATCTGTCTGTCCTTTTAGTTCAGTCAATTCTCTGCTGTATCTTGTATTTTCCTGTTCTTAAATTCTAATTGAGTCCACCATGCTTCTGTTGATTTCCTCCATTCGATTGAGCTCTACTTCTAACAATTTAAGTTCGTCATTCCTAATTTTCAAGTCATTTTCATAAGACTGCTTTGTCTCTCTGATTCCAATTATTTTTTTGTTCAGTGCTTCAATAATACTATTCTGTTCCTTCAACATTGAATGGTCTTTTACATCTCTCTCCATTGCCTCATCTTCAAAATATCTTGTTCTTCTGTTCTGACGTTTGATATAGTTATTATTTTCTTCTATTGTTTGTTTCAATTGGTCAATTACCGAATTAAGTCTTACAACTTCTTCATTTGTATCATCTTCATTCTTTTGTAGCAGTAAGTCCCTTTCGTATATTTCCTTTTTCATTACAGCAACTTTTTCTAGTGCCTTGTCGAGTTCTACTTTATGGGAATTTCCTTTTTTTTCGCAGTTTAACGAACAGTATAACTTGCCACCACCCAGTTCTTTACAGGATTTCTTTTTTTCTATACAGGCACGATGAAACACTTCAAAGCATACTATACAATATAAAGTTTGCGTTTCTTTGTTTTTGCAACATTTAAAGTAAACTTCCATTATTCGATGATGAAATTAGTTTTGGTACGCCACTGGTTCTATTATTATTAGAGCAAGTTGAAATCTTATTGAAATCATATTGCGTGTTGTGGTTTTGTAAACCCAGTTCAGTGAAAATTATTTAGTGATTTGAATGCCTTTTGTTTACTTCAATATGGATTCTCCTCAACTATCGACCGTAACAATGAAAAAAATCGGATAACTATGTGGATTCAAAATTTCCAACTAATAAAGCTTTGAAACTAATTCGAAAAAAGTAAATCATTCAAGTAATGAAGCTTCCTCTATTGACCGTATTCAGTGTTACTCATCGCAATTGTGATTTCGTAGAACAACCATGGTGGAAAATATAATTGATTTACCTTTCTCTATGCCTTTCGAAATTTTCAAGTTGTTATGCCCCCAACGCCCTCTGTCTAGTAATTGTAATGTTTCTTATCTCAGAAAGTAGGATCGGCAATACCATTCAAAATATTTGTTGTCCCATTGTTTCATATGAAACCGTTCAAAAGTTATCCAGATAAGGGTACCATTCAGACCCGCACTCATGCTTCATATTTCAAATGCACATTGTAAAAAAACAAATCAACGAAATTTGATGTTTGGAAAGAGAATTGAATTATCTCTTCAACGATCTTCCAAATGACCCCCCATGATATTTAAAATTTCGTTTAAAAAAGTAGTATCGGTGATATCATTCGATACTTTTTTTTTCATTGTTCTACGTCGAACCGTTCAAAAGTTATAAGGGGGGGGGGCATAAAAAGCCGCATAGTCACATATCAACGGAATGAAAAAAAAACATTAGATGTTTGGAAAAAGGACTGAATTATCTTTTCGATGTGCCACATGACCCCCCATGCTATTTGAAATGTTGCCCCCACGCCATCTATGGGGCAATCACAATGTCTTTTATTTCAAAAAGTAATTCCACAAACATGTTTTCTTACCACAAAGACCCATGATGGAAAACATTCCATATTCATATCGACTATTAAAAAAAACAATGATTTATACAATCATCTTGATTTGTACTTGTTAAGTAAACATTTAATGAACTCATTGGATTATAATTATGAGGAAAGCAGAGCATTTGCGGAGTATAATGTGATTTCTGAATTCAATATTTTGATTCAACTTATTTTACACGAGTTGAAGTCAACCTAAAAGTTTAGATCGCAACTAAAATTATTAGTAGGAGTGATTACACGCATTTATATTCCTCCAGCGTGAATTCATATACATTTTATGAACTACAAGATCTCACAAATGGATATGTAATAGATGCACAAGTGAATATTTTTATTTGTAATCCTCCAATTTGTTTAATCATTATGAGTAACTAAGTAGGATGGTAAATAGGTAAAAATGGTATTTCGGAAAGAACCACGCACACATCTTATGGGAAAAAGTATATCGGTGAAAATGGCTGGATTGATATGTTGTTTCTGGAGCAATCCTGGGTAAAAGTCTCTTTTGGCCCAACTCGATCATATGACCAGATTCGGCACTAGAGGGCGCCAAATTATGAATTTTGTGATTTTTGGAGAAATTCAGCTGAATAAAAAAATATCAATATCTCTTTATATTCAATATTGTGTGCGACTGGGCATTACACAAATTCGTGAGGAATATTTTTCCATAATACAGAGATAAACACGCGACTGTTTTTCTACAGGGTAGTCAACAAGATACTCAAGTCTTCAATGAATTAATTCGCCTACGATGTTATTAGTTGATTGAGTTCATCATTGAGGATCAATCAGAATGGTTTGTTGTTCGACCAAAATATAATAAAGCTATGAATACGGTGTTTGAAATAACGAAGGGCCCATATTATATGTAAGTAATTACTCCAAATCACGAGTTTAATTATTTTTGGGTGAATTCAGATAAATGAAAACCATTTACATCTTATTTGTAATCAATATTCAACTGTCGTTCAACTGAGCGTTCGGGAATGGTTTTTCTATGAAACAAAAACAAATAAAAAATTTCTACAGGGTAGTTTCCAATATACTAAATTTTTAGGTGGACTAATTTGCCTTCGAGACTATGAGTTAGTTGAATGAGTTAATAATTATTGACGATCGATGAGAATGGAAGTTGATCTCTCAAAATAAAATGCAATTGAAAATACAGAGTCTTTATTTTATTTTATTTTTGAAAGGTAGGTGATTCAACAGATAGATGAGACTACCAGTGACAGAATTACACAGATTACATATAATAAGTGGATTTAACTAAAACAAGACTATACTAAGTTACATAATGGAAATAATTGTAAAGTACCCTGAAGGAAAATAAATAGTATTCCAGACTGTGGAAGCAGATAGTTACAGTTGTTGTTTATGTAGTGTTTGATTGTCCACAATGAAAAATGACATTATTTAGGAGAGTAGGTGATAGTAGCAATGGTGTCAATAACGAAATAGAAAAAAGTTTTACATATCTTCAAATTATCAACGAGATAAATCAGATATAAATTATAAATTATTCAACGCAATATTGCGGGAGCACAGACTCCAATTTTCTCCTGAAACTCATCAAACTGGTCGAGAAAATATCAAGGTCTCCATTAGTTAAACAATTACATAATTTAATACATTTATATAGTGGTGAATTTGACATAAAATTGGTAGTTATCCTACCTGGTACGAAGAGTAGCCGATGTCGCACAAAGTATCTAGTACTATTCAAGAGGAAAAAAATTGTACAGTATGGGGCTATCATGTCATTGAGAATTTTATATGAAAAACAGATGTCAAAGTTTTGCCTTCTCAGATTTAGATTTTCAAGCTTTAAAAAATTGGCATTACATTCATATGAGAGGAAATGACGTCTTTTAATGAAACGAAAATTCAACGTATTTATTAATTTATGCTGTATTTTTTCAACTCTAGCAATTTTGTCATTTTAAAAGGGGTTCCATACTGTAGAGGCATATTCTAAGTGGCTACGCACGATACAGCGTAATTATCGTTTCAGTGCATCGAAAGGATTTGGTAAACCCTCAAAATAAAACCAAGGTTACGTGATGTTGTCTGGATCATAGCCTCAATATGGGAATCAAAATTCAATTTTTTATCAAGAATAACTCCAAGGTCTTTGATTCATTCAAAATTATTTATTGTTCGCCCGTTTATGGTGAGATCAAAATGAATCGACATTTTGTTTTTGGTGAAGAGGATTGTTTGACACTCATCCGGATTCAGTTTCAGCTTGTTCAGTTCACAGTTAATGAAAAAATTATCAAGGCCTGTCTGGAACATATCATGAGGAAGGCTCCGTTTGATTTGAATAAGTAATAACTCTTCTTCGAGGATTCAATCATGACTTCGTCCTCAACCGAGAGCAGTAGTCATCTCTCATTAACCCAACTACGTCGTATTACCTGAAGGTTCGGCGATAGAGGGCGCCAAATAATGTGCTACAAAATATGAATATATTTTGTGAGTCAATCAAAGGAATATATCTGATGTTCAGAAGGATGTTCTGAGGATATTGAGTATATTTTCCTCTACTATATATCTGAACTGGATGCACTGGGTTAACCCATTTGAATTCTAGGAGAATTGTTCTTGGAAAGGGAGATATTTTTGTGGTTTTCGTTTGCTTAAACAAAAACCAATGCTGTCACGACCAAACTATTTCCACTTCAAGGAAATTACCACTGTTTAAAAAAAAAGTGGAACCCTTCATAATTACCTATGCCTGATCTGCAAACATACCCATTGCATGATTTGGGTTCAGCTGTTGTCCTCTGTTTGAAGCATCATATATTCTTTTAAGAAGTTGCGAACGTGGATATCTGATATTAGCCTCATATCTGGCACATCCGAGAAACCACAACACACTAGGTACGTAAGCACATGATTCGAGAGTCCTAGAGCTTTGCTTGCATGTGCAGTAATATCCCAGATTTCTTCAGCCCCCTGAACTTCATTCTTGAATGCGATCCATAATTGGTATGTGGAGGTATTTCGACACCAAGAATATATCCCTATTCTTATCAATCCAGGTTCATCAATCAATTCGTCAATATGTATCTCTTCTGCTTCTCGCTGCACCTTATCCTGAATATATGGAGGTGCTAACAATACTTGATAAACGCCCACTGTAAGACAAGGGGAGTTTGGTACCCGATGACGATCAAGTGATATCCAAAGAACATTTCCCAACTAAAGATTATCTACTTCCACTCATTGACCTGGTAATAAAATGTTCCCCAGATATAGCTTGAAATCAAATATTCTGTGGAACAAATCGTTGGATTAGAGCTGTTCATACAGAAGTAATGGCCATACTTACAGCTTGTCTGCTGGTATGCTGAAAAATAATTTTCAAAAATTCATCGGACAAACCCTGCCGGAGTTTGCACAAGAATGTGAGGAGATCTGTCGTTGGAATATTTCTATTCCTACTACCAGGCTGGGAAATTGAATCGCAATATGCATATAATAATAATAATGATAATATATGTTTATTCTGTAAAATATCATTATACACGGCGATATAATAGTAAAATGAGACATTGCAAACAAACAAGGAGAATCCCACTAGAACCGAAGTTGTGCGTGGGTTCTCTTTTGTTGCTGCAAACGCAACGTGTTTAGACAATTTCCAAAATGCAACATGTGTATATTATCTGACCCCTGTTCAACTGTACGTGTGCATGTTGATAGGTTATAGAATAGTTGTGAGTGACGAGAATATAAATCTTAACTAATCTAATCTGATCCAAAATCTATAAAGTAAAGTGAAGTATAAAAATAAGTATGAAGTGAGAAATTACTGTAAAAAATTTCAGTGAACAATAGAAATGAAATAAAAATGATAAAAAATAAAAACAGTATAGTATTATGCTTCGGCTATAAGTTTATATTTGTAATTATATTATGTACAATATCCCTATTCAGGTCAAGCATATACCTTTTTAAAGTTTTTTTCATAAAATTTATATTGTTTATTGTGCGTATACAGTGCTTCTCAAAAGTCCTCTCCCCCCCTTTTATTTTTGGAACGATTATACAAGAACAAGTGAATTTTGGAAACTGTATATTAAAGGTTGTAAACTCCCCTACTAGTGATGATAGATGACGAAATCGTCAAAGATGACGTCACAAGGCCATTGTGACCAATAATTTCAAATGGAACCCTACGGCAAACGACACCTCTTTTAAAAGGTATCAAAAAAACCTATTCAATGATACTAATTTTGTTTGTGTTTATGGCAGTTTTGGCAACTCGCTTTTGAAAAACGCAAAGCTGTGATGAATTAAATCAGTTAATACTAAATTCCAAATTCAAGCTCCGCCTCTGGATAGTTGTCAAATAAGCTGACGTTTTTGTTAGTCTCCCTTATTCGACGTTTTTGCAATTGTCCAAGTTTTTGTACATTAATCATTTGAGTATTGTTGATCGAACGTTTACCTGTTTTGCAGCTTTTGGTACTTTTAATATTTTTGTACATTTTAATAATTTTTAAACTGTTGTGAGCCGAACGTTTAAGTGCTTCAAGGAGCGAAATGGTACGTGCTTCAGATGATAAAGTAGCAGCCATCCTAATTCTTGGTGAAACTGGACAAAATATTCATGTAGCAGAACGCATTTTCAATGAGAGGTTTCTCGATCACCCCGTTTCGAGGACTAATTTAAGGGAGCTTCTTCGTGAGTTTGAAACAACGGGTGGTATTAATGATGCGGAACGATCTGGCAGACCACAAATTTCTGATGAGAAAAAAATTGATATACTGGCAGAAGTAATATTTAATCCTACTTCTTCAACAATTCACGTTGCATCTACCTGTGAAGTCAGTCGAATTACAGTACACAGGGTGTTGAAAAAAACGAATTTCATCCATACAAATTGAAAATGGTTCATCAACTCTTAGACGACGACCCAGACCGAAGACTAGAATTTTGTGAAAATATGGAAACTAAAATTAACCAACAGCCAGACTATGTCAAAACAATTTGTTTTAGTGACGAAAGTACTTTCTATCTGAATGGAAATGTAAATACACAGAATGTGAGGTATTGGAATGACGCAAATCCTCACCTGTTTCGTGAAACAATACCCAATTTCCCCAGAAGGTGAATGTTTGGACATGTATCCTGAGAAACACATCGTTGGGCCTCTTCTCTTAAATACTAATTCAACTGGTGAGGTTTATCTGGAGCTGTTGCAAAACGCAATGGAACCGTTAATCCTTGAAATTTTGGGAGATAATCCAGATGAATTCGGCAATTTAGAAATAACATTCCAACAGGATGGTGCTCCTCCACACTATTACGGTGCAGTAAGACGGTATTTGGATGAGGAGTATTGTGGTGGATGGATTGGACGACGAGATTCAACGGAATGACCAGCTCGATCACCGGACCTCACACCTTTGGATTTTTTTCTGTGGGGTACCTTGAATCGAAGGTTCACGCCACTGAACCTGACAATATTGACGTTTCAAAACAACGTATTGTTGCAGAATGTGAGGCTGTTTCGGCAGACACATTTGCAAAAGTACGAGAAGAGTTTAAAAATTGGATATTTCACTGTCAGGAAGTGAATGGAGGTCACTTCGAGCAATTTCTTCAAGTAGATACTGATTCTCAAATCTGTAATTAATATCATACTGAATGGAATTTAAATTTCAATGTTTACTAATGAGCCATTAAAACTGCCATCTTAGTATCATTGAATAGGTTTTTTCGATACCTTTCAAAAGAGGTGTCGCTTGCCGTAGGGTTCCATTCAAAATTATTGGTCACATTGGCCTTTTGACGTCATCTTTGACGATTCCGTCATCTATCATCACTAGTAGGGAAGTTTACAACCTCTAATATTCAGTTTCCAAATTTCACTCGTTTATGTGTAATTGTTCCAAAAATGAGAGGGGGGCAGAGGACTTTTAAGAAGCACTGTATATGCCTTGTACATTTCAGGTAAGTAGTTGAATACTTTACTGCTGAGATAATTATATGAATGTTGTCCAATTTTTTTTTTTTTTGTTATGCTGACTTGTACGTTTCTCTTAGATTTATTCCTGGTGTTATAACCATGTTCAAGTTTTTGAAGGATATTTTCATTTTTGTAGATGAATAATATAATGTTGTACATGTATAGTTGTCGAATATCTAGTACTGGCGAATCTCTAAAAATACAGTTCGATGGATATAAATTTTTTTGTAGTACATTATTCTGAGTATTTTTTTCTGCTATACTTTCATTTTTTTTTAGGTGGGTATTAAGTAAGCCACCCCAACTGAGGATGGCATATTGCAGTCGAGATTGTACTCAAGCATGATATATCGTTTCGAGGTGAGTTGTGTCTGGAATAAACTTTGAATATTTGAATTTATATAACATATATCTGATTCTTAAAATTGCTGTCTTGTAACTGGTGTGATTATTTCGAATTTATCGTTAGAGAAATTGCTTCCATCTTTATAAGAATTCTTGTTCGCAGCTCCGCTCGTCAATTCCTTTGGAAATGATTGCAATCCTTGTCCCTTCATAATGAAGGGCCTATTGATATATCTCAGCTCCAGTATCAACTGGTGCAGAAGGAACCCTCGCTCATCCAGATGATGTCTACAAGACTTGACATATTCAGGAATATAAATATCTCTCTGTATGAATACTTTCACTCTGCACTCAACACTCAGTCTACGTATACTGATATGCTCGTTACAAATAACACACGAATTGCTTGTGTTTTGTGTCAAAACATTCATCCTGAAACAAGCTGAATCCTGTTCAGTTTCGACTATTCCATCATCGATGAATTGACGGCAATTGAAGCATTTTCTAGTACGATTATTGATTTTTAGTGAAGGTAAACCATTTTCCCCACGTCTGATTATCGCAATTTCGCGTTGCTAGGCATCGACATCACCAACAATCCTGGACATTATTTGCAAATCATATGCTGTATGACATACGAAACAGGGTACTATATTTCTAAATGTAATTTCTATAATACATCACTCACTGTTTTACTGGAATTCCACAATCGGATCACAATTTTTCAAAACTTTGAAATGATTGATCTTTATTGACAATAACAAGTCATTTTCAAATGAAACAGTAGTTGCTGTAACGAAAAACAATGGCAAGTTATTCTGGATGTGCTAGTTAGAAGCTTATGTCGAAAACAGTTCATCGCATCAATTATACGTCGAAATCTTTATCTTTCTTCGATATTATGGTATATCTTCAATGATGGAATAGTCGCAACTGAGCAGGATCCAGCTTGTTCAAGGAAGAATGTTTTGATACAAAGCACAAGCAAATCGTTGTCATTTGTAACGAATATATCTTCATGGATTGCATTCCATATTGAAATACAGAGGGCTGAGGAAGTAAAGTTGGAATGATTTGATCGATGTATACACATGCAAGCAAGGCTTCATAGGACTCTAGGATAATGTGCACACGCAGCTACTGTATTGTGGATCCTCATATATGCCAGATATGAGGCTGATATCGGATATCCCATTTCACAACTTCTCAATAGGATACACGACGCTTCGAACAGAGGACAACAGCTGAACTCAAATAATGCATGGATATGTTTGTAGAGCAGGCATAGGTAAATATGAATAATTTCAAAATACTTTTTTCAAAACAGTGGCGACTTTCTTGGAGTGGAAATAGTTATGACAGTAATAGTTCCGAATCACCATCTCTACTAAAAAAAAAATACCACCCAAATGTCACTGAATTATGAGATATCCAACAAATTATGAACAATTTACGGTCCTCTGGGTTTTTTAATCGAGGGATAGTTTAATAACTCCATGCCTATGATTGAATTCTCCTTGAATTCAGATGGGTAAACTCAGTTCATTCATTTCAAATATATAGTCGAGGGAAATATCCTCAGAACATCAGATATATTTCTTTGAATGACTCACAAAATATATTCATTTTTTGTAGCTTGTATAATCCTACAAAAACTCAAAATTGATTATTTGGCGCCCTCTATCGCCAAACGATACGACGTAGTTGGGTTAATAGGAGATGAAGTCATGATTGAATCCTCGAGAAGAGTAATTAATTATTCAAATTGATATGGAGCCTTCCTTATGTGAAACACTGTATTTTCAATTGCATTTTATTTCGAGAGATCAACTTCCATTATGATCGATCGTCAATAATAATTAACTCAATCAACTCAAGTCTCGAAGGCGAATTCTTCCACCTGAAAATTGAGTATATTGAAAACTACCCTGTAGAATTTTTGTTTTTTTGTTTTATAGAAAAACCATTCACAAATCTCAGTAACGCTCAGTTGAACAACAGTTGAATATCGATTACAAATAAGATGTAAATGTTTTTCATTCATCTGAATTCACCCAAAAATAATAAAATTCGTGATATATATATATATATATATATATATACATATATATATATATATATATATATATATATATATATATATATATATATATATATATATATATATATATATATATATATATATATATATATATATATATATATATATATATATATATATATATATATATATATATATATATATATTTATATGAATTTTAATATGAATTATTATTATATATTATACATTAGTTTCATAACTAAATATATATGTTTGAGTTTGAGATGAGTTTTTTTGCGAATGACGTTCAGAGATGACATTATTTGTCGACGTTTTGACCGTGTCCACGGTCTTCTTCAGGAACTACAAATATATTTTCCGTTGATACAAAGATACAATATTAATGATGAAATGGACTTACCTAACAATAATAACCTGGACCAATATTTTGAAAAAAGGAAAGTTCAACGGCAGCAGACGAATTATTTTCCATAATTATATAATCTTTTTCCTCCTCTTCATTGTGTATAACGTAACCGCGAGACTTTGTTGTTGTTCTTTTTCTTCCTTATTGAAATAAAACGTGAGCAATCTGATAAGGAGGCTGATTGATTGCTCACGTTTGATTTTAATAAGGAAGAAAAAGAACAACAACAAAGTCTCTCGGTTTATTTATAGACAATGAAGAGGAAAAAAAATTATATAATTATGGAAAATGAATCATCTGCTGCCTTTAAACTCTCTTTTTTCAAAATTTTGGTCCAGCTTATTATTGTTAGGTCTGTCCATTTCATCATCAATATTGTATGATTGTATCAACGAAAAATATATTTGTAGTTCCTGAAGAAGACCGTGGAAACGGTCGAAACGTCGACGAAATAAATGTTCATCTCCGAAAAGAAGTCTGTCATTCGCAAAAAGAACCAAAACCCCAAGAAACTCAAACTCCATTGTATATTCCTGGTTCAAGAAACTCAAAACTATATATATATAGTATATATATACTATATATATAGTATAAATATATATATATATATGAAAGAGTGGAATATCGAGGGGACTGTTGAAAACAAAATGGAAGGAATTTAATGGACATAGACCCATCATTATTCCGAACACTCTGTATTGATAGCTTCATTATATTTTGGTCGATCAACAAACCATTCTGATTGATCCCCATTGATGAACAACTCAATCAACTTATAACCTCGTAAGCGAATTCATTCACTGAAGAATTGAATATATTGTTGACTACTCTGTAGAAAAAAAAACGAGATTTTTCTCTGTATTATGGAAAAATATTTCTCACAAATTTCAGGAATGCCCAGCCCCACACAATATTGAATATAAATGAGATATTGATATTGATTTATTCAGCTGAATTTCTCAAAAAATCACAAAAATCATGATTTCTCAGCCATTTCCACCAAAAGACTCCTTCCCATAAGATTTTTGTTAAAAAAATCGTGCTGAATGCGTCTTTTGCCCAATTTTTGACTCACAGAGTATTTCCATTTCCCCCATGAATCTGACGTAAATATGACGCCAAATTGGCCACCGACATATTAGAGGGTCGATGTAAATTTCACCTATAATGTCCATTTTGTATATACCAAACATTTAAAAAAATAGCCACGAATGAACATCTGAAAAATATAGGCTGGTTATTTGAATTTAAGAAATATGGGACCGACTTGTATGAACTAATAATTTCCTACCCAATTACACTTGATCTAGGCGTATAGCACGACATTCATAATATTGCGCTATAAGGCTTCTCGCACAGTCGACGCGTGTTCGTACGAATCGAAGGTTGCGCGTTTACGCACAAATATGCACGAATAATCCCAACAGTGTGGTTTAGGTACACCAGCGCACAGTAGCGCTTTTTCATTCGTCCATTTACACAGGTGTAGTTCCGAATTGCGAATCGATCCCGTTTTTTTCGGAATATTTGGTCATTTCGTTCGAAATTATATAGTTATGAGGACGTGAAAACATGGATACGGAATAAATTATCGAATCAATACATTGAAGGTGTCTTTCTCCATCCAAATATATCTTAAAACCTGTTGTTTATTATTTCTCATATCTTCCCAAATATGCCGGAATTCTTAAAAATCGGTTCGCTTTGTTAATAGATGAGTAACCTTCATCCTTCCTCTACGACGAAATCGCCTTCTTAAGAGAGAATTTTCAAAAAAAATGCAATTCGCGAGCCGCAATTTGTACATCACTACTTGATAAGTAACTATGTTCGCAAGTTTCAGTCGCAGGAACCCCATTTGATAATCATGGATGACGTTTCAGGTTTCTTGAATATTTCATCAATTTATAATGATTCCAATATCAAACATTTATTTTTTGACTATTTTTTCTAGGTGAAAGAATGCAAGATATATTTAGGATTCTATTACAGAGAAGTAATGACTAATAATAGCTCTCAACCTCGTATGGTACCCCTCCCTATCTGTTATCGGTAAATTGAACCATGCTACATCTTTCGAATGATCCCCATCGCCTGGGAGCTCTGGTATTTCATCAGATAAAGTTATCTTCAACACACTCAGACTTCCTATCACTCCGACAAACCCGTATTTATTCCAGTGCCTCTTCAAATCCGAAAAAGTGAAAAGTTCTTTGGGATCACTTCCCAGTTGCTCAAGGAATGTTGAAAAAGACTCATAGTAGCATTCCAGTAGTTCGTTGAATTTTTCGAGTGACTTCTCACAGGCGGACCCATGAATAAAATTAGAAAGATCGAATACTGGAGAACGAACGCCCGATAGTTGCCAGTCAATTATTTTGACATATACTGGTTCAGTTAAATCTTCACCCTGGAAAAAAAACAGCACATAAAATGGAAGAACACCGTATCTTCAGAAGTTGGACAAGCATATCGACTTTGATCATTCATGAAAATGAAATTGAGTAAGTTATGGGAAGAGCCGTTGAACAGGACGATTTCAGCAGGAATCAGCAAGAATTGGGCACCTCACCGACTTCAATAAAACCAAGAAAAGAGCATTCTTTCGAGCTTTTTGTTCTAGACTTTCGTGTACTGAAAGTTCCTTCTGAAATAAAATTGTTTTTTTAAAATTTCATTGTGAGAAGAGTATCGAACGGATAAGCTGATGCCAACACTTGTAATACAAATTTATATTATTTGATACGAAAAGCAAAAGAAATTAAGAGTGGTATTGAGAAGCAATAAATATAAAAATAGTCTTACGACCATGTATTCAATAAACAATTCTCAATTCAAAGTAGATGATTCGAGTAGAATAAAAAATAAAATAAAAAATCGGCAAAATTTTTGGATAAAGGTGACGGACGTTTTAACCATCGTGAACATTTTAATTTTTCAGTTAGAAGTCATAATCATCAGCCTCATCTCTATACCAAAATCTACTCAAATCATTCGGTAATAGCAATCCACGACTCAAGAAGTGCAGATATATCAATGAATTTTTTATTATCGGTGAATATCAAACATGATAACCATAAAAAACCCATTGTTGGCTGTGGAGATAAGATTTAAATGTTTTTATCAGCTTCAATGGATAAAATCTGATTACTAAATTGCTGAAACATCATGATATCACATTAATGAAGTGCAGTTAGAAGGTGATTCAATAAAAATTTCAAAACCATATGTTTGCCACTGGATATAGATATAGATACAGCATATCTAGCATGCAAACAATAATATCACACAAATTCGTCGCCAATGAATAGACAAATGATTAAACCAGCCTGCTTCTGAACAATTGATTAATAGTTCTTGCTTTCCACTAAATCAGGAATAATATTTCCAGCACTTGCAGATGCAACAAACACAATTGTTTTACCAACGAAACCATTCACAAGAATAATGAACAAAAAACATTACAAAAATAAACTTTAGATGGAAAAAATTAAAAAAAGGATAGTACTCCGGAACCTAGCACCATATTTGAATTTAAAGTAACATAAAACGAAATTTATTAACATTGTTGAATATGAAAAATATACAACAAGAAATATTTCCGACAACACACCATACAAACCATTTGCATTATCTCAGTCACCTCGTGAGCTACACGGAATAATCCAACATTGTCTACCATGCTCTCCAGCCAAAGGAAGAGCAAGCATATAAAGTAATGAAAACATATTCACATTATTCTACGAACATTAAAGGTATAGAAGCGAAAGTCAGGTACTTCTTTGACACAGAATCCGCGAACATTAACAAAGATTTGTATAAAATAACTGAAATGCAAAATAGTATGATAACAATTGAGCTCCGAAGAGAGAGAAATAATATTTTACAATGTATGAGTTGCCAGAACTACGGTCATTGGAGAATATATTGTTTTCACATCCTCTATGTGCGTGAAATGTGGTGGTTCCCATAGTACTGCTGACTATAAAAAACAAAAACTTCAACTTCATATTGCTTTTGTGAAGAAACTCATCCAGCTAATCACGAATGATTCTAATATAATCACTGGTTGTACAAAGATCATCACCAAAACAACACTCTTGTACTTATCTCACCCCCCAACAATTGATACATTTTTGAACTCTTCTACAAAGAAATTCAGATATGCCAATGCTGTTGGGAATAACGTAAACGATATTTACTACGAACAATACCAAAATATAAAATTCATATTACTACACCATACTACACTTTCAACTGCAAGCGTATCAAAAAAATCACTAACCACCAAGCCACATCTGCTAAAGCAAAAACTTTATTTTAAAACAGCAAATTTCCGCCTCGACACATCACAAAGTATTATTTCAAACTAGATGTCCTAAATATATTGTAGATGGCAATTTCAACAGCAAGCACACCCTTACCACCATCAAAGATAGAGAACTCGCAAAACTTATTTGGAAAAAAAAATCATTCCTTTGAAAAGGCGCTCTAACCTACTGGCAAATAGGCCCAACCAAATTACCAGATTCCTTCGTAACCACGGTCTATCATCACCACTCTCCAGTATTAGAAACGATCAGAACAGCCATAATAGATGTTCAGGAAGTACCTAGACTATATAGTAAAAGTACCGAAATACCAATAATAAAAATTTTAATTCAAGAGCTAGTCGCAAAAACCCATTAAAAGTGGAAGAAGCTATAGAAAAACCGATAAAAATCCTACAAGAAACAGCAAAACAAGCTACACCTCCACCAACAACAATAAGCAGAACAACAAACTTTCCTCTGGAAATTGGAATATCAAATAAATAAAAAAAAACTGATGGCAAGGCCAGTTGGGATTGCCTCCAATCGAACTATTCAATGATGTTTCCGAAACAATGGCATTTCATTGAAAAACATAAATGGCATTTCTATTTTTTTTGTATGAACCTCCATCTCTTCGATCAAAAGTTGGAGAAATCCTGACCTGGTAAAATTGCAATTTAACCCAAGTGCATTTCTGTTTCAGAATGCAAATGTGCAAGCGAGAAACGAAAGTGCTACTTCCGAAGATTTGTTGCAAAAAAATTAAAGCAGTGACAAGAGAAATATAAATTTGTCACATGACATTATTTAAATTCATAAAAAAAACTGGAAGCTGGTGAGGTACCCACATTGAGCTATTGGGAATTCAAAATTAGATGCCAGCGCCAGAGTGGGGAAAATGCAAACCAGACATAAGTATATTGTTTGTCTGTTTTCTTAGAGATTACACACTTGTTTTGAGTTTTTCTTGAAATATTACCATTTTGTATTCGTTTCCGGTTGTTTTTTTGTGTAGTGTTATTTATTCCAAGACTCTAGTGAAGTGGTGTATTCAAATCTAGAGACAATGATTGCAAAAACTCACTTCGCAGGAGAGAAAACATGTTCTAATTTACTTGCAGAGAAAAAAAATCCGTAGTTTCTGGACAGCTTAGTAAAGTCATCTGGCGTAATTATTATGAATTATTTGAAACAAATGTTATACACTATTTGTGAATGTTCAAATTGGAATGAAACCAACAACAAACTTAATTTTTCATTTTATCTTAAACAAGATGATGTGAAAATGTGTCCCAATTTCTCGAGTTTCAGCATAGAATGTCATTTGTAAGTATTATAAGTTGGCTTTGCCCCATGACTAGTTGGTGACACAATCAGTCGTGTCTTTTATTTAGTAAATACATTACACTTATCACCTAGATATACATATATAGTCACTCTTTTTCCACACTGTATGAATAATCTGCGGTGTGTTGGATAATAACTCTCTCTTATTTCTTCCCAGCTCTCTTTGAAGGTTCTCTTTCAACTTTTTTTTTGGCCAAAGACGATACAGGAAGATTTTGGGTACGAACTGTATTATTCTTCAAGAGCCCGTCGTCTGTCTATAGATTCAGCCAATCCTAGATTATTCTAAACCAGAATGTTATGTTCATTTTTTCACGGAAAATTATGAAAACTTATTCTAGTACAACGGGATTGTTTTGCCCAAGAGTCACATCGAGATAAACAACAATAATGATTTGAACTTGAATCACTAACTTTTTTCACTCGAGGACGTACAATATTCAACAGAACATTTACCAGATGAACCGAAATTTCATTAAATGTCAACAATCAAAAGAGATTCGACAGGTTTCAAGTATACAATGGCTGAAATCATATAAACTTCAATATTTCAGAAATGTACTTATGTATAGTTTCAAAAATTGACACCAGAGGAAGTATCCGTTATTAGAAATTCCAAATATCGCAAACTAGTATTTTTCCAGAATATGGGAATGAGTTTGTCGAATAACTTCTGAAATGCTCACCATTATTGTTTGGTCTTTCGTCTGAAGAGGTCAGAAATTATCCGTACGCTAAAATTTGAATTGCCTAATGTGTCAGCTCCATGGCACCAAAACAAGATGGCAGGCGCAGACTGGTTTGCCGGTTTGAAAAAGATTCCATTATTGGCCGTAAGGACTCCCTAAGCAACTCGTACAGGTCGTGAATTATTATTCAACAGAAACAATGTGAATCAGTATTTTTACAATGCTAGGCGACATCTTGGACAAATATAGATTATATCCCTCATTCATCTGAGACAGGCGTGACAATGATCCTCAAGCAGAAAAAGATAGTTGCTACGGAAGGGGCAGTATAGTTTTCCCAATATCAATTGCAGAAGTATAAAAAAGTCTTTCGGCGAAATCCTGTGAGCAGCAGTGGCGGAGATAACTAATTTTATTTAGATATTTTAAGATTTTAAAAATACTTCATAAATAATGAAAAATGAAAAAAAATTCAAGACAAGCTTTTATTTATACAAATACATTAAGAAAAAAAATAATTTTTTTCATTGTTTGATGTAGGTTATTATTATATCCTAAAACGTATTTCGATCGGCACACACCAAGACCACAGACTCTACTGGTTTTTAATCTTTCAGAGCTATTAAAACACAAATATAACGCGTGATTTATGACCTCCCATCGTATAGACATCCCCCGAGCATTGATGTCCGACTTGATTGGCCCAGACGAATCGGTGACAGCAGTCACTCAAGTCCACGTTGACTATCGGCTCTTTTGATCTTCCCTTCGCCGACGGAGAATGTTTACGAGTAGTACACATTATTTTTCGTTCCGTTTCTTCGCATATACGCTCGTGTTAGCGAAGTGAGTTTTATTTGCTTCCTATAGAAACAGCTTCTGCGAAGGATGGACTATAACTTCCTCAGTCACAGTGGAATTACAGGTCGGTAATTTCAGCTTGGCCTTCAAGGTTTGGATTCGCAGAAGCATAACGCTCGAAAGCTCAATTCAATCGGTGCATTCGTGGTGTTTACATCGCAGTACAGCCCAAGGAAAAAATTTGAATTTTGTGACATTTTGTGCGTTTTAGAATTTCGTTATTTTGAAAAGCCATTCACAACTGAAGTGGAAAATAAGGTATCGAGTGGACAAAGTCATGAGATAATTAGCAATACAGGGTGTTTCATAATTGGATGCTGATCCTGAAGAGTGATAATCCTTGAATGATTTTTAAAAAAAATCTTCATATGAACATAGGTCCGCAACCGCTTTATTTCTGAGGTACAGGATGTTGAAATTTGACAAAAAAATAAGTTCTTCCCCAAAATCTCTGAAACCGCTTTAGTTTTTTCTTTCAATTCTGGTATTTGCAAAGAACGCATAAAAATACATTTTTTCCATGATAAAGGATTTCTTTATTTTCATCAGTGGCGTCCCTGTTAACATGCCATGTCATATTTTTGATCAAAATAATGATACGCCACTGTCTTTTTTCAACATGAATATAATTTTTGTAATTACCCTTAATGATTTCATGAAAATGGTCTCCTGCCTTTTATTCGTCCGGCGAACGGTTTTTTAGTTAGAAAATAAAATACATTCATTTGCTTGTCCCTATGCGAAATCAGCCGTTGAAGAGTAGTAGGATTATCTTGTGGGCTAGAAACATCTAGTGTGCTAAGAACACATTTCGTTGTTTTCAACATGAACAATTTTGACACTTCTTTAGCTAGATGCGTAATATTATTTACGTTATAAAAACCTGTTTATTAAAAAAACATGGTAAATTTTACAAATACCAAATTAGCAGACATGCATTACTTGTATGGGCTTGCTGACGGAAACGCATATGAAGCCAGGCGACTGTATCGAAAGCGCTTCCCAAATAGAATGGTTTCTGATGCTCGAACGATTTCAAGCACCCACAAGGTTATGTGAATATCGTCCATATTCTAGTATCGATGATTCTTCATGAATATTTATTATATCCCTATCACATCCAACGGATTCAGGCTCTACTTCCTCGAGACTTCCCATCACTAGTGAATTTCCGCCAATGGTTCCTCCAGAAAGTTACCGGAAATCCTTTATTTGACAGGGAAATTTTATTCACGGACGAAGTTAGTTTTACTAAAAACAGGATCGGAAATTTTCATAATAATCATTTTTGGGCCGAGGAAAATCCGCATGCAATCGTGGGATCTCATCACCAGAAGCAGTTCTCATCAAATGTCTGGGCTGGAATTATTGGAGATTACCTAATTGGACCTTTTTTCACCACCCAGATTAAATGGACATAATTATCGCCGATTTCTTGAAGATAATTTGCCAATTCTATTTCAATGCGAAATCCCATGTGGTTTATGCACGATGGTGCACCTGCTCATGTCAGTGCTCTGCCACGCGAATAGTCAAACCAAAACGTTCATAATCGCTGGATAGGTCGTGTGGGAACAGAGTCATGGCCAGCTAGATCCCTAGACGCAAACAGTCTTGATTATTTTCTTTGGGGACATCTTAAGACTTTGGTGTACAGTCAACCAATTCTAACTGAGGAAGAATTGCGAAACCGCGTAAAAGTTTCCTGTGAAGCAATAAGGAATACTCTAGGAATTTTCCAAAGAGTACGCGAGTCAATGACAAGGAGGGCTGAAGCGTGCATACTTGCAGGAGGCGGACATTTTGAACCGTTAATTTGATTTTGGTATCTTTTGTTCATAACAGTTATGTTTTTAAAAATAAAAAATGTATTCCACAATTGTGAAATTAAGATTAAGAGAAAAAATCGAATAGGGACAAGAAAATTAATGTATTTTATTTTCTAAATCGAAAACCATCCGCCGGACGAAAAAAGGCATGAGACCATTTTTGTGACAAGATAGAAGATAATTACAAAAATAATATTTACTTGGAAAATAGGCGGTGGCGTATCATTATTTTGATCGAAAATATGACAGGGCATGTTAACAGGGACGCCACTGATGAAAATTAAGAAATCCTTTATCATGGAAATTTTTTCATTTTTATGCGTACTTTGCATGTACCAAAATTGAAGGGTAAGCCAAAGCGGTTTCAGAGATATTGGGGAAGAACTGATTTTTTTGTTAAATTTCAACATCCTGTATATCAGAAAAAAGCGATTGCGCACCTTTGTTCATATGAAGTTTTTTTTTCAAATCATCCAAGGAGTATCGCCCTCTAGGATCAGCATTCAATTCTGAAACACCCTGTATAAGTCATATTGTCAAAAATATTAATAATTGTATATGGCACAAGCGTGACATTGATTATTTTATAATTTTTGTTGGTGTTTGGGAGATGAAACAATTCATGTATGTTTTTGAAGTTCAGAATATCGGGTTATGTTGAGTTTTATTGAAATTATCTCAGTACAAACTACTACTACTACTACTAATTTTGAGGAAACCATTTTTTTATTTATATAAACGGAAAGTTGTCATAAATCCTTACGGAATACGAAGGGGCAAAATACTTATGTGTATAAAAATCATCCATGCATATTTTGCAGAAAGCAATTATATATTGTAGAAGTAAAATAAACTCTGATTTCATATGATTGCAATATGATTGCAAAAAATATATTATCTTTTCAATGCAATATCCCCAATTTAAACATTGGTAATGAACTGATTGTAAATAAAACAACAAGATTTTTAGGCTAACACGTTGATAAGAAACTGATGTTTAGTGATCATGTAATAAATATGTGCAAAAAATTTGCATCTGGAAGCTTTGCTGTCAGAAACATTGCTACTAACTTAGGCTTTGTTTCTGCCAGAGCAGTATATTTTGTCCTAATTCAATCCCACTTACGATACAGAATAGCCTTTTGGGGGACATGCAGTAACCTTTCATCCCAGAGAGGTTCTGTTTTGCAAAAAAGAGCCGTGAAATACATGTGTAAAGGCAAAGCCAACAGAAACTTGTGAGGAATTATTCAAGAAATGTGGTATTCTTACTGTAATTTGTTTGTACATTCGGAAACGACTTGTTTAATCCTTGAAAATAGACATACATTACTACTTGCATCGTCTCATTACAACACAAGGCAGACTGGCCAGATTAATTTAATAAGACTCCGCACTACTATGATTAAGGACTCAATTATATATATATATATATATATCAATCAATCAAGATATACAATGACCTGCCGAAAGAAACAGAAATATATACAAGCAGCGAAAATTTCGCACCTGAAGTTAGACATTACTAACAGAAACACCATTTCATAACATGGATTAATATTTTTTACATAAATTTCAATTTTTCACCAAAAGGGCAATCTGAGAGTTTATTATGAACTGGAAATGTTTTAACATGTTTTTAGATGTCCGTTATGAATTATACTCTTATGTAGTAATGCAATAATTATACCTTGGATGAATATTTCCGTAATAATTATGTACATATAATGAGGTGTGAAATGAAATTGTTAGGTTATCAAGCTTTGTCAACAAGGGTTATTCCACTTATGACAATAAATTATACTCTGAATTGAATTGAGATAATACACATTCAACCCCCCCACCCTTACAACGAAACATGGATTTCAGAATGATGAACAAGAAAGTTCATGTTGAAAAGGGAATTATTCTCAATTGAATATATACTTCAATGTCCAGCGTGGCTTTAGCCGGTAAAGTAGTTGTTTTCTGTTAGACATTCACAATAAATAACTTCTTTTTTATCGTGGATTATTTCAATTCACAAAATAGTATATTAAAGTATAAGTGGATAAAAAGGGCTTTAAAACACGCGCGACTTTTCGAGCACGACGGCGCAGCCGGAGTGCTCGAAATAGAGCAAGTGTTTTTAAGACCAGTTATCCACGAATACTTTACGTAATTTTTTTTATTGGTGCACTTTGAAATCATATATACTGGTATTATTACTACAAAAAATAGAAATAAGAACTAATAATGCAAGAAGGTTGAATTCGTGATGTGACATCAGTATACCTTTCGTTGTCATGGAAATGAGAAAAACATTCATTTGCAATTTGTTACCAAAGATCAATATTCGTTGTCACCAGAGCTCAAAAATGAATGATTCTAATATCGATTTTTTTAATAGTGAGGCAGAATCGCGGTTAATACCGCGAAAATCCAGTGATATATATAAAAAAGAATATGAAAAGTTCATCAAATGGATGGAGGAGCACATATAAATGAACGAATTGTGAGTAATATTTTATTTGACGTTACAAGGTACTCCTGACAGATCAATAATCAAAAATTTGTCATTTAGACTTCACGTTTCTCGATTTGTTGATGTTGTCATGGTTACCTTTAAAAAACGCGCGTTTTTTAAAGTTCGATTTAAACACGCTGAGGCGTGCTTTAAATGGGTAAAAAGGGGCACCAATAAAAAAAAATCTTTCTATCAATATTCAATTGAGAATGTTTCCCTTTTCAACATGAATACTCCACAAGAGGTTATCTTGACGATGAAAGATAGTGACTAAAGTTTATCTTTCAGTCGCAGATGATTCCACATCTGATTTTATGAACATCCTGTTCATATTTTCAACAAATCAAAGAAAGTTCATATTTGACGAGCAAATATTCTATATAGAAAAACAGATTGAGAAATTAGTTTCTGAAATAGATAATAAAGCCACAAAGACTTATACTAGTTGTCCACACCAACAAATTAACAGAAACAAAAAATCAAAAAACCTGAAAACGTTCTATTTAAAACGCTGCACAGGCGAAATTAATTATTCTACCCTAAATTATACGGTAAACCATAGGACTGATGTCCAATTCCAAAGATTCCCATAACATTTTGTGTATGTATAAAAACAGAAACCTATCGATTCCCGATTACTCATGAACGCTCAATATAAATAAAAACATAATAATGGAGAAAAAAAAGGATTTCATGGAACCAAAGAAGAAGAGACGACCGTAGAAAGATAACGACTCATCATAGTTACTTAAAAGTAGTCCAAATTAAACTTTTCGACGATAGATCTAGTATCAATGTTTGTATTTTTTATTACTTACTGTTGATTCGGAGAGCAAATATTGTGTCATAGTATTATTATTTACTATATCATCAACACAATGTTTCATAACATCTTCTATTGGGGTCGACAACTGGTGTAACTTTTGGAGAGTTTGTATAATTCCCAATTTTATAATGTGTTTTCAAATCAATCATTTGTGAGTCATATAATGGTTTTCATAACTCATAATTTTCAATCCCAAAAAAACTCTCTCCAAACATGCTCCTCTCATTGTAGCCTTGAAGATTCAGAAGAAACATCGGCTTATAATTGCGTTGTTGTTTTGTAGCTACCCTCTACCCACAAACTATGTGAGAAAGTAAATGAATAATGTGAAACATATTGAACTCGTGTCGATATACTATAGAAATAAATATTTCAAACCTGATATTTGAACAAATAGTTATTGTTCCAACAGTCGTCATGTACTATCACAGTCTGTGGTTCATCACTGAGTGAGATGATGATTTCACTCATAACTTCATGAGGGTGTTTTGGAAAACACCCGCTGAATTTTTCGTTCAAGGATATATCCCCCCATTCTTTCAAAGTTTCTGAGGCTGATTTCAAATTTTCCTTCATACTGTCTATCATTTGTTCCGTTTCCATAACGTGAATTATTATATCATCATTGAAAATTTGTGTCAATTCCTGGTATAACCCTCTATTTTGGTCCTTCAGAGCGAAAGAGAGGGCATGCAGTTTTCCATACTCCATCAATATGGCTTTGAGATGGTTGAAATTCAAGGATCTTTTTGTATCATTCATCTTATAACCCTCTGCTTTCAGATTATCCATCACAATTACCTCTTCTTGACCTGTTTCGATACAATTGTAACATTTGGGAACCGAAATCAAAACATCTCTGATTTTTTTCCTAACAAGGAAATGTTTGAATGCACGAAATACACTGTTGTACATATAAACCTCTGTCTCGCATATTTGATAAACATTTGGAATTTTTCTCAGTTGTTCATTGCTTTTCAAATATTTCACCACCAAGTGCACAGTTTCCTTTTTATTTTCTTTGGTTATACCATGAGCGTCAACCATTATCAAATCACTGGTAAACCCTTCTACGTCTGAGCGTCCCAAAACTTTCACTTCAATATCTTTGAACTCTTTTTTTTAAGGGAATCTTTCACCCATTGAATAATATGTGAATCGGACACCATGACTGAACGAATTTAATCTAGCTTATGTCAGGTATCATTCGATATAAATACTCATGAAAAGAGTTGATAAACTTTGATGAGCACGTCTATCAGATAAAGTAACCACAAAAAATATACAGTGTATTTTTGTCAGCAGATTTTTTACAAAATAATATCCGTCGGTTCTTCGTTCATAGATGTTTTGAAATATGGAGAAAGTTGTGTTGGAGGCTTCTTTATGGGAATTGATTCAATTAGGATATAACGAGTGCTCTAAATAACTTTTAATAACATTCAATATTGCTCATCAGGAAAGACGTACCAAATCTTGAAATTATGAATGTTCTCGATCACGAATAAGGAACACCATATAAAAAATTACAATTATCAATATGTTCTTCATTGCAAAATCATAATGACATCGAATGGTATGCAGGAAAATTAATGTACGAAATACGCCATACGCCATATCATGAGCCCAAACACCATGAGTGAGATCAGAGGACAAGGAGTACCTTGAATGCTTGATGACGAACAACTCCTCACATAGGCACGTCACAGGTCGTTCAGAACTTCGAAAAAAATCAATTATATTAGAATTCCCAGGCATTGAGACATTCAAAATTACCTCAATGACATATAACTCCTCACGTGGGACACCTAAAAATACCTCATTGGCATATGACTTCTTACGCAGGAACGTCATGAGTTTTTGAGATACACAAAAATAGTGCATTGTCATGTAACTTCTCACAAGAGCATGTTAGATGTCAGCAGAACTCATACGAATAATTTATCTCACAGGCGCGTTGCAGACATACATTTATCAAATACCAAAATATGTTATATGATGTAAATATATATGAAACTATTCGACTTTAGTATTGAACGTTCACTGAAGTTTATTGTACAATACTGTCATCCTTGACATCTATATACATTATTATATTATAGAAAATAGTAAGCGGGCAAATAACTGAAATATTGAAACAATACTATAACAGATAACTAAGATGACTAAAAACCCTGGTGCTTGCACTTATACCTGTAGAAGTTTGGGATCGACTCGGCGACACTTGGCCTACTTGATAATAGAGATTACTAGCGTGTCAAATGGCGCCAATTTCGATTTAGTTTCAATTCAGTAACAGGGTATATTTATTTCCTCAGATTTCTTTTTGAGGCGAACTGTGCACGGGTTCTAATTCTAGCTTTGCTATTGGTTGAAAGAAGACATCTGTCAAATTTTACCAATAGCAAAGCTAGAATTAGAAGCCCCCGAACATTGCACAAAGAAAGCACTGTCTTGTTCTTTTTCGTATTTTGTACGATTTGAATTTGAGGTTAACTGCATTTTGACAGACGGAGAATTGGAAATGAAATTGTCATTGAATTGCAGAAAATATGGAAAATCATTATTAGTCAATTCGTCAAGATTTGTACTTGCTTTTGGTACTGAATTTGGTACTGATTCGAATCTGCGGCTTTATACTGTCCACATAAAATGCAAATGTGGCCCATTCTACACACACTACACTACCTGAAGATAAACGATTCCTCACGCACTAATGAACTGATGAACGAGTGATTTTTTTTTAAATAAACTCAGGAATAAGTTAAGCAAGATTTCATATCAAAGAGATGGAAAACGCATAGATACGGACAAAACACTGAAATAATTTCATATAAGATGCTGTAGATGTCAGAAATTCTGACATTAAGCGAGAATATAGACAAACATTTTTGGACGGTGCCATCTACCACAGAGAGAGAAGCTCTGTTGAAGTAACAGGTGGTGTCCCCTCGAAAATCTAAACAATATCGAATCAGTTCATTCACCAGGGTTTTTAGACATCCTACAGATAACACTCCAGAAGACCCTACCTAAACGAACTGAGGTCACAAAAATCAGTCAGGCTCCCAAAAAACCATTGCGCATGCGCATATTTTAAATTCCGGTAGATGACTATATCAGGTTACTAGCTGATACCCGCGACTTCGTCCGCGTAGAATTTGTATTTTTCCTGGTTTAGTTTTTTTTTGGGATGTAAAAAATCCTTTATGGACAGAGTGTGGGACTCACTCTGAGTTTCTATTTTCTCCGTTTCTCTGGGATACCCACTAAAAATCTCACCCAGTAAGCTCGTCTGGTTTGTACCTCCGAACGACACTTGGGCCTTCTGTCCCATTGTATCTGGCCTGCTTATTCCCTTCTACAGCACCCATTTCAGTGGTTTTCTACCCTACACAAGTTTGTACAGGTCCTTTGATGAAAGTGTGCTTGCTGTACAGTCTCGGTTCACCAATTGGTTGCCCGATGACTGACTGTCTTCTGAGGTCCAGAGCTCCACAGTTGCACAGTATGTGTGTTACTGTTTCTGGTTCTTTGCCACACAGTCTGCATGTTAGGTCGCCATTGAACAGTCCCATTTTATTGGGGTGCCGTTTTACTGGCAGATGTCCTGTCATTAGCCTCGTAATGATTTTCAGTTGTTCCCTGTTGAGGGTAAACAGGTCTGCTTTTCTTTTCCGACACGGGCCTTTGATGTAGTCTTTCCCGTGTCTGTTTCCTGGAATGTATTTCCAGTGTTGTTTGTGTTTCACCTAGATCCAGCCTTCTACTGACGCTCGTATCGTACGCTCAGGTACCCCGAGGGTCTGTCCTGGTCTTGTTCCGTTTTCCGATCCTCTTATAGCGAGTTCGTCGGCTTTTTCATTCCCTGCAAATCCCTGATGTACTGGCACTCAAATCAGTTCGACGCGGTTTTGTTCTGCCAGAATTGCCAGTTCCTCTTTGCAGTCTCATACCTGATGGGACGTCACTTCCTGGCTACTTAGAGCCTTCAGTGCCGCCTGGATGTCTGAGAGAATGTGTATCTGCTCATCTACTACTACTCCCCCATAAAGCACAAATATGTCTCCAAAACATATGGAGAACGTCCGGTCAAGCCGTACCGTATGTACTGAGGATGTCCAGATTAGGTACGATCGCCGTCCATGTACATACTGGGGACGTCCAAATTCTGCGCATTTGTATATCCCCAGTATGTCGAATACCTGAACAGGACGTTTTGAGTACGTAACCAAAGCGACCAGTTTAGCTAATTGAGGACCAGTTTAGCTAATTGGGCTTACTGGGGATGTATGAATGAGCGGAATCTGAATGTGCCCAGAACTCAAAGTGTTGTTGTAACTTGGAGTTGGTTGAGATGAGGTCAAAATGACTGAAAACACTATAGATCTGTTGCCGACGTTTCGACTTTTATGAAGTCATCCTCAGGGAGATGTAGAGTAGGTTCCTTGTCTTAATAAAATGTGTGTAAGAACGAACTCTTCTCCCGTTATCGAAACATAGGAATTTTTCTTTAATATTATTAAGCACGTAAGGTGATTTCAAGTATAAATACCTTCTAAATTTTTGAGGAACCACTTTGGGGGAACCTGATTTCAGTTATTTTGACATTATCCATGTTACAATAACTAGTGTGGCTACTAATATCATACAGGCAAATATTATTTGATAGAGCCCCAAACATCTATTTTGGGTTGCCATACATGGACCTGAAAATATTCATTTTGGAGACTTTTTGGGTTCTTTTCCTGACAATAATCCTGGCCTAGAAGAGTTTCCATATCATTTCAACAATAAAACATTTGAGGATAAAATTAAGCAAGGTTATTCCAATTTCAACAGTTGTAATTAAAATTTGCATTGATAGTGAACCTCACCAACAAGCATATTTCCCTCAGTCTGAGCTTACGAAATATCCGTTTATATGATTGTCATGAAATAGATCATATCAAGAATGATTTCGTATTAAAAAAACTTGTTTCTTCAGAATTTTGTGTTTGTTACTTCTGAAGATTTTGCTGAAAATTCCCCCAAAAACACATTCTCCTCAATTTCCGTCACTGGCAAAGTTGAAATTGTGAAAAAACAGGGATTAAGTTCAATGAAAATGTATGGAATTCATCGATAGAATGTATCAAACAAATCAAATCAAATCAAATCAAATCATGCTTTATTGTCCGAAACGTAATCCTTATTGACAAAGTAACTGTAATTTCATAAAGTCAGAAATATTAGGAATATGAAAATATATGAAATATAATGAACAATCATTATAGAGTTAAAATATATGTACATGAACGAATACAAATAAAACATTACAAAAAAATATATTAAACATTACAGATAAATAAATGAATAAAACAATACAGATAAGTAAGCAACGGAAATACTCAGCATTAAAATTCATCATTGTGATATTAGGCTTTTTGCAGAAATACCTCTTTAACTGATTTCCTGAACTTTTTTCAATTTGGTATTGCCCTGTAGTACATTGGAAAGTGGTTATATATTTTCTTGTTTTCATATATCAAAGAAAATTTTGTAATTGCCAATTTTGGGATTAGCAAGGGTAGATTCCCACTTCCTCTTGCATGGTATCGTCTGGCATTATTTACTGCTGAATTAGAATACTTTTTGTGTATCAGACAACGGTTTCTAAAGGAATAAACAAGGTACCGTTAGAATTTCCTGACTGATGAAAAGTGGTTTGCAGTGATCTTGTGATTTTGCCTTACACATGTATCTGACAGCCCTTTTTAGAAAACGAATACTGAATTTAGTAGTTGCTGACTACATAAGCTCCAAAAGGCAATTCCATATTTCGAATGCGACTCAAGCAAGGAAAAATACACAATTCTGGCTGAGGATTGATTGAGCTCATTTGGAACAATTCGAACTGCATAGCAGCCATATGCTATTTGTTTGCATAAGTTCACTACATGCTTATCAAATTTTAATTTTTCATCTATAAATACCCCTAAAAACTTTTTGTGAGTTTTGTTAACTATAGCGTTATTTTCTATAAGTAAGTCGTCAAAACTAAACTTGAAGCAATTTATGTTTGTTTCATTTGTGTTGAAACATAAGGAGTTTGAATCATACCACTGTTCAACTTTATAGAGATCAAGAGTTAGGTTTTCTCTGAGATTATCTTCATTTGTCCCACGCCAAAGGATGGTGGTATTATCTGCAAAAAGTGTGAACTTTCCTTTGATGTCAACGGGTACCAGATCATTCAGATGAAGCAGAAAAAGAATAGGACCCAGAACCGAGACTTGTGGTACACCTGTTGTGTTATTCTCCATGTGCGATTTATTCCCTTGGAGTTTTACTACTTGTTTCCTGCCTGTGAGATAACTGTGAATCCAGCTATATGACAATCCTCAAAAGCACTGAAATTCAAATAACAATGATTCATGGTTCACGCAGTCGAACGCATTAGTAAAATCGCAAAACACTGCCCCAATAGCTCCGTTAGTATTTAAACCAATATACATATCTTCCAGAAAAGATAAGATTAAATCGCCTATGTTTTTATAGCTTTGGAATCCATATTGAGATTCGCATAGTATGTTATGATGACTTAAGAAGTTCAATATTCTCTTTTTAACAAGCTTTTCAATTATTTTTGAGATTGTTGGAAGCAATGATATAGGTCGGAAGTTTGATGGATCATCCATTTCGCCACCTTTATGAAGCAGAATGACTATTGCTAGTTTCAGACATGGAGGAAATCTGCCAGAACGAAATGATTCATTGATGGCCTCCACAAGAACATTCAAAGCGTATTCTGAGATATTTTCTAAAATGATAACTGATATTTCATCATAACCAGATGATATTTTGTTATTAATTTCATTCATAGTTTGCTTCAGTTCGTATATGTCAGTATCAAATAGGTGAAAGTTATCTGGAATATTTATATTTTTCATAAACTCGGTTGGATGGACTTCCGGTTGTGATTATGATGTTATTTTTTGTGCTGTCGTACAGTAGAAGTTGTTCAACACGTCAGGATCTATATCCGCATTAGAAGGCAATAAATCACTTTTACCACGTAATTCATTTATTTTAGCCCAGTTTCCATTTGTTTTATAATCAGCCTTATATAGTTTATCTTCAAAATATCTCTGTTTGGCAAGCTTTATTAGCTTTCTGTTAATCGTCCTGTATGTATTGAAATATGATATGAAAAATTTTTTTAATAGTAAGTAGTGATCTCAAGTTCGTTGCCGATTTATTAATACCTTGAGTTATCCAGGGCTTTTTCTTTTTAATTTTGATTTTGATCTTTTTTGTTGGAAATTATAATATATATATATATATATATATATATATATATATATATATATATATATATATATATATATATATATATATATATATATATCTTAGGTAACTAATTTAAAAATTTTTTCAACAAAAAATTAAACCTACGAAAAAATTTACTGAAACGCGAAAAATAAAATGAACCTTTCAAGTTTTGAAGCAGGCTCTCTACGACATAGTAGTGATTGATATGTACTTCATGTGTGAATAATTCAGGCACTTTTGATTATTAGTTTTGGCATAATTGCAATTTGATTTTTTCAATGCACTTTATTGCAGCAGACCTGATACGTCATAGGTGGTCCGATTTAGATTTTTCTGAAAGATTTCCAGAGTTGAAGTATTGTACTACAAAATGACTATTCTCATTTCACGTTGAAATGCTGCGAAATAGGTGAGAAATACTTGCAAACATGACCAAAAACCGGCGAGTGCATGAAAGCGCCTCAGGAGTGGGAGTAGAGCAGCAGATTCATAACGGGTGCAGCGCGCTTGTATTACTATACATATGCTTCCCCGCGTCTGCTGCTCTACCCCCACTACTCAGCTGCTCTCACGCAATCGCCCATTTTGGGTCATGTAAACAAGTATTTTTCACCTATTTTGCAGCATTTTAACGCAAAACGAGAATATACATTTTGTAGTACTATACTTCTACACTCGAAATATTTTTGAAAAAATGGAATCGGACCTCCTATGACGCATCTAGATCTGCTGCATTAAAGTGCATTAATGTAATGAAGTACATATTGTTCACTACTATATCGTGGAAAAATTGCACTACAACTTAAAAATTGGCGGAGATATGAGTTTTTTAAAAAAAGCTGTTGTTTTTCGGGTATTCCGGTTTTTCTCCGTTACTAATAATCCGATCGAGTTGCGCTCATTTTCTTTGCATTAAGATTTTGTATAAAAGAGCATCGATATTGCTTTATTAGTTTTCAAGTTACAAGTCAAAAACAATTAAAATTGAAAAAAAATTTAAATGTTTATAACAAATTTAGTCATGACAGTTGGGAGTAGGGAAACATAACATGATATGAAACGATAAAAAATTAAAAAAATGCTTTTAAATGTTTATAACAAATTTAGCACTGACAGTTGGGAGTAGGAAATATAAAAGAATATAACTTCGAACCGTCTTTCGTATGATGGCACAGTCGGTTTTCTGGTAGTATTTTTGTCACAGAATCAATAGAGCAGAAAATCTCTATTGAGTGGCCTATAATCTTAATGGGTCAACACTGGGTCAATATTACTCAGTCGTTCATTGCTCGGTGAATACGATATTGGCGCGTGTATTTCAAAGGCTCATAGGTAGCTATTACCTTACTAAAAAAACTGAAATTAATTTTTTTTTTTCAGATAGTGATTTGATTTTCCATTCCAGTCTTGATTAACAACTCATATAGATGAATGAGGCAAAGAAGAATGTTTTCCAAAAGAAAGTACTCACTAGAAATCATTTGTAACATTGACGCAAGAGAAGTATCGCATTCACTAGGTCTTCAATATATTTTTGTCGACGAAAATCTATTTCACGCTTCCACGATAATCAGGAAGATCAGAAACACATTTCCACATGCAATCCCAGTTTTCAAAGATGGAAAAAGCTTAGAAACATTTATTTTGGAGAGACACTGTGCAATTAGTGTTTTTTTGACATTATATGATTTCTCAATTGAGACTGGAATAGAAAATAAAATAACTATCTCAATAAAAAATTCAGATTTTTTCATTAGATTTAGGGTCCTTCCAGAATATCTATCAGATGTAGTTCAATGTTCAGCATGGCTTTATCCGGGAAAATAGTTATTTTGGTTAGACATTTTCAAAAATGAACTTTATTTTCATGGTGGATTTTTCAATTCACTGAGAAATATTTATATATTTTCAATATTCAGTTGAGAATGTTTTTTTTTCATCCTGAGGATTTGTTTATGTTTTGTTTATTTTTTCCATACATTTCATACTGAAACCGCGAAGTGGTTTCTAGTGCAATCATATCCATAAAATAACTCTGTATTTTCATTTCGATTTAATCCCAATGATATTCGAAGTTCATCGAAATAACATCTCCCCAAGACATGTAGTTGCCTGTTTTCCGGAAACGAAAACAGCAGCAGCCTCTTGGCGGAGATTAGAAGCTAAGATCTCATTAGCGAAATGACAGATGAAGATCAGCGGTGCTAATAGCGAATCCAATGCAGCGTTGCAAAATGCTTTCAGTTTTACCTAAGCGTAACGGTATTATTATGTTTCTAAAACAACTATTTGTGATTGAATAGGATAGCGACCGTTGAATTTCATTTTTGAATAGTTTGTTGGCGGTAATTCGGTCAGAATATGGAAGAAAACCAACTGCTAAATTTTCGACGTTTCGAAACAACATTGTTTTATCTTCAGGACCAATCAGGGTGGCTCTCCGAGTTCACAGGTGGTAACATAAATAATTTAGACATAAAATATAGATAAATGCACAGGTTCACGAAATACGTCGATACATACACAATGAACTTATATTTGATTTCTGGTCGCTCAATACAAAAAACTGCCATTTCAAATTGATAAAATTTCAATCAAATTCATTGCTCCAAGATATAAAAAGATATATAATGAAAATACTAGTGGATGAATTAATATAGCGGGGTGATCCAGAAGAATTATATAATTCTGTGCGGATGCAAGATGCAGCGATACAAATATAAAAATAATGCAATAATAAAATATTAAAATAGTAACAACATTGTTGAACATATAAGCGGATTGATAAGATTATGCATTTTCAAGGTTTAAAATGTGTGGTGTTATAGTAGTAAGTATATATATATATAAATATATATATATATATATATATATATATATATATATAATGTGGGGGTTGTAAGATAAATTAATATTATCATGTCACGAAAACATTGCCATTGGATGTCAGAGACAAGAATATAGTTGGTAATATAGACATGGTTGTTAGTATAATCCATTGAGGCTAGGTAAAAACAGTTTGGGTAACACTTAATATATAGGTAAGAAACGGAGTTTGTGTAACATTTAATATATGAAACATATAGGTATCATAATATATCATAAAATGCCATGTTACGATATCAAAGCGATATATAGCTTGAGTTTTTGAATCAGTGATTGAAATAAAGAGAGATTTTAACTTCACAAGGCTCGTGTCAATCGTTTCTCCCAGCATGGGCATCATGGAAAAAAAACTCTTTTGTTTAAAAATATAACATGTATCCGATCATTCTTTTTTCATTAGATTCTCAGAAAAAAACGTGGTGCACAATTCCAAAATTTAATCAATCATCGAATGAAATGGAATGAACATTAAATTAAAAAAGTAAAAATGTCAATAATTTTTCAAAGTAAATCTGTGAATCTGGTCCGAAACAATATTGCGTTCTTGGAATTACAAAATTTTTTATAATAATTGGGATTACGGCTTTATGGCCTCAACTATATCAAACTTGAAAGCTGGAAATTTGATTGGACATCTGAAGATTCTGGAAAATATTCCCTTAGAATCCAGGTATAAGCCATCAGATATTATGCCAGCTGGGCACGACTTTCAGACTCTCAAAGCCGCAACAACTTTTCAAGCAGAAATCCATGCTATAGAAATCTGCGCCCAAGAATGCCTTGCGAGAGGCTCCAGGGAGAGAAGAATCTATATCTTATCAGATAGCCAAGCAGCACTAAAAGCTCTCAAGCCACACAGTTACGAGTCTAGAACTCTCCCTAAGACAACTGGCTACAAATAATCATACTGATGTTGGTGCCAGGTCACAAGAAAGTCACAGGCAACGAGGAAGCAGACAGTATTGCAAACACTCAATTTCCTGGCCCAGAATCCTTCTGTGGTCTATACAAAGCCCACAGTGAAAAAGAGTTTCGGCGCTGGGAAGCTGACCAAATCAAAAACAACTGGAATAATATTTCAGGACAAAGACAAGCAAAAAGCTTCTGAGCCCATTGCTAAGGAGAGCCAAACAGCTTCTCGAATTGGATAAAAAAGACTCAAAACTGGTAACGGGACCACTCACCGGACGTTGTCCTCTGAGTTATCACCGCAAAAAACTGGATAGATCAAACAATGAATTGTGCCTTTACTGAGGAACTTCGCTGAAACTGCAGAACACCTGCTTTGCCATTGCCATTGCCAACAGAAGTTCCTTGGAGGGCTTTCATCAACACCCTCAGACATCAAGAACATAACTCCCAGGAAACTGATAAACTTTGCAAGGAGACTCGAAATTCTGGGACTCGAATAGATGAAGAGTCATGTACAAAAGATCTTATAGGTCGAGGTACGGAGAGGCTGAAGAGACATATCGACCCCCTTTTAAAATCTAAATTTTGGTACCAATGAAAATGTGCGACAAAGGGTTCCGAGCGAACTATCCCGTGCGATAGAAGAGGACGCAGCATTGCAGCTGCGCGTGGCGGGGTTTTCGGATGAAAAAAAGTGTGCATGCTATTTGTTCGTGCAATTGAGAGGGATAGCGATAGACTAGTAAATACTGAGCATTATTTTGGAGCAACTGGCAGTAGACTTGGGAAAAAAATGATAAATATATATATATATATATATTTATGTTGTATATGATTGATAGTGAGTTTTTTTTTTTATTTACATTTTTGTGACATATACGAATCATAACAAAAGAAATCTCCGGCTATGATGCTTGTTACCCTTTTTTCCTGTACACTTTACCTCTCCTTTTTTATTTTATTCTACCCCTTTTCAGATCAGTCGGTATGCCTATGTAGAGATGATTCTCTCAATCTCTCTCATCTAGTTGTTTTCTTGATCAATATACTGTTTATGTTAGAAAGATTGATTGTGAAATGATCAAATAATAAATGATGAGTCCAAAAATAGTAAGATAGTTGTTTTTTATTGCAACCTATGCCTGCGATATCTATCTTATTCTAGTAATACTTTTCAGTCAATCAAAATTGAAAACGTCAAATTTGCGCAATAATAGAAATATTCCAAAATATATATTTATAGGTTATCCTCAGTTTTTTTGATAAACAGAAGAAGAATATTTTCACTCAAGATAACATTTCGATGAATATTTCCACTTGATTGAGTTTATGAAGATAAGATACCTGTTATAAGTATTTCTTGCACTCACACGAATACGGGAATGTTCTGTGGTTAGTTTAAAGTGGATGTCTTGCAAAATTCGGCCTCTTTTTTGCTAGTAAAAAGTTGGGACTCCAACCTCCAATTCTTGGTAAGTTGTTTCCAAGTAGATTTTACTCCTGATTTGTTGCAAAGTTGATTGTATGCATGAATGTCTCCCAAATTTGGTCATAGAAATTTACAGTTCTGCTTCATTTTTAATTTTTATTTCTCGACTCCCTTCATTTTTCTATCTCCTTGGTAACCATCACTCTTTATTTTTTATCAATGTTCACTATTAGCACCTTTTCTTAAAACACATTTTTCAACTTCCTACTTTTTATACTTATGTTATTTACAAATTTATTTCTACACTATTTAGAAATATTTCTTCAAATGACATTTTCCATTTTTCTATGCTCAAATTTTATTATTTTGATCATCTGGAAGAAAAATAATATGACATTTGCCTGTTATGTTTCCTGTTGGTTCTAAATTTGTATGCAGGATGTTTCTTGCATATAAATATAATGTTTAGTTGAATTCTGAATATTTATTTTTATTTGGATTTGTATATTTTCATAGGTTGTTCCACTTGAATAAGCTGATCAAACATAATGACGATATTAGAAAAACTCTACTGCCACCCTCTTGAATTATCTGCGTCGACTGGAATATGGCCAAATGTTTTCAAGATGCAAACCGTACAGAAAAAATGATAAAAACAAACATAGCAGGTATTTATGCAGTTTTTAATATCATTGTGCCCTACTTTCACTCTTTGATTTGACATATACACAAATAACAAAATACCAGAAAACATACAAGAAGGATCTTGCGTTATGTGCAAAAAATTTATTATAATATAACATAAATACAAAAATATATTAATAGAATATTTTTTTTATAAATAAGCATTATTGTGGATCTGATTCAATGGAAGTAAAATTTGTATCCTCGAATTCAGAAGATTCGTCATTGTTTTCCTTCATTTCGACAAAGTCTTGTGTTGTTAAAGGTGTTTGGTTCCCAATAAATCCTTTTGGTTTTGAATAATCATCTAAATGCCAACCGCAGTTTTCAGGCTGAAGCTTTATGCATTCAGGGTCCGTTGCATTGAGCCACATGGAATTGACAAACATTTTTTTTTTAATTTTGTTGTTAATGGATGGATATCCAGCATGGGGATATTTGAGAAAACTTTTTTTTGTTCGCTGTCTTCTTTCGCAGAATAATTTTTCAAAAAAAAAACGATATCTTGCATCATTTACTCTGGTGCAGTGATTCGCGCCATACATTCTAGCAATAAACTCTTGAACAGTATCCATTTTTTCGTCAATGAAAATATCAGCTTCATCAGTTAATAATGCAAAAACCGTTTGCTACTTTTTATTCAACTATCGCACGGGATAGTTCGCTCGGACCTCTTTGTCGCACAATTTCATTCGCACCAAAAGTTCGCTTTTTAAAGCTCGCCAACCGTCATTTAAACCAGATTTTTCGCAGACCATGAAATGGCGTTTATTTTGACCTACGATTCATTTATCAAACAGATGTCTGTATCTAGTATCGACTAACCTCTCTATACCTGCCAACCCAGGAAAAAAATAGACAACTCAACGTTTATATATTCTATAGGCTCCATACTTTCGATTGGTATGAAATTTGTTCGTTAAACTGATGAATGTTTAAAAGCAAGTCCCTTTTGAATTTTTTATTATTCATAGTCTTGCCAGGAATTTTTAAGGCAACTCTGAAGAAGAGTCAAAAGTACCCTTGTTCGCTGAACGTCCCCTCAAACAATTATGAAATTGATTGACACTGAAATACGAAATGACATATTTTTCACACATGTTTATACAAGGAATACTTGCCTGTATTTTTTTTTATTTCTTATCAGAGCAGCGATCACTACAATGTACGAGAAAACAAAAAAATGATCTGAGATTTATGTGCATAAATTCATATGATGTCAACCTTTCGCACTAAGTTCTATAAATAGGACAACTCAATATATCTGTTCCTTTGCCACAAGGGAAAAAAGAGACTATCGAGGGGATCTTTGAGTTTGTATAATTGACCATGCACCATAGCAAGTCAGATAGGCTGTTTCGCATATGGTACAAATTTCATTTAAGAGCTCAAATAGTATTTGCCCCATAGTAAACTGATTTCCTGAGACAGTTCATTGGTAGCACAGCAATAAGCGAATAAAAACCAATGACCCTAAGAATAATCTGATATCAGTAATCAGATTACATACATCTACTCCAGATGCTGTCGACTGCTACCTTGTGTTTCTTCGTCATCGCTGTCATAGCCATTCATATGACAGTTCGCACAAGATAGCAATGTGATCCTCTTGTGAAGCAACAAAAATAATCTACCGTATGCAATCTGGTGCAGGAAGTTCAGATATCCGTTCTGCATCCAAAATTTTTTTTTTTAATATGTCCTCATTATCGTGGTTTCAGTTATTTTCCTAACCATGTTAAGTCCTGGAAGTGGACAGTTCAACGGTGGGGAGTGTTTACTAGGTTATAAATTGAAACTGCTTTCCTCAAATTGTGTCTCTTTCTCAGCAAGCTTTTGTGAAAGCATTCAAAAACAATGTTATCTCTGAAACAAGGAATGGTATTATTTTCCGTAGGGTAGATTAAAGCTGCAGTTTTCCCGAAAATCCGACCACGTAATTTGTCTTCAGTTGGTGTCAAAGGAGGACTACATCACGCTTGTTGCCCTCTTTTCGTGTGAGGGTGAGAAATAAGTGGTTCCAATATATTCAACACTTCTCATTCTCCACAGCGGGCTCAATTATCCCCAAGGCGAGGAGCAACACTGGTGTTCCATCTATTTCGAATAAGTACCGTAGATGGTAATATAACAATTGTCTTGCCGCGTTATGATGACGAAAGTAGGATGAGACCGCATATGCTGGATATTCTGATACCAAATGCATACCCTAAAGGGAGGTTCGATAGACCAGAATATTTAAGTCACCATCCTGGTCAGCGATAATGGAAACCTCATAGCACAGGCACTATTCAGAACCATCATGACACCCTGATGTCGTAGAATGCACGTTTGACTTTGGATGCACTTTTTGATGAAAATACATCATCGAGTTGCCGTAGATTTTCGAGGAAAAGTTCATATCAATACCCCAAAGGAATGGAAAAGGATCGGAACAGCAAGTATGATCGTTGCAGAAAATGGTGCTTATGCACCTTCAGATTGGTAAGATATCCTCTTTCGAGTTGACCAGTGCATATCTGTTTCCCCTGTATTCCATGCCGATAGCCTACGTGTACTTTTGCCACCACCATTGATGTATATCTTTTTCATCTGGGACAAAACGTTTTGAGATCATACATATTGAATAAAAGGAACCTCATATCGCCACTTTCTGGGGATGCAACAGTTGTAGCCCCAGGTTCACAGAGCGCTACGGATGATGGTTTGAGTGGGATGCATAAAAGGAGTGGGCAGAGATAATCTCCCTGGAATACGCCTTCTCCGAAAATAAGCTCATCTTATGTTTTTGTTTTTCTTTCATTTCATTGTATATCGATAGAGAGTAGACAGGCTTCAAAGTCGCTCCCCAAGTATATCATACGTGCCGCTCCGTAATTCAAACTAAAAAAGTTTATCCATACTAGTTCGTGAAAAGTGATTGAAGTGTCCACCTAATGAAGAGAAAACAAATTATCTATGGAAAAGTAATTACTTTACTGAAATATCAGTAAAAACAAAAACCAACAAAAACACGAAGTCGCTATCTGAAAAAGACACAGAGAACCATCCCGAAGCTGACTGTGTATTTAAAATGCCAAAACTGGATAAAACGAGCAAGCAAATTTATGATAAAATTTTAAAAACTAGGAACGAAATGAAAAACTTTATTGAAGCAAGTGAGGCTCGGCTTCTACTTAAAATCGAGGAAGTTAAGAATACAGTAACCGAGTTAGAAAAGGAAAACACAAACCTAAAAGAAGAAATTGAATACCTGAAAAGGGATCAGAACAAAGAAAAACATAATAATATTTGGTTTAAAGAAAAAAAGAGAAGAAATAACACCCAAAAAACTAAGCAAAGAACTTTATGAGCCATTAGACGTGGAACTGAATGAAAATGATTTTAACGACTGCTACCCACTTGGAAAAGCCGAAAATTGTCCTGCAGGACTGCAAAAAACTAAAAGGGAAAAATATTTCCATTGTCCATAAACAGAGAAGCGATCATAAAATTCTACAAAAACACTTATTTCTTGCCAAGGGATAAAAATATGAGGACTGTTATACACGAGGTAATAAATTATTTGTAAATGGCACGATATATGAGGTGAATGATTTGTTGGAAAGGGAATACCAAGAAGACCTAAATCTTGATAAACCTGATAGTGCTCCTGCGACGCCAACTTTAAATACATATCCTGCACCAAGTGAAAATCCGTCACCCACAAAAGCGAAACATCAAAGTGTCATGAGAAGATTAATAAACAATGAAAAACCGTTGAAACCAACACCAGTCGCACGAAAGGAAACACACAAACCGAGAACACGCTCTTTCAAGTAAGTAGATGAGGACAACCAAGAAACCCACTAGCACTTATGATCTTAGTGTTATAATATTATAATGGACCAATATATTCGTAATTTTGAAATTGAAACAATAGAAACCTTCAACCTTCGGGATAGTTACGAACTGAATAACATATTTAGTGTGAATGAACAACTCTCACAATTTTCTATCATACCCAATAATAGTCGGAGTATCAGCAAAACTTTGATGAATTCAAACTATTCTTAGATATTCTTGATTGTATTGTGTGGTTTATATATTATCCGGAGGTATATAACATTGAAGGATATAACTTAGAATACAATGAAGGGAAACTAAATCAAAATGATGGTGTTATCCTATATTTCGAATCTAACTTCACCTGTACCTATCAAATACCACAAATTAGTGATATTAAAACTATACAACTCACAGTAAAATTAGGCAATAATAATAATTTAGCCATTACCGCTGCGTATAGATCACCGTCTACAGAACCCAAACAGTTCAATAAGAGCTTACAGGAATACTTACAAAACTGTAGTAGCAATAACGCCACTTATTCTATTTTAATCGGAGATATGAACATCGATATTTAAAAAAATGATGAGCACTGCAATGAGTACCCAAGCACACTGAATGAGTTCGGATACATCTCAGTAATTAATAGTGAGACAAGAGTACATAAACATAATGGCACATGCATTGATCATATATTTCTAAAATCAGAAATAAATATTAGGAACCAGATATTACCTTTAATAACACAAAGTAGTATAACAGATCACTACACAACCGCGCTCCAAATGATACTTAACCAGAATGAAAATGTAAGAAGTAATACAAATAAATACAAAAAACACATCGATCTCAAAAAACTAAAAAACAACTTGCGGCATACCTGCTGGGATCCTGTATATTCCGCACGTGACCCTAACGCTGGAACAGAAGAATTTATCGATATTCTCACTAGTGCTATGATAGATAGATAGATAGATAGATATTTATTTCCAAACTAATGAAACATAGAATTAGTGGGTCGTCAAAATAGTACAATGTATAACATATAAGTGTATACAGACATGTAAAATGTAAAATTTACACTAAAAATGAAGTGAAATATGAACGAGTCTACCTCCCTAAGAAGAGTAAAGAGGAAATATACTAAAATTGCACTATGGATAACAAATGCTCTTGTTAAATCCGCGGACACAAAAAATAGACTGTTTAGAAATCTACCGAATGATCCCAATAACCTAGAACTGAAAACCTATTATAAAAACTACAGAAACAAATTCACCAATTTGATAAAAAAAGTTAAATTGGAATATTATCAAAAACAAATAATAAAAAACACCTCAGATACAACAACATTATGGAAAATAGTGCAAGAAATAAGTAATACCAAGAGAAAGACACGTAACATGAAAGAAATAAAAAACGACTCAGGTGAATCTATAGCTAACAAAAAGAAAATAGCTGACGAGTTTTACAATGTATACACTCAAACAGGAAAAAAATTGGCAAACTATATAAAAAAAAATCCGAATTATTTCCCGAAGAGAACCATTTTCCCCAACTCCTTAGTACTTCTTCCAACTGATAACAATGAAATCGAGAATATTATTGGTGAACTAAAAACTAAAAAATCTGTTGGTATAGACGAAATCAAAGCGGAAACTATTAAAACAATCTCTACATATATTCTGGAACCTCTAACATACATAATTAACTTGTGCATGGAAAGACGTATCTGGCCACGAGCGATTGAAGAAGCTGTGATGGTACCAATTCACAAAAAAGGAAATGAAACATTGATTACCTATAGACCAACTTCGCTAATAACACATCTCACGAAAGTTTTTGGAAAAGTTTTAAAAAAAAGACTAGCTACGTATATTTCCAAATATAACCTGATATCAAATAAACAATATGGCTCCAGAGAGAATCTCTCCATCCAAGATGCACTATTGGCACTCACCTCTGAGATTTCTACTGCTCTTGATAAAACTTTACCATTTCTATGTTTATTTATTGATCTATCAAAAGCGTTCGTCACAGTAAGTCATGACCTACTCCTAGAGACATTAGAAGATATGGGTTTCAGAAATAATTGTCTGAAACTGTTCGAAAGCCATTTGAACGACAGATATCAGTCTGTGAGAGTGGAAGAAGCACTTAGTGATAGGAGAAAAATTGAGTATGGTGTACCTCAAGGAACCGTTTTGGGTCCCATTCTATTCAATATATATGGCATATTTTCCATTAGGAGCAGTGGAAAAATTTTAGGTTTTGCTGACGACACAGTAATTTTTTATGAGGCAAGTTCTTGGCAACTAAAAGTTACGGTGGAAACGGATTTTCCTTCAATCAAAAACTGGCTGGAACACAAGCCATTAACTGTTAATTTGGAAAAAACATTTTACTCACCCTTCAGCTGCAATCGGTCGAATTCACCATCATTTCAAAGCCTCACGTTTGACATAACGGGGCAACAACATACTCTCTTACCCGAAACTAAAGTTAAGTATTTGGGAATAATAATAGATATTCATCCAAAATGGGATGCTCATAATAATTATGTATGCAAAAAGCTGAGAATGATCATTTATAAATTCAAATACCTCAAAGATATATTAAATTTTCAACAACTCGAAGTATTATACCACGCATTATTCGAAAGTCATCTACGATATGGTATAATTGGCTGGGGAGGAGCCTTGGAGACCCATATTTATCCCCTAGAACTTCTACAAAAAAGATTCCTCAAGCTGATTATGTCCAAAGAATCTAAATATCCATCTGATGCACTATTTTCCGCCGCTCAAGTATTTGATATTCGCCAACTTTTTTATTACAACATTAATATCAGATACCATAAAAATATTTTCAACCTACCGAGTCATCCTTACCATAAGGCAAAAAAACCAGCACATAGTTCCATAGTTCCGAACAGACACAAATCTATAACTGTATGTCTCCAAAATTGTATAACACTGTCCCAACCCATATACAAAAAAACAACTATCTGGTATCATATAAGAAATAATTGAAGTCATTCATATACAGTCAACAACGAAAAAAAATTGCTGATTTGGTGGAAATGAAAAATGTTTGAAAATGTGTATATATGTGTGTATGTTAATCTAAATTGTCTAGTTTTAAGTTGATATTTTATAAATTGTACACTGAGCTTTTAATATTTTTGTATTCATATTTCTCAAATAAACTGTGACAGATTTATATTGTACTTAGGCTGAGTGAATTTAAAAAAAAACAATTTTTCCGTTAGACTAATTGTGTTTATTCTGTTTATACTTTTTTTATTTATATTGATTTCCCATGTTATGTAACTAATTATATTGCATTGAGATTACTGTACTCTCGAATGTACTGTTCCTACGACCTACACGTTCATAAATTCTATTGAATTCTATTGTAGTTTCTGCGAAACAAGTGCTACAGCACTTATCGCTAAACAACTTTATTCACATCTACCTATACATTTTATTGTAAACCCATTCTCTCTGAATAAAGTTATTATTATTATATTATTATTTCATATCAGAAATTAATGAAGTATTCTGTATCAACAAAACTTCTGAATTTTTTCAGAAGAATTGCTTTTTCTCAGAAAAAAAAAAATTTTTCCTGGGAAATACTCTGTAACCAGTAAATCACGACAACATTATCTCCATGCACCTATTGAATACAATAGATCAATGACTTCTCGAAACATAAAACATTCATTGAAGTTCTCTACGATTTGGCAACATCGCATCGTATGTTTCGTGGCGTCTCAACAAAGATGGCCATGCCGAAGCAGAAGAGAAATTACCGGCCTGTCACACCATTCCACATCGCCTCATTGTCTAAGTACGGGAGAAAATGAGATATGAATGAAGAAAATCTGCAAATAAAAGACCTGTCAATTTCCAAAGATTTTTCATCAAGCACCATCTGAACGTTGATGTTTCGGTAATGAACAAAAACTTGGTAATGATGAAGGACGGGGCGCAGATAAGCACTTGATTAACCGCAGATGGGTTTTCAGGAATGTAAATCGAGATTTTCTTGCCTCTTGCAGCGGTTACATTGGTTTTTTATAGCATGGAATGGGAGACCAGAAAAAAGGGTTGGAAATATAATTATTTTACTTTCGAACTACCCTACGAGACAAAAAGTATTGTGAAGCAACTCAAAAATTTCATCCCTGAATTCAACCTCCTTTGAGTGATAGTTGTCACCCACATATTTTTAAATCGCAACTGGGAATTTATGATACCAAATTTGATCTCTCCAATCTCTATTGAAAAATTCTACGATTTTAAATTTCCTGCAGAAATTAACATACATTTCAAAATCTGATTGACGAAATTTGCGCCAACGAACTGAATAATCAATAAAAAATTGCGTTTCATTCTTGAAAATTAAAAGACAAGCAAAAACTATTTCCTTTCTTCATAAAATCTACCAAAATATCAATTAATAAAAAAACTTTTTAAAGACAAGCTTCTTATCAAATGCGCTAAAAACTAAAAATTAATTGCTTCGAATGTGTGACGTAGGCATAGACCTTATAACTGATGGACTGGCCGTTACGTGACTTAAACACACAGTTGAGAAATGTTGTGAAGGATAGAAATACGACAAGGCAGAAGATACAAATTGGCTATGGCATGACATTGGAAAAACCTATTTCTTGTTATTTTTTCAAGGCAAATATTGACTACTTTGAATGAGATGAGTTTAGAAAAAGTTCAAGGAATCACATTGAGGAACTTTATGCGACATATTTTCATGATATCTTTCAGAAACAAAAGAATTCCATTGAGCCTCCATCTGAATGAAAATGATTTTTATATCTCTTCCAAAGGTTTCAGAAAGTTCAGGAATGAAAAATATTATTGATAATTAAATTTATATTCGATATCCAGAAGTTAGAAGTGCAATTGAACTAAATTGGGAACTCCGACGATTTCAAATTTTTTTATCAATAATGCCTACATAAAAACGTTTATGAAATCTATAAAATTTCGTGTCTGTAGAAAAAACGGCCCAATTAATTTTGAGAAATACTGAGGAAAATAGTACGTGTTATTGGGAATGAAAGTAATATTTTTTCTATTGAGCGTGACGGAGGTCGACGGACAATCCGTAGGGAAGTCTATTCCAGCCGGGCGCTGTAAAAGAAAATCTTCACTCCGGCGGAGTAAAAGTATGCCGTTAGTCCACCGGAGTAAAAATTCCATGTATATTTAAAACGTTTGAAGAAAACATTCTTCGATTTGAAAACATATACAGTGTGACCCATTTAAAATGGAACCACCCCTGTAAAATACGCATTTTTCAGTCATTCTCAAAAATATTTTGTTTTGAAAATCAAGCATCAAAAACTGTATCTTGACACAAATTTTCATAACTTTAGTTTCATTTCCAAGGCACTCTATGGTTTTTTTTTCTTCGTTAAAAACGGCAAAAGTTTATACGGCAATCTTTGTTTTGAGATTTGACTACACCACTGGATTCGTAGTCGTTATTAATGAAAACCATGGAAATTTCATAAGAAAATATTGGTTAACAACGAAGTTACAACAACTTTAATTTTGGAAACAAAGTATTTGATATTAATTTTCATTTGGATTATAGACATATTTGAAATCTGGCAATACTGCCGATACGAAGTAGTACACCAGTGAATTTGTACAGTGGAAATCCGAAGTCAATAGCTCATTCCGTTCTACAGTTATAATGTGAGCGATTTCTGGTGGAAGCGATTTTGTAATAAAAATCTAACTACGCCACTGGATTTGTGAATTATATACCCCTCAAAATCATTTATTTAAGTTTAGGTTATAAGTGTATTCGAAAATAACAGAAAATTAAAAATTCATTTCCAAGTTATGCAGTTTTCAATAGCCGATAAAAACGAAATGAACCGAATCAAGTTTTAAAGTATGAAAATTATTTATTCAATAATAAAACAGAAAGCAGGACAAAAAAGAAGGTATCAATAATTTGAGGAAAGCTGAACTAATACATTGGGCATAGGTATTGTACTACTTCAATAGTAGGCTGTGATTTAGTACACCACAAATCGCTCACATTACCATACTTTCAGTAGTTATGGAATGAGCTATTGACTTCGGATTTTCGCTGTACAAATCAACTTGTGCTCTACTTTGTATCGGCAGTGTAGCCAGATTTCAAATATGTCTGCAATCTAAATAAAAATTATAATCAAATACTTTGTTTCCAAAATTAAAGTTGTTGTAACTTCGTTGTTAACCAATATTTTTTTATGAAATTCCGATGGTTTCAATTTATAACGACTACATATCCAGTGGTGTAGTTAAATTTGGAAAAAAAAATTGCCTAATAAACTTTTGCCGTTTTTGACGAAGAAAAAAAACCATAGAGTGCCTTGGAAATGAAACTAAAGTCATGAAAATTCGTGTCAAGATACAGTTTTTGATGCTTAATATTAAAAAGAAATATTTTTGAGATTGACTGAAAAATGCGTATTCTACAGGGGTGGTTCCATTTTAAATGGGTCACACTGTATATGTGCGTTTGTTCTCGGAAAAAAAGGAAAATTTTGGGAGTCAAATAAATCACATTATACTTTTATAAATATTATTAACCAACATTATAGTTTAAGAAATTGCTCGGAAAAAACATCGAATTCTACCCCGAATCGAACAAAATCCTACCAACCCACCTATGATACTAATAATAAATCTATTAACTTCATCTTCAATATAAATAGAGGCACAAAAATGAAACAAAGTTATATAAACAAGAGAAGTCACGTAAAATGTTACCAGTTTGTGCATTACAGAAAATAAATTAAAATTTTCTCATCTCAAGTTCGGAAACCTGTGAAAATGTGTTAAAGAAATCCACAAATCACTACCTACCCTCCATGCTTACTCACCTATGAAATTTCACATCCAGCCCTTTTTTGTATCTAACTACACAATAGTAGGCTGCACACGAAGAAGAATTTAAGAATGTTTATTACTTGTCAAACAGTTCAGAAACACTGGATAAATTTATAAAAAACTTTCAAAACACCAAACGAAAACACATATAAACAATTTACGAAACCAATGTTATGCCTGAACTCATTCTGTCCTTTTTCACAGGTTCTGATATCAATGGTCTCTCTCTGACAACCAGTCCATATTATTATAATGTCTATGGACGTAGGTTATTCCGTGAGTTACAGATTCAAGAGATTGTCGCGCAAAGTTTTCAGTTAATAATATTACATCCAAAGCAATTATTTTTTACTGTTTAGAGTAACCGCGCACTAGCAACTTTTAGTTTTGGGAACTTAATAGTTTAGTTGCCTGAAAAATTGTCGGTTCAATTGGCAGCGCGCACAGGCGGCTAAATAGTTGCTTGTAGTAATCATGGTCGTAGTTATCATGGTAATGGATTTTGTGGAAACTGTATGTGTTTGTGCGCTATCACTGAAACGAAGAAGAAAACAAAAAAGAAAACTATTTTGGGTTTATCCAATACTGAGCAAAAGACTTTTTAATGGACAATTTTATAAATTGTTTGAAAGTTTGAGAGAGCACCCGCTCAAATTTTTCAATTATTTCAGACTCAGTATTGAGTATTGAGTTTTGACACCTTACTGAGGCTTCTGGGACGTCGTATTTTGTACCAAGACACAACATTACGCCTGGCTGTACCACCAGAAGAAAGATTGAGTGTGATGCTGAGGTGAGGAAAAAAACATATATTCTCGAAAAAACATATTTAACACTAGAGTAAATTGAGAAGAAGCTTCAGAATCGTTTTCCCACGAACTCTGCGTGCAAGTATTAGGTGACACAACAGATGGCGCAGGAGTAGTTGTAGTTGTTCTTTCTATGTGATTATTATTAATCAATCTGTATTGATTCGCACCAAAATGTTCATTCTTTGGAGATACAGCTGAAACTTGTTTTTTTATAACTCTCAGATGATTGATTTGTTGAAATTATAAACAGGATGTTCATAAAATCAGATGTGGAATCATCTGCGACTGAAAGATAAACTTTAGTCACTATCTTCCATCGTCAAGATAACCTCAGATGATGAAATTCACGTTTAGCAAAGATTAATCAAAAAAATATCCCAGAAAAATTTGGAAATAGGTTTGAGTCATACTCGAAATTGGTAATTATTTTTTAGATCATCCTGTATATATCATTTCAGTTTATACTCCCTAATCTGTTTTTTTTTTCGAGTATAACCCATATCTATTTCCAAAATTTCCTCAGATATTTTTTTTATTAATCTATGCCAGAACTGAATTGCATATGAGAGTTAGAGAAAAATTCAAGTTCCAGCTGTATCTTCAAAAGTGCGATGAAACCTCAGGTCTCAAGGATTTTTTTTCTGAAAAAGGAAATTGTGGGTTCTGCTGCACTTTGGGACTTCATAGAAGGTAGAGGTAAACGACATGTTCAGTAAAAGTTATTTGTATTTGTCAGTAGAATCCAAAAACAGAATGAAATACTAGGTGTTCCATTTGAAATTCGAAAGTTGATATTAGTTAAAGTACATGAGGCAACACTGCAGTTTTTATATCTCAGATCTCCAGAAACGTCCAATAGGCCATCGAGTTTGGAATACCTGTATATCAATCATTCTTTGAATAATTAGTTCGTCATCTTATCATTCATAAACTTCAATACACCACAGAATCTTCTGCATGTTCTCGTTATAATCTGATCACATTGACCATGAAGATAAACAATTTCATCAAAACTTCGTTTGAATAGTTATTGCCTTCCATTTTGATTTTTTTCTGATCAAATGTGGTAATGACACGCAAACGTTTTATTATTGATGCAAAATATAGCAAAATGACTATTCAGGTATGATACATCATTTGAAACGAACTTCAATTGTCTTTCAGGATATTCGATAATATACAGAGTGTTCCATTTGAAAAAAAGGACTTTTCACCATTTCTGTGTCTATCGAAAAAATCACATATTTTGAACGACCCTGTATGATGGCGAACAAATTCCCCTGAACATAACTAATGCGGAGAACATTGGTAAACTACACCCGGAATTTCAGCATTGTTCGAGTCCAAATACCGCAGTAATAAACATTCAATTGAAGCTATGTTTTGCACAAAAAATTAAGAAATCGATGAATTTCTCGAAAACCGCTTGAGATAGGTATAGGGAAGTATCATATAAAAATGTTCGTAAAGCAATAGCAAAGCAAATTTAAAAAATCAAAGTTGTTGCTACTTTTCAATATGAGCGGCAACGCCGCAGCGCTGAAAATATTTCAGATCGATAGACCAGAACTGATTACCCAAGAAACCAAATTTTCAAATTTATCCTATTTCCCGTTCCCCAGAAACGTCTAATAGGCCATCAAGTGTGGGGCACCCTGTACAAAGCCGTTCTCGAAAAACGATTTATTACAGACTCTAAACAAGTCGAACATAGTTCGTTCAAGCTCATTAACGACAACTTAAATACTCCTCAAATACTCCCATTGTTGAATATATAAATACTTAGAGGGCATATACGTTCAAATTCCATGTTTAGTTCACGTGCACCAACTATGAATTTACTTTGTTCTTCTCAATCATTTAAATGTGTGTTATTTTGCAGAGAAGTAGTTATGTTCTGTTGGAAAGTTGAAAGATTAGCTTCATTTTTCCATTAAAATATTTTTTGCGATATATAAATGAGTTTGTTTTTGTTTTTGATATAGGTACTCTATTCAATAATAGATGAAGTTGAAAGAGTTATTTTGTATGTGAATTATTTCCTTATATTTTTTGCGCACATACAAAACTGGAGAAACATGTTCGTATACAGATCTTATCAAATGAAACAATCATTAGAAGACTCAGAATAGGACACACACGTCTTACACATGGTTTCCTGATGTGCTCAGAAAATCCACCACTCTGTCAACGATGCAACGGTACCCAATCGACGGTTAAACTATACTCGAAGAATGTCCGCTCAACCAAGATATGAGAATGGAGCATAAAATCCAAGGAAATGCAATAGAGATTCTTAGTACAACCAATTTCTATTGTAAAATCATAGATTAATTTCTTAAAGACACTGAACTTTATGATAAAATCTAATTCGTTGAAGCTACCAGAACTGTAATATCTCAAATGTTATATTCTAGATATATGTAACAACTGATACTGTATCATAAATACTGTACCCGTGTCAATAACCATTGTAGTTGAGACACGTAAATTAAATTTAAAAAAATATGAATTCTCATATTAATCAATGAATGTTCGTAATACTCCGAATAAGGGTTTTAGGAAAAGGAAGGATTTATAGAAAAGTTATTGGAAATATTCTTTGTCCTGGAAAAGTTTTCAGGAATCAATATGTAATAAAAATAAATATCTGTTTTTGTTGGTAAGCTCATAATTCGGGAATGGCTGGACCGATTTGGCAATTTTTTTCGGGAAAACGGGATAACGAATGGAAAAACAGGATAACGATAACGGGGAAAACGGGATAAAAGGAAAACGGGATACCAGTAAAACGGGAAAACGGAATAACAGAATAAAGGAAAAACAGAAAAATGGAAAACGGGATAACGTGAAAACGGAATAACGGGGAAACTGGAAAATGGGAAAACGGTAAAACGTGATATCGAGAAAACAGGGTAACGGAAAACGGGATAACGGGATAACGGGAAAACGGGATAACGGGATAACGGGAAAACTGGATAACTAGAAAATGGGATAAGAGGAACACAGGAGAACGGAAAAACCGGATAACGGGTTTATGGGAAAACGGGATAACGGAATAACGGCATAACGGAAAAACGGAAAAACGGAAAAACGGAAAAACGGAAAAACGGAATAACTGGAAAATGGAATAACGGGAAAACGGCATAAAGGGGTAACGGGATAACTCGATAACGGGAAAACAGAAAAACGAGATAGCGGAAAGCGGGCAGAGTCAAAGGCATAACCAAGATGAAAAAGCACAAAAAAAAAATTAATTGCGTATAATTCAAGGAATTTTTAATGACAAGACCAATATTTTGAGACTATATTGGCCATCTTTTCTTTGTTCGAAATATCTGAAAGGAAGATTCCAGGGTGTTTCATAATTGAATGCTGATCCCAAAGGGCGATTATCCTTGGATAATTTCAGGAAAAATTCTTCATATTAACATAGGTCTGCAACCGCTTTATTTCTGAGATACAGAATGTTGAAATTTAACAAAAAATCAGTTCTTCCCCGATATCTCTGACACCGCTTTGGTTTTTATTCTCAATTTTGGTACATGCAAAGAACGCATGGAAATACATTTTTTCCATGATATGGGATTTCGTAATTTTCGTCAGTGGTGTCCCTGTTAACATGCCCTGCCATATTTTTGACCAAAATAATGATACGCCACTGACTTTTTTCCAAATAAATATCATTTTTGTGATTTTTCTCTATCTTCTCACGGAAATAGTATCTTGCATTTTTTTCGTCCGGCGAACGGTTTTTGAGTTAGAAAATAAAATGCATTCATTTGCTTATCCCTATGCGAAATCAGCCGTTGAAGAATAGAAGGATTATCTTGTGGGCTAGACACATCTAGTATGCTAAGAACACATTTCGTTTTTTCAACATAAACAATTTTGACACTTCTTTAGCTCGATACGTGATATTATTTACGTTATAAAAACTTGTTTATTGAAAAAAAACTTGGTAAATTTCACAAATACCGAATTAGCAGACATGCATTATTTGTATGGGCTTGCTGACGGGAACGCATATGAAGCCAGGCGACCGTATCAAGAGCGCTTTCCAAATAGAATGGTTCCTGATGGAGCACATCGGACTGCAAGAACTCCAGCAAATGAGGTAGCTATTTTAAATTCAGTTGACAAAAATCCTGAAATTAGTACGAGGCAAGTTGCCAATAATTTGAATATTGCCCATATTCTAGTATGGAGGATTATTTGACAAGGGAATTTTATTCACGGATGAAGCTAGTTTTACTAAAAACAGGATCAGAAATTTTTTTAATCATAATTTTTGGGCCGAGGAAAATCCGCCTGCAATCGTGGATTCTCATCACCAGGAGTAGTTCTCATTGAATGCCTGGTCTGGAATTATTGAAGATTACCTAATTGGACCTTTTTTTAACACGCTGATTAAATGGACATAATTATCGCCGATTTCTTGAAGATAATTTGCCAATTCTGTTGGAGGATGTTCCTATTTTGATGAGAAATCGCATGTGGCTTATGCACGATGGTGCACCTGTTCATTTTAGTGCTCTGGCACGCGAATATCTAAAACAAAACTCTCATAATCGCTGGATAGGTCGTGTGGGAACAGAGTCATGGCCAGCTAGATCCCCAGACTTAAACAGACTTGATTATTTTCTTTAGGGACCTCTTAAGACTTCGGTGTACAGTCAACCAATTCTAACTGAAGAAGAATTGCGAAACCGCGTAATAGTTTCCTGTGAAGCAATAAGGAATACTCCAGGAGTTTTTCAAAGAGGGCTGAAGCTTGCATACTTGCAGGAGGCGGACATTTTGAACAGTTAATTTGATTTTGGTATTTTTTGTTCATAATAGATATGTTTTTAAAAATAAAAAATGTATTTTTTTGCCTACTTATTACAAAAACCAAATAATAGTTACCATAAAATTATAAAAATCTTGCCTAGATCATTTGGTTACCACAATTGTGAAATTAAGAATAAGAGAAAAAATCGAATAGGGACAAGCAAATGATTTCATTTTCTAAATCGAAAACCGTACACAGGACGAAACAAAGGCAAGAGACCTTTTTTATGAGAAGATAGAGGACAATTACAAAAATTATTTTTATTTGGAAAAAAGACAGTGGCGTATCATTATTTTGATCAAAAATTTGACAGGGCATGTTAACAGGGATGCCACTGATGAAAATTAAGAAATGCTTTATCATGGAAAAAAAATATTTTTATGCGAATCTACTTTGCATGTGCCAAAATAAAAAAAAAGCCAAAGCGGTTTCAGAGATTTTTTCATTAAATTTCAACATTTTGTATCTCAGAAATAAAGCTGTTGCGGACCTATGTTCATATAAAGAATTTTCCTTAAATTCATCCAAGGATTATCGCCCTTTAGGATCAGCATTCAATTATGAAACACCATGTAGTAAATATTCGTTGACATGAAATATTTCAATATATCTACGATATTAATTTCTTTTTTCACCTGAAAATTAACTACATTGTAACACCTCCATACTTAGTCATTAGGAGTACATAACAAACATTCCCTTCGAAACGACAAGGATATCGGAATGACAGCAAAACCATAAAATAACAATTTTATTGCTGATAAATTATGCATCAATCTTAAAATATACGGTTTATTTTGTCCGCTAAAGTTGATCGGTCGATTAAAAAGAAGAGGAGGAAAGATAGCCGAAGCTGTTTGGATGTGAGATGTACCACCACGCAGTCCCATAATAAATGCGTCTTATAAATTGCAACGCGATAAATAAGTAACTTTATATTCTGCACACAATCAAGTATCCCACTTTACATCCGACCAAAACAATAAAATCACTGAAATATGATTGAGAAATGAGTTTTTATTCAACGAGGAACACGGTTCGTCTGTAATAAATATCTGACCAACATATGTTCGGAGAACAGCCTCGTTTCAGGATCTTTAATTTGTGTGACAACCCCCTGCCATTATGTCTCAGGATATACTGCAAATATTTGGTTAGGTGGTACCTGAGTTACTCACTTGTAGACTTCTCGAAAGTGTTTTCTGTCAGGATAGAATGAGTTGTTGAGAACCTTTACAAGAACCATCGAAGATAATGAATGTCACAATATTCAGATTAGATTTGTTGGAGATGCAAATTCCCACTTATATTCTACCTTATATTGAAATTTACAAAGAATCATTCAATGGCAACATTCAGGTGAAATTCACATTTTGATATTCCTATAGATCGGTGCCCTATTGGAAAAAACTTAAAGTTAATTCAATGTTATGATTCAAATGTACCATTATGTGGAGAAACTGGTAGTGAGTTATTCGGAAGTTGGAAATGGGTAGTATACAGGGTGTTCTACAAATGCTGGGCTGTACTTCAAGAATTAATAATAATAATAACAATGAAAATAATAATAATAAAAATAATAATATCATCTTCATTTTGGAAAGGAAAACATTCTTAATTGAATATTGGATAGAAATATTTTTCTGAAAATCTGTTTTGTATATAACAAATATATATTTGAACCTTTTTCTCCTCACTGTAAACAATTTTGATTATTCCATCAAAGAAATGTCACTAAACAATCATAATATAGTTGTCGTTTTCATAGCTTACTTCAAAAATGTTAACTTTCATAGGATAACAACTGTCTAAGTAATTCGACGTTCAATAACTCAAAAACGGTATGAGATAGGGGTAACATATGGAATATTTTTTAAATCATGAAAAAAAGATCATTCCTGAAATTTAATAATACAGGGTATCCCATTCGGAAAACCGATTAGCCACAGAGATCTGCACGCTACTGCAGTCATAACCACAAATTTTTACATTTAACTTTTTTCTCTATAGGCAATAATAGCGTACTGGTACACAGTTATTGTTAATAATTTGAATTTGAATACGGACAAACACTTGACATGAAGAAGTAGTTTATTTATTCTAGACAAGATATCTCTCGAGCAAATAGTCTTCATATTCAGGTTTGAATTTAATAAAATTCAATTGTTTGAGAAAAACATACCTTTGACAAATTTAGTATCTAAAAGACTGGCTGAATATTTCCGTTGAGATTCTTTGTCGCCGACGATTACCAAAGCTCGGTCTTGAAGTCATGAGTTCGGAACTTTTTGAAATTTATTTTTATATTTACTTTTCATAGACATGAGCCATAAAGAACATCGGCATACTTAGTCCAAGTAGGAGTAGGAGGAGGAGTAGGAACGTTTTAGAAGTTTTATTTATGAACTTCCCAAATCTGAGCTCTACATCCATCAAAATACCAAGGTTTTTGCTTCACCAGCATTAGCTAGTAGTTCATTTCCAATGCAGTTATTCGCAGAATTAGTCACTATGGAAAGAGGATGTTTATAAATGAACAAATCTGTTTCGATCTGCATTGATAAGTTCGCAAGCATTTCCTGCCATTTTAGCAGGAAAACTATAATATTTTTGAGTATCATCAGCGACAAGTGTGGAGAGTCTGTAATGCGGGGGACGTGTATATAAATAACAGTAACGGGCCGAGTAAAGAATCTCGAGGTACTCCCGATTTGAGAATTAAAAGATCTATAATGCATTTCTCTATGCTAACCATCTGTTGTCTTGTTTTTCATAATCGGGTACAAGTTCAGTTTTTGGTATCGATATTTGTGATTTAATTTTCTGCGATTTCAGTCTCTCGCATTTTCCAGTTCCAAGATTTTTAGCTGATTTTCTAGTTTTTTCATTTCAATGGCTTGCTTAATCTTCTTAACTTCAACCGCGTGTCTTTTTCTTTGGAGGGAAATACTGTCTACTTTCGAAAGTCTAGAATTCACTGAACGAACAGATGAGGTTTCTGGTACATTATTACCAACGTCTTTGGGTCCTAGGCATCGACTCTGCTTGTCTGTCTGGGTTGAGTTTGCCTTGTCCATTGGAACTACATCCTGTTTGTCCATTCTTTTTGTTAGAAATTGATCAATATTTCGGCTTTTTCCATTTTCAGAAATGTTTGACTTGACACTGACTGAATGTCGTCTCAATCCAAAAGCAGGTGGCCACTCATAACTGGGGTCTAGTTTATTATGGGTACCTGCAGTCAGTCTTGTTGTATTTGGCATGTCTTGAACTCCTCTGGAACTACTTCTTCACCAAAGAACTTGTAATCAACTCGAAGGACCAATGTTAATTCGTCTTTTTATTGAAGAATCACTTCAATAATCGTGAATTATACAGTTTTATTCAATTCCTAACTTTCTTAATGACAAGATGTATTAATCAAAATTATGTCAATCATAAACTGTCTTCAACTTCCTATGATCTAAATATATTTAAAAAATATCTATACAGGATGTAGAAGCAACATATACTTATAGTCCTTCATCTGCATCAAGGAATGAAAGCTATGAGTAAAAACCAAATACGAAATAATATCAATTTTCTCACAGGAGGAGCACCGTCACTTGAACAATTCAGTTCAGAATTATTCAGTGTAAAATGATCTGAATCACAGATCAATCTCAACTTCATTTTATACAGTGAGAAAAATGTAAACAGAACACAGAGAAAGCGTACCGTTCACCAACGTCCCTGTTTTTCAACAATAGTGTTTTAAGGTAATCACTCTCCATCTATATATTATCAATTAACAACACGAAAGCTCCGAAAATTACAAAAAATAAACTTTTACTAGCCATCGACTCCAACGAGCACACTGACAATGACGATTATCAATTTGTGATTTGTGTGCCAACAACCGCCATATTGGATCGCGTAGTTTGGATTGTCTAATTCTGGTCAAAATTTCAAATCAATAACCTAACTTTAAATATTTATGACATGAGTCGTAATTCAAAAGTTGCGCATGCGCAGTAGTTTTCAAGCGCCAGCAGACAAGGGAAAGACTTCACTTTGTTAACATGGCGTCTTATCCATATTGGTAGTTAATGAATATCTGCAGTAGCCAGCTATATCTCATTTCCCAAGATAGCTGACTACAAATACCTATACAATAGGTGTATGTTGGGCGAATATCCATAAAAAAAGTATTTTCTTGGCTAATGCCTCTACAGACGTTGGATGTCATTGTTACATTACACGTGGAGTTGAAAAAAAATCTACCAAACGTCTTTGAACCTATTGGTTTGAAAATATTGAGGAGTATATGTTCGACAAGTTATGTTAAATGTAGCTTGAAGATATTTTGCTGATAAACCATTATTTTATTACTGAATAGTTCGAGAAACATTGCGAAATGAAAAAAAACCTAACTAATTTCACTCCTATAAGTAAGAATTAAAAAATATATATTTGGGCCAGACAAATGTTTACAAAATAATGGGAAACAGAAATCAAAATGCTGTAAGAGGGTAATGGTTTGATTGAGAATATGTTTCACTTTCTCTTACTGCTCAAATGGCTGAAAATATTGTTCCAAATGTTAGTTTCAGCAAGGGTCCCAAAACAAATAATTTGATTGATTTATTCCATAGGATGATAGGTCAGGATACAAAAAAAACAATCCACCATTTTTTACCCACTGCATACCGAAGTTCGTGAATTATTTCAGTTATCAATATTTAAAAATTCAAAAATAACTTCAAATGTTTTGAAATCCTAGGAGAATAAAAAAATTGTGAGATAACCATGAATTGAATTTTGTAGCTCATTTCAAAGTCTGGATTAAAACTTATTTTCGCAAAAAAATTTTCAAGAATACTGCAACTTCCTGAAAAGATTCATTTTTGCTTTTCATCATGGGTTGGATTCACAAACAATGGAAAAAAAATTAATCATTGGATGTTCTTATTGAAAAAATTAAATAGATTTGTCAATTCGAATGATAAATTGTAGATCTGTAGATTTTCGAATTTCTATGTCAACCAGAATATACTTTTTCATGTTTGTCTTTCAAGAATGTTATTCTTCTGATAAAATTATCTTGGAAAAATTTTCGTTCTTTTTTTAACAGTAGGCTGGTAGGTATTTATAAGTTTTGTGAATGGAAAAAACTGAATTAAAAAAATAATCTACATAACAATTTCGAAAGTGATTCTTTCTACGACCGCCTGTAAACTATTTGACTTGACTGATTTCACATGACTGACGAAAAACGTTTAGGCCACTATGCCTGATGGAAAACACACGTTTTCGTATATTTGACGTTCTCGGTATCATTTGAATATTGTTTCATAGTTATTTTTTTTTTCAATGGGGATTCTCTGTGAAATGGTGTTATGCAAATATGAAATGCAAGGGACTTCTTTTGAGATTAGTGAGAAAGATGAAGAAGTTACTCTCAATCTTCTGCTTTCAATATATTTCAGAGGTAGAATGCAAATATATTGAAGTTATTTTCAGGTTTTACTTGTATATGAGTGAATATTGTTTCAAGTGAATGAATATTCCATCATATTGGATTAGTTAATACATTTTATTTTCATTTCTATTTGTGACTATTCCTAGCATAAAGTGTAATAGTTTCTTAGAATGACAATTATCAATGATGATATTTTTTTTTAACTTTTGAGTCACAAATTTTCGACATATCAATTGATATCTATAAATACATGGAAGTACGGGCATTCTTGCATATATCATATATATCTGAAATGCATACATTCCATGATTTCAACTTATTTTAGAAATCAGAGCCCGACCAAATTCATTTGTTAGTCGAAGTATGATAAAAAAAATACCGGGTGTAAACGTATTCTTCAGACAAGTCATTTATAAGGAATTAATTCATTCAAGAATTCATATAAACATGATTGTGTTGATCACGTATATAAATAAAAAATATATTATAGCAAAGTGAATGCAATATGTGTTTTATAAAGTTGGTTGTATTATCTAAATGAGTCAGCATTCTTATAGTCATCGCCAAAAATAGTTTGGTGATAATAGGTATGAATTTTTCAAAAACCAGAAGACCCATATTCATCTATATAATTTTTCTGATAACTTTATTTTTCTTTCCAAATCTTATCTCTGGTTATTTCGGAATTTGAGATAGGTTTTGACGTATATTCCTAGTAATACATAATATTTTATAAAGAAAAAATTCAGTACCAAACTTTCGCCCTCCATTCAAAATTGTTGGATAAATAATTTTTTCAGTTATAGCGGTATGGGTATTTTCGTATCAACGAGCTTCATTACTATTCCAAAATTCAACTATCTATGTCGAACAGTCTCTGAAAATAATGGCTGGGCCAGACGGACGAATGGGCCGACAGACAAATAGACAAGCAGTCAGGTAGGCAGGCAGACATACAGATAGCTAGTGAAACCGATAGACACATTGATGAACAACGTGAGTGATATTATGAAGGTACTGCTTCTTTTTATTTTAAAATATAAAAGCCCCTGATTATTTTCGAATCAAATAAAGTATTATGGTAAGAAAAAAATGTGACATGAAATTCTCATTAACTTTCATTCCCCAACATTTGTAAATAAGATATGAATCTGGTGAATTTCCTGAAAATAAGTCATTATTACGGATGTCAGCGCTCCCCATTCCTATTTCATCTGCTATTGCATAATTCAAAACACCAATTAAAATGTGTTCGGTACAATTTATCCAAAAAGATAAACGGCCACTTTCTCTTTGGAATGCCGCAGTGAGAAACAGATCCAGTCTGACCTTACCCTTTAAATATTTACTGATTTTCTGGCTTTCTTTCCGCCAGCTTCTGAGCTGGAATCGAACATGGAACACTGCAACCCTGAATAGCTTCAATAGTGATCTTACAGAGTTCATCTCTTCGTATAATTAATGCAGATTTGATCGAAGGTAGTCCATGGGTGCTAGGTTTTATCACACAAAAATTGTAAAAATGTTCGCGTGAGCATTGAGCCTGGAAATTTTACTGAGAGTAAACCACGGCATCATTATCCGATTAAACCACAGAAAAGGTAGCATGAATGATTTCATCTTGATATCTACCTACATACCAGTTGAACAAGATATTATAGTCCATTTTCAATATTGATTCGTATTTCGGATATTAGAAATTTTTTATCGATTGTAATCTTTTGCATGGACAATGCATTGATCAATATACACTACGAGGCATTGGGAAAAATGATTTTAAAATATTCCATATCGGTGTCTGCTCTATCTATGTACATATCAATACATTATAAGCGTTTCTAAGATAAGAATAAGAAAATATTCTGAATTGGCATGGAATTATATGATTGATAAAAATGACTATACAAGGATAAAAAAATATCATGTTCAGATCATTTCTTCATCTAGTTATCGTATCATTCATATACAGGGTGTAATTTACCCTCTTGCACAGCCATGTATGGTGAGTGTATAATGCCATTTTATAGCGAATTACAGTGGTTGAAAATCTGAAAAAAAAATTGGAAAACACATTTTGTTGAAAAGGGAAACATTCCCAATTGAATATTGATAGAAATATTTTTTTGTGAATTGTGGGGAGGGCCGCTCGTCTGACTTCAGCTGTCCTGGTCAGAGCTGTAAGTGAACGCAATTGCCGGATGCAATGAACATTTAAATAATGTGGAATGTTAATTGATTGTGTGAAGAATCTAAAAACTTCCATTTCAGGCTGTTTGCGATAGATATTCAATTTGAAAGTTATGAAAACATACGAACCTCGTTATATCCAAACTGGTAGATAAAGTTAGAACTAGAAGATATCAACGCAGCTTTCGCACTTATCAAATAACAATTATAAAAAACAGTGTTATCAACACAAAAGATACAGTATTGCTTATTTTTTTCTAAATAATTTCGGCTATCATTGTTAACTAATCATTCGTCATCTATACATTGTGAACACTGTTGCCAGTTAGTGTTTCCATGATTCTTGCATGCGCCTGTTGTTGTCTACGACCGAACGTATCGTGAGTTCGAACATACCTGCGTTTTCTTGAGTACTATTAACAGCTTTCATTTTGGCCGTGTAGGTAGCAGCAGAATAACACCAGGACACAAAACACACACACCCAGCCGTTCTTCTTAGGTAGTCCTTGAACGCCGAAACTAAGGACTCAGTGCAACAAGCTCTTTTTGATTATGTTCAATGTTATGGGTTGGCAATACATAATTCCATGTTTTTTATTTCAGAATCAATAATATGAGCAACTCACAGAACATAAACCTGTAGCAGATACCTGAACCTCTTCGTCAGCACTTCAAAGCCAAAGCTTATAACTAATGAATCATGCAATTCTGAAAAAAGGAATTGCAGATATGTCAATTTTAAGACTCAATATCGCGATATAATTAAAAAAATTGCCCTTCAATGTGTACGAAAACACAATAAGCGTTTCCTCATTTTTAACCGACGAAACCAAAAGGAGGAGGTTCTCTATTCGACCCGTATATTTTATGTTTTTCCATCATATTTTTTTATGTATGATCACGCATAACTTTTTACTGAGGCGTTCGATTCCGATAATTCTTTTTTCAGTGGCTAGGGTGTACTTCGACTTTAGTCCCATTTGAATTTAAAAGATGAAATCCACCCTAAGGGTAGCGAAATGAAGGATATTGATCACTCACCCTCTGAATTCTGGTCCGTTAACCGATTCTATCAGGCATAACTTTGTACTGGGTTCTTCGATTTGGATGATTATTTTTTTAATAGATAGGGTATACCTTATATTTGTATTTCGGAAGGAATTAGCCACCCTTTCGGGTGGAAAAATAGGGGATAATTGATTTTTCCCTAGTGAACATTGGCATACACATACGTAGTTGACAATGACAGATCGCTACTGACATTATTCTTGTTCCGTCAAAATCAGTATATTTTATGAGAGGATGGAATGATATACAAAGTAATGAAATAAACCAAGCAGAACAACGAAAATAATTTATATTATAACAAATACTAAAAGTAGATAATCATATTATTTAACTGGTAATAGTTGAAGTAAGGTGGGTAAGTAAGTATTTTGGAAGTAATCAAAAAACAAGTTGGTAGATTTTAGCCACAAAAAATTGAAAAATGAAAACTTTTTAACAAAAAATTAAACCGACGAAATACGGAACTGAAAAGTAAAAAATGAAAACTTTTTAACAAACAATTAAACCGACGAAAAAATCAACTGAAAAGCAAAAAATAAAATAAACCTTCTTAGTCTAAATGATAATGGAACTGCTAAACTAATGTAAGTAACTGATTTTGAGTCGGCGCCAAACAAACTAGCAATTGAATTAGGTGAAGCGTAGAATGATGGCAGCGAGATGCACGGCTGCGTTTTGATGACTTCTTTCATAGATAATGATCTTCGATAATTGTTTGTTTGGCGCCGACTCAAAATCAGTTACCTACATTAGTTTAGGAGCTCAATTATCATTTAGACTAAGAAGGTTTATTTTAGTCTTTGCTTTTCAGTTGATTTTTTCGTCGGTTTAGTTTTTTGTTAAAAAGTTTTTATAGATATACACAGTCTTTGACACTTGGTGGCATATGTTTTCCTGATCCTGATTGGAAACTCTAGAGTCCAAACAGATCTGAAATGAACCACTCATTCATTAATTAATACGAAGAGTGATTTCTCTTGTCTTCTATTCTTCAAAAACGCTCGGATCTGTTCGGTGGTGGTTGTTAAGACCAGCACAAGACAATCGGCCAATGAGAAAATAGTTGTCGACAATCACGACGGCAGCTTAGGCTGTTCATAGCGTGTCTAGCAAACAATGCATCATGGGGGAAGCCAATTGGTGGATATATGTTGTCCGTTTTATAGAAGAGAAGTTTGAGAAAGTGACGCTGAACCGATTCAACCTTCTCTATAAATAACTGATGATGTGGGTTCCAGATTATAGATGCGTATTCTAATTTTGATCTGATGAAGGCATAGTATAACGTTTCTGATGTAGATGGGTCAGAGAAATCTTTAGAGATACGCGCAATGAATCCACACATTCTGTTTGCAGCAGACAGAGTGGCTTCAATATGAGGGACAAAAAATAATTTCGTGTCGGAAATAACACCGAGATCGATGTTTGTGACAGGCCGTTGGAGGGGAATGTCGTGGATTAAATATTGATATAAAAGTAGCTGATTTTTCAAAGTGAATGTCATTACATTACATTTACTTGCATTAAGAGGAAGCTTATTAAGGAAGCATCATTGCTCAATGCGTTTCATGTTGAGGGACAATTGAAGACAGTCTTCTATCCCATCGATCTCAGAAAATAATTTTAGGTCATCCGCGTATATTAAGCAGTTGAGGTCAATGACCTCAACCATGTTATTTATGAAAGCGTTGAAGATGGGTGGACCAAGTGGACCTTGAGGTACACCTGAGGTAGCCGCATATTCCATAGATATGAAGCAAGTGAATATGACATACTGACGTATGACACGAAGAGTTCGATAAGGGTTTGAGAAAAGCCATATCTGTACAGTTTTGTTAGTAGTATTCGATGATCGATAGAATTTGTCGAACGCTTTCGAGAAGTCCGTATGATGATTTCGGTTTGGGATCTCCTATCAGTGGTATCCGCAATATATTGAGTGATGTTGAGAAGGTTAGTGGTTGTCGAGCGACCTTCCATGGAACCATGTTGAAGTGATGAGATTTGATTGCTCAGATGAGGATATAACCTGCTGTACAGGAGGATTTCAAACACTATAGCGAATTTATATATTATTGATATGGCTCTGAAATTTTCAACATCAGACTTATCCCCATTTTTATAAATTGGACGAACTTCAGACAATTTCCATAGGTCTGGGATGGTACTAGTTTTGACGCAGATATTTATCAGACTTGTCAGTGGATAAGCGCAGATTTTGACCATTAGTGTAGGGATGCTGTCGAGACCCGTAGTTAATTTCGGTTTCAGCTGTTTCAAAGCTGCCAACACTTCATTTTCTTCGAATACATTATTGTGGAATATGCAACTAAACATACACCGAAATCGACCATTAAAAACCTGTAAATGGTCGATTTGGTCCATTAATGTATAATTGTGGTATAGGCAACTAAACATACACGAATTAGAATATTATTCAAATGTCGAATCATATTACGTTCGCGCTGTCAAATTCATGTATTTTAAAATTCAAATATTGTAAGTTTCCTCCTAGTTGAAGGAAATGGATATCGAAAATTCCACGTTGACCCCAGGAACGAAGTCGACGGAAATTTTTTGTAATCAACTCGTATATTGAAATGGCGATTCATGATTTCAAACATTAACTAGCTCGCTTTGCTCTCGCGTTGAAATATCTCGATCATTAATCGCCACCATTAATGAATACATTAGTTGATTAAATAACTATTCATATTGAAAATATAAAAAATCAAAATTCATTCCAACTACTCAATTAATGGAATAAGTGGAAAACGTACTTTTATATTATAAGCTTTCATTTATTTGGCAGGTGTACATAATTCCGGTGACAATGGATCATGAAAATTTTTATAGGTAAACAAAGCAAAATGGCGGCTCCAATATGGCGGACAATTTTTGTGATTATGGTCCAATTCTATTCAAAATTGGTATCTAGGTGTTTTTGTAGTCGGAGATTATGATTTTTTTGTCGAAATTCGATATGAATCAGATATAAATTACTAAACCAGTTATTCAACAACATAAATCGTAAAAAATACAAATAAATAATCGAAAAAAAAATTAAAACAAGCTTCTATTAGTTGTTGTTGAGAATCCAGAACTAATGAGATAAAAATAAAAATTATAAGGAAACAAATTCAATATACAAGCTTTTATTGATACAAATGCACTGAATATGAAAAAATTATTTCTTTCATTGTTTGATCTATATTAAATACGTAAACTCGCGAGGTAAGATTTCGAATCTGAATAACCTAGATCAAACAATTAAATGAATTAATTTTTCCTTTTTGGTGCATTTATATAAATAACAGTTTGTCTTCAAATTTTGTTTTCCTAATTAATACTGAAGACAGAGAATACAAATCAAAACAAAATTTTCCCGGTTTTGATAGTATTTCCGCGGAAACTTCCAAGGAAATAGCAACGCAAAATTGTCAGCTCACTTAGTAATATTAGGAATATGTTGGAAAGAGAAACATTCTCAATTGAATACTGAATAGACAGATTTTTCTGGAAATTGGAAAACCCACTATAAAAATGAAGTTAGTTTTTGTAATATCTAACAGAAGACAACTACTTTCCCGGCTTAAGCTACGCTGCACATTGAACTAAATCTGATAAATATTCACAAGGACCCTAACTCAGAAGATAAAATCTGAAAGTGAAATTTTAATTCAGATAGTAATTTGATTTTTCTATTCCAGTCATAATTAGGAACTCATATAGGTGAATGAGGCAAATAATAATGTTTTAAAACAAGAGTTCACTAGAATACACTTGTAAGACTGCTGCAGAATTGGCATTGCATTCACTAGGTCTTTAATACATTTTCGTAGACGGAAGACCAGAAAAATTGGAAAAACCATTTTTTTGGAATAACTTCACTTTGCAATGATGGAAAAATGTTGGAAATATTTCTTTCAGAATTTGAAATCAATGTTTTTTGACATTCATAACCTGTCATGGGGTATGATATTCTATCAGATGTAGTTCAATGTCCCGCGTGGCTGTAGCCGGGAAAGTAGTGCTTTTCTGTTATATATTAAAAAACAAGTAATTGTTATCCTAGGTTTTCAATTTTCAGAAAAAAATTCTGATGAATATTCAATTGAGAATGTTGGATAACATCCGATGGATAATCGTGCAGTCATACAAGATTACTGTACAATTGTTTGTTGCGAAATTGATAAATAATAATCATCTCATTCGGGCTGACCACTTGCAGACCGGTTGTCCCTCATCAGTACAGGATAGGTCAAGCAGACAATGATTAATGTCTACTAATCCGAATGAGACGATCAAAATTCTTCCACCTATTAGTTTCCGTTAGATTCGCCAAGCAAATGGAAAAAGAGCACTAAGCTTCTGATGTACTCTCCAAATTTATGTACTGCTAATGCAAAATACGATAAGGCTCAGCATATAACTGCACAAAAAAGCGGGATTGAAGTGCTCATCATTTGTATTTATTGAAATGGATAATTATCCGAAAACAAGGCTGAAATTTCAAACTCCTTGGACGACGAAAAATAAATCGCGGCCTCCAATGAACTGTCACCATACAAAAATAATAAGGAAGATAATTCTGTAGAAAATATATATGGTATATGGAAAAAAGGTATAAATAGCAATTGAAAGCAAAGGCGTGGCCTACCGGGAAACCACAGTGGACTAATCGCCGTCTACTCTACCTCATGGTGGTGTGTGAATTATTATAAATGACGATTAGTAATACACTATTCTATGTCCCAAAATATTCAATCTTAATTTTGCAGAATATCCTCAACAATTGTTTCACAAAGATATTGAAATAATTGTCGATGACATAAATCTTGATCTGTTATCTAACCGCGATGAGGTAGAAGAGTACTGAATACTGAAGGTTTCATTCCTCATATCAATCAAACCATCAGACCAAGCAGCAAAACATGCTCAGACCATATTTCCGTTAGAGTACCAAATAAAATCGAAAGTGAATCTTTCATCTTTCAAACAAGTATAACTGACCATTACACCATTGCTATTTCATTCGAAATGAAAAAAATGCAGAATCCCTGTAATAGAAATTGCAATAAATATAGCAACTATAATGAACTGCAATATGATCTTAAACCAGTAATCTGGGACAGTATATATAAGTCGGGAAATGCCAATGGAATGGCTATTATTTTTGTTAATACTCTGATACAGGTCATAAAAAAGAATACAGTTCCAGTATCACGGAAAAATAAAAATATCAGTAAGAAAAAGCGGATTACTCCTGAACTCGATGAAATAATCAATTGAAAGAATAAAAAATACCACGATTTATCAAAGCATCCTGACAGTATACTGTTGGAAGAACAATATAATTCTCTCAAAATAGGATAAATGAGTCGTTATCAGCAAAGAAAAATTATACACAAAAATTGATAGATACCAATGCAATTAGCTCCTCTAAGGCACTCTGGAAATGTGTTAATGATATCTGCAATGGAGCAAAGAACAAGTCACTCATTCCCATAACACAAGAAATAAAGAAAACCTCCTGAATGCTCCTCGTTGTGCAAAAACCATAGGACAAAAAACGCATCGTATCTCGGACTATTATTCATTCAGACTCTACCTCAAAAAATAAAGAACATTGGAAATATCGGAAAATTCAAATAGGAAATTAAGAAATGGATTTCGAACAATGGAAGACTATTTTTTCAAGACTTTGTTAATCAAAATGTTCACAATAATAATTGTTTCTGAGGAATTTCTTCTTCAGTACATCAAATAGTTTTTTCAAATATTTTAATTTATTGGAATTTTATTATTAAATTATATTAGAATAATTAGAATTTTTAGGATTTAACAACATGGAATCATTATAAATAAGAGGTAAATCTCTTACTGCTTCAGTGATCAAACTTTTCATTGATTCAACTTCATTCGATGTCATTTATTTTTTTATGTGTGAATTGAAATTGACAATAAACATTATTAATTTTGACATTCAAAGTAACACTTTTCAAAACTCGTTGACGTTATCAAATGTTTTACTTTTCATCACCAGTTGCAAAAAGTAAAATTTTTCGCAACTGGTGATGAAAAGTAAATTTCACAATCCGTTGCAAAAAATACAATGTACCTAGATTATTTTTCGTTTTTTTCATGGAAGTCTCTCCAAGGATGAGAACACGCTTTTGATGGACTAAAAAGTGAAAAAACAATTTTAATATTCAATGACTATGCCAAAAAGCGTGGGGTGCTTTGTCGAAATCAATTAAAATATTCCGAGATCCCAGAGCCGGAAAACCTACGTCATTTTAGCAAAGCTCAAATTTTGAATATGAGTGGTGTTATATGTAGTGAAGAATCATACTTGCTAGCTTACGGGTAGCAGGTATAAAAATACATGAAAAACTTACTTACGTTGAAGTATCGTAATGCGTTTGCCAATTAATATCGTCCAGTTGGCCAAACGGTCTAAGGCGCAAGATCTAAGCTCTGATATCAAAAACTGGCGAGGGTTCGAATCCTGACGATTTTTTTTTATTTTTCCCATCGAAATTGAGAAATGATTTGTTTTCTTTTATTTCAATATTCATCCCATAACTGAATCATTCCTCAATTTCAAGCTAGCAAGAACACATACGTTCTCAACTATATATCACACTATTCATAGTTAAAATTTCAGCACTGCTAAAATGAGGTAGGTTTGCCGGCTGTGGGATATTACTCTAAAAGTAATATGTTTCTAAAAGTTACGTAACCAAAATGCACCCCATGCATAGTCGTTGAATATTAAAATCATTTTTAAATTTTTAGTGCGTTGAAAGCGTGTTCTTCAGTTCTCTTAAATATATATTTTGTTATATTTTTATCTTGAATTTAAAAGTATCACTTATCGAAATAAGGAAAAATATTGTGTGAAACACGTTGGGAAGCCCTATTTTCCGTAACTTGCTTTCTTTTGCAGAACTCGCTTCTCTCGTTCCGCAGAAATTCGCTCATTACGAAAAATAGGGCTTTTCCCAACTGGTTGCACAAATAACTATATCCTACGACCACATAGGAAAGTGACACATATCGCACTCCTACTCCCATGGAAAGTGACCTTTATTCTCATGCGTGCGGAAAGTACTAGTGCACTTGTGCGGAAAGTAACTTTCCGCACAACCTTGCGGTCATCTACCGTATACTCTTCCATCTGAGCTAATTCAGATTTGAATTAACGTTATCAGAGATATGTATATCTCGTAAGTCGATTTACATTAATAGAATTATGATATTTCTTGTATTTTCATTTTATTGAAACAAAATTCAGCTATTTTTAAAGTTAATACGAAACGCACATTAAATACCTTCGTAAATAATTATGGAGTCTGAAAATGAATTGGATTGCACTCCACCAGAAATCATAGAGGCAGCTGAAATAGCCTCTTTACAAATTCTACCAGAAAAGTCTAGAGGTAGATATGAACGAGCTTATAATGAATTTCTCAACTGGAGAAGAATCAAAGAAATCTAAAGTTCTTTCTCTGAAAATGTGATCCTAGCATGATGAATTATCTAAGAAAGTACGACCAAATACACTGTGGTCTCTGTACTCTATGCTGCGCACTACCTTATACATTAATCATAACGTAGATATCTCAAAATATCTCAAGGTGGAAGCTTTTTAAAAAAAAAAATGACGGTTATAAACCAAAAAACTCAATGATCTTAACAACCCAGCAGATAAATCAGTTCATCACAACTGCTCCTGATGATCAATTTCTACTTATTGAGGTGAGTTTGAAGCAATGTGATATTCATTAATTTACTAATAGAATTATGTTAACTCACAGGTTGCCTTAATTTTCGGTATATCAGTAGCATGACGCAAGCAAGAGTTAATAAAAATCACTGTAGACGACATTGAAGATCTAGGTTCAGCAGCAATAGTTAAGATTAAAAATAAAAAAAAAAAATAGATAGAAAATTCAATATTACGGATGAATTCTATGAAAAATATAAAAAATATGCTAAATTAAGACCAGCAACCCACGAAAAGAGGTGGGTATCAACAAAATGGGATCTGTACCCACCTTAGTAGCAAAATTCCTAAAACTTGAGAATCCAGAAACTTACTCCAGTCATTGTTTCCGATGATCCTCAGCTACGATCCTAGTAGATGCAGGAATAGATATTACCACTCTCAAGAGACACGGAGGATGGAAATCCTCTGCTGTCGCTGAGGGGTATATAGACGATTCTCACACCAACAGAATGAACACCGCCACTAAAATTATCAGCGCTGTGCGTAGAACTTTGGAAGGCACTGATGCTCAATCAGCCATATTCGGAAACATAAATTCAAAACTAAACTTCTTCGATGAGCACAATAATTACAAGCAGCAATCCGAGAAAATATTGGAACGAATCTTTCGCAAACACCGTTACAATTTACAAATTGTAACAATAACCAATTTACTTTTAATTTTTATGGTTCCAAATAATTCAATTTTTCCCCCAGTTGTATCTGATAAGTACTTACTTATTGTAATTTTTTCAAATAAACGATAATTATCGTTATTTCTTTATTTCACTATAAAAGTAATTTAAATTCATGTGCACTTTTTATAGAAACAATATTCAAACATGGACTGTCACATATAAAACGTAAGATTAGTCAGGCAACTCAATATACACGATCTAATATTAACATATTGTTTAATAAAATAGGTGGTCGTAGGAAAAATAGCGTACATTACTCGCGCGAAAGTGATTTTTCACACTCGTGTGATTGCCGCACTCGGCTTACGCCTCGTGCCACAATATTTCCCACTCGTGTGAAAAATGTCACTTTCCGCACTAGTAATGTAATATAATATTTCCGCACCGTGCAAGATAATCTTTTCCGCAGCGTGCTGCAAAAAAAAATCCGTACTGATATATCAAATTTTGAAAAATTTGTATACATTTGAAGTTTTTATTCATCATTTTACCTGTGGAATGCCTTGGTTGTTATGGTGTAATTAAACAGTTGTTTACTAGTTTATTTGTCATTGTCAAGAAACTCTCATTGCTTTTTCGAAACTTTTCGTCGAAATTGAAATCCAAAATGAGTTCTGAGTAAGAAATGGGTGGAAATGCAATTGATGAGGTACCCGACGAGATTCTTCTGGCGGCAGAAAAAAATAAGTAAGATTTGTGAATGGAGCTTAGACAAGAAAAATAAGAATTTTGAAAAATAATAAGAAGTTTTCCTAGCTCATTTCAAAGAATTATCAGTATCGTGCCAACCGTTCACACTCTGGCCAAAGTACTCAATTTTAAAAACCATGCTCAAGCTAAAAAAAATGTCGACATAAGCACGCATTTCAAGTTAATTTATTTTCTCAAGAGAAAAATGGTTGGCTTCAGAACAAAAAAATCGAAAATGTTATATACAAATTACCTCGAATTTTTTTAAAACAATGCTCCTGATAACATTCACCTCCCTATTAAAGTGGCAACAATTGTTGGACTAGCAAGGGCGTGCTGGCGGGAAGAATTGATTGAAAACGTGCAAGTGGAAAAATGTATGATTATGGTTGAAATACCCGACAATGAAATGGACACACGCTGAAGTTCTGTAGTTACTGAAGAGAAATATGATTGTAAGAAAATATGCATTGCTTAGACCGAAATATACTCCACACCGAAGGTTTTTCGTCCAATATCGCAAGGGAGGATGCAGTACCCAGTGCCCTGCTATAAATAAATTTGGAAAAATGCCATCTGAGGTAGCAACATATTTAGGACTTCCGAATCCAGAAGAGTTCACTGGACACTGTTATAGAAGGTTTTGTGCCACTACCCTTGCGGATGCTGGAGTGAGTATAACAAACGCTATGGAGGGTGGCAATCTACAAAATTCGCCAAAAGGTATATGATTAAACCCCTGCAAAATAAAAAAATTATAGGAAGCAAAATATTGAATCCTTCATCAATCAATACTACCACTAGTTGTGTCGCCTTTACTGTCACATATCCTGGAACAAGTACCTACCCACGGATAAACAGGTCTCTGAAAGTGAACTGCAGTTGGCTGAAATTATTATCCCGATGCAGCAGAAAACAACCATCTTCACAACTGCCATTAGACAACCGCAACCAAGTAGCATCTGCTATAAATCCAATAAGTGCCAATAATTGCACATTTACAGTTAATTATCATATAAATAAGTAAATATAAGATTCTAGTAAGTATTTTAAGTTTATTTTTCTCACGCTCATAGAGAAATAATTGTTCCTAACACTCGGAGAAAACTTTTTTCCACACTTGACTGCTTGACATATCTCCGCCTAGGAAAAATTGCTTTAATCGATAATGAGTATAGTAGAACCAGAAATCTAAGAAGGTCGTTAATCAATATTAGCCGACGACCCTCATTATTACCTATTGTTCGAAATATATATAAGCAATAAAAGTGTGTGTCCCTTGGAAGATTCCCATGTCCGGATTAAAATATCTCATGAAATAGTTGGCATTTTAATAATAGTGGGCTCTCCATTATTTTTGGCATTTGTTGACAATTTTGTATTTGATAATAAAAAATATCGTAAGGTTGATTTAGAACCCTTGGTAAGGATATGTGTATAAATAATAAAATTTACTTACCTGGCCACCAGACTTTCAGTGCTAACGGGCTATTAACGAGATTAAAGCGATAATGGTCCATTTACGGTTACAAAATAAATTACCTACCAGATTTGGAAAACAACACTGCTTTGAGAACTGACCGATTTCCGAATTCAGAAATAAAAGGGGGAAAGTTAAACAACATTTAGTCATTACCTACCTAATATTCCGTTGTGTCAGTTGTGTCTATTTTGAAATGTTTATTCGATTTTTGTGTCGTGAAAAATGTGGCGTCCATGGGCTCATCCTGAAGCTAGTACTTCAACTGGTGGTCGTAGTACCACTAGTCGACAAATGTTACTCCCTCATGGGAAACAAATTATATTTTATGTTTATACTTCCCTTCTGGAACGTGGAATGTCCATGGATCAAGCTGTGCAAGAAAGTGCTTCTTCAACAAAAACACCATAAAAAATGGAAAGACTCTGGGGGTTCAAGAAAACTAGATGGCTGTGATGTAGATATAATTCGGAGAACAATATATGCCCTGTATAAAGAGCAAATTATGCCCACACTAGATATTTTGATGCAACGGCTTAAAAAGAATGCAACTGGTATCCAGTGTTGCAAAGAGACTTTAAGAAAGTATCTTTTACAAAACGGATTTAAATTTGAAAAACTCTCTAGTAGCAGAAAAATCTTGATGGAATCTGTGCGCCTCAAGAAATGGAGATTAGAAAATGTATTAGCAATAAACGAATTGAGAGAATATGGTAGAACAGTAGTATATCTGGATGAAACTTGGTTCGATACACACGATATTCCAAACAAAAGTGGGGTAGACTCATCTGACTTGTGCCAAACTAATACGCCGTCTAATAAAGGAAAACTCATTACGATAATTCACGCAGGAATCGAAAATGGTTTTATACCAAATGCATTGTCTTTATCGGCAAAGAATATTGAGGACTCTTTAGTCGATTATCATGATGATACTACAGCCGAATTATTTGAAGACTGGTTCCAAAATAAACTCATACCAAATATTCCACCTAACAGTATTATCGTCATGGATACCACAGTCAAAGACTAGATGAAGCACCATGTTCAAATGACACCAAAGCCACTATACAAGAATATATGTTGAATAATGATATGTATCATGAGGAAAAGTACACAAAAAACAGTTACTAGAAGTTTTAAGCAGTTATTCGATAAAAAAGAAATATTTTTGTGATTCATTGGCTAAAAGCATGGGACATACGGTGCTCAGACTTCCTCTTTATCACTTTATGTTTAATCCAATTGAACATATATGGCATCAGCTTATGTCAGCAGTTCAAAGAAATAATACTTCTCCAACCTTAAGTTCAACTGTGGTAGCTCTTATTCAAACAGAAACTGCAAACATTCCTGTTAGCTGCTGGGCCAAGTGTGTTTTCCATATTAAAAAGGTGGAAAAGTAATATATGGATATAGAAAAATTTCCCAAAGAAAAGTTTATTATCAATTTGGATGACGACAGTGGAAGTGAAGCTGATCTTCGTGAGTAATATTGTTTATAAATACCTTTTATCGAGAAACTGAACTTTTTATAAAGTATAAAGTTTGACATTTTACATCAATTAGGTATATCATATATTATTATATAAAATAATATAATTATATATATATATATATATATATATATATATTATTATCATATAGTATATATAAATAAACAATTCTCAATATATTCAAGCGATTTTTCTTAATAATGATCTCAACCCAATATAATTTTACCTACCTACAAAACAAAATTTAATGGCTAGGGCAGGTACAACTCTGCGTAGAATCTATCGCCTGCTGATAGCTCAAGTGGTTGGTGATTCACGATCTTCTTAGATTTCTGGTTCTACTTTACAATATCGGTTCACTCGATAGCATTTAGGTACGTAGTTTTGAAAAGTACACTGCACTGGAGTAAACTTGTAGATAATTTAAATTGTCTTCACATATGGCAGAGCAAGCGACAGCTCGACAAGGTCGCAAGGTCACCAAACTGAGTCAAATCGACAATTTCCAGAACTCCTGTATTTTCTGCAGAAAAAAAGAGTTTTGTCAAAATGTATATTTTTATTTTTCTGCTGAAGTGCAACATAAAGTTCCATGTTCTTTTAATTCTGGATAGATGTTTTGTCCCACTGCAGAAAATACGATGAAATTCCAATTTCCGAACCTGTAACAAAAGGATCATCCCATCTTGTTGTCGTAAATCCCATAAATATTCCTGTAACTCCACATTCACACATTCGAGTCTCTGACTTATACGGTTCAATCCGTCTCGGGTCATGCTCGATTCTACGCGACCTCGCGAATCCTCAAGAATTCCAAGTAAATTTCCAGTTGATACAAAGTGTATGTATCTAGTTGTGACAGATCAGCCAATATTTCCCCGATTGGTATGCAAAGCAGGCTAGAAATCACTCGACGTGAAGAAGTACATCTGTTATTGGATTTCATGAATCGGCCCGTTTGTTCTTCTGTTTCGGTAATAAAGTAGATGTTTTCATTGAACACGACTCTCCCGAGACGTACGAGAGATCAAAATCATATTTTGTGCTCGACATGTGAAAAATTGCTTTTCTATGCGAGTGCAGGGGTGGTTTTTCATCACGAAGGCGACAAAGGTAGTAGGGATCGAGAGATCAGGATTTGTCAAACAGAAGTGGATTGTATTGTTGAATATAAACAATGTTATCAGGCTGCAGTGACAAGAAAATGATATAATAATAATAAACGTCTTCATTATTTTCAGAAATATGTATAAAGTGTTATATAAAAAATACTAATAATTATGAAAATAAGTTCAATTAAGTCAGAGAAAACAAATTGTGCTTCCACTTAACCCAGGAAATGTCTCCACATCAATACTGTCCTGAACCTGACAAAAAATATTTTAACTGATATAAATTCAAAATTAATAAAAACTAGAAAAATAATGAAAAACCTTATCTTAACCTATTGTTTTGTTTCAAACAAATATTTTTTCAATGGCCTTTTGGATGCATTCATATTCTCTTTCTTGAAATGTGGAAAATATGATTATATAATTATGCAATTTGGTAGCAGAATGAACGTCTGTATGTTGGTGCTTTGAATAAGGGTGGCGTAAAAGTGCCCTTCAATTCAATGTTCAAGTTGTGGACATCCGATCTATAATAGACATACCTTTATCAGCTAACAGTATTGGAGTTAATTTGAAACTTCATTTTGTATTCATGACAACATAAACTCTAGAAGAAGATTATGTTATATTAGTTTGACTCTCAGTTTTAAAAATAGGCTGTTTGATACATACACTAAGCCCGATGCTATCAATGAAATTATGTTACAAGTAACGATATCCATCAAGACTCTATCGGTGTTGAGTATTCATGAAAACTCAAACATATATATGGAATACTAACTTTGAGTAAGTGTAACTCGTTGACCTACTCATGCGGGTAAAGTGACCAGGGCCTGGCCACTTTACTCGACCTATGCCAGCAAAGTGGCCACTTTGTTGTTTTTTTTTAACTGACATGTTCCTTTTAAGACATGAAACTAACACAAAAACCCGATATAATCAGAAACTGAAGTTGTTAAAGTATATGTTCGTATTTTTTGCAATAGTTTCACTAATTAGGAAGGCGCCCATAAAATTACTCAAACAAAAGAGTGACCACTTTATCCGCTATTCCCCTATATGCCTTCTTCTTCTCCTCAGCATAAACAATAAACCCTAAATCACTTATTTTGGACACAACTTTGCCCAAAATATTGCCAGTTTTGTCGAAAGAGTTCTCCTTAAACAGTTACGAATAAACAAACTTCACACATATGACATATGAAATTCAGTAGTTTCAACTCGTCTGCATGTAATAACGAATAGATCACCACCAACTTTTCGAATTCAAATATAACTAATAGTTTCCCCTTCATTTATATTTGCTATTGTTTTTGGTAACCATATTTGAATTCGAAAAGTTGGCGGTGATTTATTTGTTATTAACAACATGCAGAAAAGTGAAAATTACTTAATTTCATCTGTCAGATGTGTGAAGTTTGTTTATTTGTATAAACATTTAAGGAAGGAGGATTTTTTAGATAAAACCGGCTATATTTTTGGCGGAGTTTAGGGTTTATTGTTTATGCTGGTGAAAGGAAAAATTGAAAAAGCAAAAATTGTTCTAACTCGGATACGGCATGAGAACGCCGCCGCATTTTTCGTGTTCAGGAGACAAAAACACGTGAGAAAATTATTTTACTTATATTCAGGGAGTATGAATGGACTTACTTAATAGTTACCTCACCAAACATAATCCTTATGATTTTCGTCTTTTAACTGGGCAATATTGCTGTTAAACTTCTGTGATTCGAACTGCTCTCACCAGTAGTATTCATTTTCAGAATATCTGACTCAAGTTCCAAATTTCAACCACGAGTGGTATAAATTTATATTTCTGTTTTACTTTGGAGCAGTTAAATAATAACAAACTTTGAGTAATATTCACCGTGGTTGAATAGAAACTTAAAACCCAATGAGACTGCTGGAAAATTCAAGAAAATATGTTTTTTCTGATTCTGACTCAATGCCCAAATCCCTGACAAAATGTCACTTCTATTAATTTTATTGAATTTTCCAGTGGCACCATACAATCCAAATATATCAGATTGTTCCTTCTCATCGTTCCACCAATTTATTGAACAAATATAAATAAATTATATATAGTTATTATAATGCAGGGATTATCGGTTGAGGACAAAAAAAGAATCTTCGTAATTATAAGCCAAAGTTTCATTTAATTAGCGCTTGAACTTCATCAGGGCCTACAAGAGCGCAATATGTATAAAAACCAAAACAGAGAAAATTTTGGTTTTGTTCTCTGCTTGCTAGTTTTCTCTCAAACAGGTCTCTCTATGTAGTGGTCGATGGAGTTTCATCTGACACTCTACTCATAAATGCTGGTGTTCCGCAAGGATCCATTCTCGCACCAACACTATTTCTACTTCACATCAACGACCTGTTGAAAGCAACTTCATGTCCAGTACACAGCTTCGCCGATGATAGTACCCTCCATACCGCCTTCTCTTCCAGGGCCCCTATATCAGCCCGTGAAACCAGAAATGAACGAGGAACAAATGTTAATAATATAAATATGGACTTGGCAACAATTCTCGAATGGGGATCTAATAACTTGGTAGAATTCAATGCAAACAAAACACAAGCATGTCTTTTCTCTAGAAAAGCCGATCTCACTGTGCCTAACATAACTTTGTCAGGAGTAACCATACCACTGAAGCCATCCATATCGATGCTTGGTATTACTATCAGCAATAACCTTTCCTGGGAAAATCACGTGAGGTCCATTGCCAAAAGTGCATCCCAAAAACTTGGTTTTCTGTTTCGTGCCAAGAGCTATTTCACCCCCAGTCAGCTGCTTATGATCTATAAGGCACAGATCCGACCTGTCCTGGAATACTGTTCCCATATTTGGAGTGCGGCACCTAAACATATCCTGAGGCTATTGGATTCTGTCCAAAAAAGGGCAATTCGTCTCGTCGGTGATGCCTCGCTTACAAACTCGCTCACTTGTCTGGAACACCGTAGAAAAGTTGGCGATTTGTCTCTATTTTATAGATATTTTCATGGGCGATGCTCTTCTGAAATATCAACAATCGTTCCTGCTTTGGCAGTCTCTTCGAGATTAACCCGTCAAGTTCAGTCATCACACCCCTTCGTGGTCACTTTGGAGAACTGCAGAACATCACTTTCCAAAGACTCGTTCATCCAACGAACAGCGAGGCTTTGGAACTCATTGCCTAGGGAGGTGTTCCCCGAGGCATACAACCTTCAGAAATTTAAGAAGAACACCAACTCCTACCTTCTTTCCCTAGGTTCCCACGATGTTCTCTGAACATTACAGGATATCCCTTTTCGTGGGAACCAGAACATAAAAAAAAAAAAAAAATATTCCGCTATTGTAGGCCCTGATGAAGTTTGAGCGCTAATTAAACGAAACGTTGGCTGATAATGAGAAAGTTTCCTTTTTTGTACTCAACCGACAACCCCTGCATTATCTACATCCCAAAGGGCACAATCTCAAGTTGATATAAATATTATTATTTTTTTAATACATTTTTCCAAATTCATCAGATGAATGGTTTCGTTTCAAGTTTCTATCTTGTTTGCTAGATCGACCGATTTTTATACCATATACTGGTAGATCTCCTATATGATTTTCACTGCTCCATTTTGAAAAAAAACTACTTTCTAGTTCGACAATTTTTGTTTAAAATTTATGCCTTCAGTGCAATAAAAATAATTATTTCTCAAACCATATCAAAATCTTGCCTATTCATCCCTTCAAATCAAAGAGCAATAACATCTTGAAAATATGGGAATCCAGATTTCCAGTAGTTTTCATAGATTGTTTGTATCATAATTCTCTCCATCCTGGAAGTCGATAATATAACAAAAACGAACTGCTCATATTCCGCTGGAAATTTCGCAAAATGGAATGATCATAAATATAAAGTTTTCTTCTTTACTTTGTCAACCAAATGAAGTTGACTAATAAAACAAGATGAAACGACCGTAGATTTGCATAAAAGACGAAGCTATATCTACAAATTTCTGATACAACTCAAGCTATAAAAGTGAATTTATAATTATAAGGGTGACGTAAGTGTTGGCAATAACTATAATTTATGATTAATTTGTTTGCAATGGGAATCTCTCGATTCGAAGACTTTTCTGAATTACAATGATGGCTGATAGTTTCGAATATATTCAGAGTATCAGAAGACGAATGTTTTTTTCTCTTAACTCTTTGAAAGAAAACAGTTATTTCTCTGCGAAAAACGAGATGAGATGAGGAATGTATCCTCTAACGGCTAGAAAAGCTGTCGTTTGGAGATTATTACTTAAAAAAAAACTAGAATACATAGTAGAAGGGTCTGGAATATCTGAAATCATAAGGAATATTTTTCACAAGAAAACAGGGTAAAATACGTTATATAGTTGATAAAAATGTCACTCAATAGTTTCTTTACCGGAGTATAACAAAAACATCAATCGTCATGAAGATTTCCCAAAAATAAAATTGCACATTAAAAACTATGTATGGGGAAGTAGGTATCATTTCCACCAAGTGAACGGGTACTAATATAAAATATGTGCTACATTTGTCTTATTGGAGATTGGAGAGATTGGACTGAAACAATGAATTGATTGAATATAATAATTCACAATGTCATTCGATTGCGTCGACAATAATATAATTCTTCAAAAAATATGATTACCAAACTGGAGTTCTGATCTGATTATTTTCCGTTTATTAACGCTTTACAATAATATAATAAACTTTGACAATGGAATAACTCAATAGAATTTTCTCGCTAAAATAAACCGCTAACTTCACTGGACACTGGACTGTAGTCTGACTTGATTTCGCTATGAAAGCGTTGCCGCTAATATCATCACTATCTGACCAGACAGACGTTGTCCTGTCCAAATTTCTATATTCCCTGATTTTTTTTCCTGAAAACTCTCGTCCGCGTGCAATTCTTTTTTCCTAGTTTTTCTTTGTGTTGTTCCATCTAGGTTATGCTTTGGACTCTGTTCGCTTCCCGTTATCCCGTTTTATCGTTATCCCCTTATTCCGTGTACCTGTTATCCCGTATTCCTGTTATCCCATTTTCCCGTTATCCAGTTACCGCGGTGTCCCGTTATTCCTTTTTTCCGTTATCCCGTTCTCCCGTTTTCCCGTTGATCTCGTTATCTTGTTTCCCCGTTATCCTGTTTTCCCGTTTTCGTTTTATCCCGTTATTCTTGGTTTCCCTCATATTCCGTGAAGTATCTCTAGCATCTTCGATCAAGAGGAATATAAAAACTCTAAATTCAAAGGTTGATCCTACAATAAGTACATCTCCTTTAGAACATTTCAATACCAAAAATTATAACCAAAATTCGTCGAAGATAGTTTTGAATAAAATCGCAGATGAAGACATAAAGCTATTAGGATTTTGAGTTCCAGCGACACTTAGCAAAATACGATGATTATACTTTATCGGAACTTCGTTTGAAACATCCTCGTTCAGAGCCCAGAATGAAATTTCAAGATATCAATCAAGATTTATCAAATTATTCAATTCTCCAAGTTTCAGAAGAAGATGTTGTGGCAGCTATAAAATCTTTTAGTGCCGGTTCTGCAGGTGGTCTGGATTCCCTTGGACCTATATACAAGACATGATCAGTCATAGCTCTGGTAGTGCTGGTCAAAACTTATTTCTTCAATCACAAATTCATGTAATTTTCTTTTATCTGGCAAGGTGAATCTAGAAATATGTCTTTTACTCTTCGGTGCTTCTCTCTGTGCACTCCAAAAAAAAGATGGAGGTATTCGTCCAATTGCTGTTGGTACTTTTTATCGCAGATTAGTAGCAAAACTTTGCTGCATGAAAATTAAAGGAGATCTTGGTTCTTTACTACGTCCCTTACAGTTCGGTTTCGGTACGCCAGGAGGTTGTGAAGCAGTTGCTCATTCAGCTAGTAGATACATCAATCAGCATCCAGACCCTTCTTCCAAAGTGTTTTTGAAACTCGACTTCAAAAATGCCTTCAATATGATTGATAGAAATGTCATGCTCCTTAAAGTGAGATATAATCTTGCTGGTATATACCCTTTTGTAAATCAATGTTATAACTCATCATCATATTTGAATTTTGATGATCATTTAATGACTTCTGAAAGAGGTGTTCAACAAGGTGACCCTTTGGGACCCGCACTATTTCGTCTCACAATCGAAGAATTGTCAAAGAGTTTGTCATCTGAATTCAACTGTTGGTATTTAGATGATGGCTCCATTGCTGGAGATTTCAATACAGTGTTGGAAGATTTGGATAAGGTTATCATCCTTTCGAAACAAATTGGTCTTGAACTTAATTTAAATAAGTGTAAGTATCTCTATTGTCATAAGTATGTGACCAACCATACATCCAAATTGCACAAACAATAAAATAATATGGACATTTAAATTCATAAAAAACTTTGATTTCAAGGAGATCAAATGGTATACAAGTTGGAACATCCTGTATGGTGATCATATCAGGAGGAAACCAACAGGAAAATGTCAAATATGAATTTTATCCAAATTTGTACATAGAATATAAGGTTTAGAATTAGATATTGTGAATTAAATCATTAGAATGAGTTAGAATAACAAAGAGTGATATAGAAAGTGGCAATAAATATTGAAATTTGTGAAAAGAAACAAATTGTGTGGGTTGCCAAGAGAAAATATAACAAGCTTGGGGGAGATGAAAAATTGATTGAAAAAACGAAACCAGATACCAAATTTAGAGATAAAAATATATCAAAAATCAAAATAAAAACAAGCAGAACTATATAAAACCGCTATACAACTGATTCACATACAAATGGAAAAATAAGCAAACAAGAAGAAACCATTCACCTTATGAAAATAACAATCCTTGCCATGCACAGAAACAAAAAGAAGGCTCCCTGCAGTGTAGATGTAGGTACTTCTCCAGTGAGCGAGAATACTTCCAATAGACAGGAGAACATCACAAAGGAAGAAAGCAGGTATTTCAACTAAACTAAAATAAGTGCAACGTAACAGGTCCAGACACTTAAAGTGATCAATTGATCATTTGTGTCCTTAATTTGAACTTATGTTGTTTTTTTCTTCTATTCTCACAGACTGTCCATAACATTCAAACGTTAAATCACCAAATATTTATCATACACAGAAAGTTCACCATTTTTACACGCTTTATATTAGTTTCACTTGTATGTTTGTTTGCAACCGACTCCTTTGGGCGTGATTTTGACCCACTTTAAACGGTCAGATTTCATTCAAACTTCGTAGATTTATCGAGGACCGATGACAATACACTGATTCGATAAGATTATTCCATTTTTTTATTTGCAAAAAAATAATAAAAATAATTGTTTGAAAAAAAAACAGAAAAAACACGCTTTTATAAATAAACCAAACTAAGAAGTAGGAAATAAATAATAGTTTAAAAAACACGCTTTTATAGAAAACCAAACTAAAAGAATAGAAAATAAGAAAAAAATTTATTTTATTTTGAAAAAGCATGGTATCGCCTCGGCCAACAATTACCTGTGATCTGAGAAATTTTTTACTTTACTGCCCTAGGTGTGTGATGTACTATATAATTATTGATACCATACACCCCACGCTTTTCTTTAAATCAAATAATTTTTTTTCTTATTTTAAATTTTTTTAGCTTGGTTTTCTATAAACATGTGTTTCTTAGTTTTTTTGAACTATTATTTATTCATCACTGTTTCCAGTTAGATAAGTAAGATTTCGCAGAGTAGGTCAGTTTTAAGGATTGATTTCAATAAAAACAATTATTTGACGATTCTTCTGCAATCTGTGTTTATCTATTGAGCACCTAACCATAATTTTCCCCACAAAATAGCATATTGACATCAAGCAGCGCGCGCGTTGAGAATAGAGATGATTCATTTTTCATAGGCGGACCGACTGAGCTGAGATAAGGTAAAAAGATTGTTGAAAAAGGGTAAGACAACATAGCCGGAGTTTCATTTCTGTTATGATGGGTATTTATTTTTTAAATTATTAAATAAAAAGGAAATCACTGAAACAAATCTACCATGATATAAATATAATAAAGATACCACCACAACAATTGGCGACCAACGCGGGCCAATTATAAATAAATAATAAAGTACTTATCATAACAATATATATATATATATATTTTCTTCAATTTCTCGGAATAAAGGTGTGATTTAGTCAATTCATATAATTTCTCTCAACGACGTTTCGTCATGGTATTTCTCATCATCAGGTTAAAACACTGAAATAAAAAATATGGAGTTTGAGACATATTTAACTTAACCCAATATTGAAATGTATGCACTAAAATAATTCTTAAAAACATATGGTTCGGAATATAATACGTTATTCAACTCAATATAAAAATATCTGCAACATATATGAGTATTCACTTACAAATTAATTCATTTGAATTCTACGTTCGCATCGTACTAACGTTATTGTAGGTGTGTGACTGCGAAGTCGAAGTTATCGGGAATGGTTTGTTTATCTTTCATGCATTTTTACCCTCTCCAAAAGTACACCGGATTGTTTATATTGAGTTCTAGTATATGAGCCGGACTGTATTCTTTTTGGCAGCATGTAAAGATCAGTTTTCATTATTATTACTATAAACAAAGTTGAAAAAGGTTGTTATAAATCGGGCTTGAGTTTTTGATATCATTTCTATTGTTAATGCTATTGGGGTCTTTTTTAATATGTATCATTTCAAGGAATGTTCTTACTCTTGGATTCTTTTCTTTGGTCAAAATTTCAACGTTGTTAGTGTCAAACTTATGTTGATTTTCTTTTTCGTGTTTGGATAAGGCTGTAATGTCGGTTTTTGAGTATTTGTGGGCTTGTACTCGTTTCTGCAAATATTGTTTCGTTCGACCTATATAGATACTTTGACAGTCTTTACACGATATTCTATATACTGTATGAGTTTGTTTGTTTTTTTTGTATTTCTGGTTTTAATTTTGAATAAATGGTTTTGTTCGTATTTTTCAGTCGGTGAGAAATAGTTATGTTGTGTTTTTCCATTGTTTTATTAATTTTATTCGATAGTTCGTCTATTCATGGTAAAGGTATGTATGTTGTTATTTTCTTTTCTTTATTATCATTTTCATTGTACATCGCATGTATTCGTTTTTCATTGTTTTTTCTGCAAAGTGGCTGGGGTAATCACTTTCTTTCAATATATCCTTGATTATTTCTACAATACTTTTCCAGAATTTTGGGTGAGCAAGCTTTATAGCTCTGTCAATTGAATTTTGAATAAAATTTTTTTTGTAACTAAGGGGTGTGTTTGACAAATAGTTTGTGTAACGATTTGATGCATTTGGTTTAACAAACCAGTTTGGGAATTATTTTCCAGTATTGTCGTGTATTATCGTTGTGTCGAGAAAGTTTATTTGTTTTTCTATTTGTTTTTCTATTGTAAATTTCAATCTAGGATGATATTGATTTCCTAGAATTTCATCAACATTGTCAGTAGGAATATAGGTTGAACAATCGTCTACATATCGTTTGAACAATATTGGTTTCAAAGTTGGTGATTTGATGATTTTTTCTCCAACATACTCCATAACCAGATTGGCTACTGTTGCAGCAATTGGAGATCCCATTGCTGCAACATATATATATATATATATATATATATATATTTCCACGACCAAAGAATTCCGCATATACATCGCTCGAATCGTGTTATGGGGAGAGGGAAACATTCTCAATTGAATATTGAATGGAACGTTTTTTCAGTTAATTGAAAAATCCACGATTGAAACAAAGTTATTTTCGAAAATATCTGACAGAAAACAACCACTTTTCCAGCTGAAGCCACGCTGGACATAGAACTACATCTGATAGATATCAACATGAATTCTCCACAGAGGGTTATCTTGAACGATGGATGATAGTGACTAAAATTTATATTTCAGTCGCAGATGATTCCACATCTAATTTTATGAACATTTATGAACATCCAGTTCATATTTTCAAACAAATCGTGTAATAGCATTTTAAATTTTTCCCGAATATAATAACTTCTTTAAAAAACCTTTCTTTTCGTTAAAACCATATTCGGACCATCACAAACAACAAAAAATGCTATGTATTTGATTTGAGTGATGAAATAAAAAAATATTTTTGTGTGGACACGCCCTGGGATTGAATCCGGGCCCTTGGAGTCACAAGGCACTCTTACGACTGAGCTACTCGGACCTTTACTAAGAATTTTGCCGATAATCATTTTTTTGGCCAAATTTTTCGAATTTATCAATTTCCGGGCAAGTTTCCTGATTATTTTCTGTTTATTCACACTTTAGAACATAATAATAAACTTCGATAATTGAAATACTCAATCGAAGCTTCCCGCTAAAATATACCGCTTATTTCCCTGGACTATGGAATGTAGTCTGACTTCACTTCGCTAGCAAAGTTTTGCCTTTTATATGACCAGTAGCTGACCCGACAGACATCCTGTCCAAATTTCTATATTCATTTTTTTCCTGAAAACTCTCGTACGCGTAGAATTTCTTTTTTCCTATGTTTGTCTTTGTGTTGTTCCATCTAGACTATGCTCTTGACTCTGCCCGCTTCCCGTTCTCGTTATCCCCTTATACCGTTTTCCCGTTATCCCGTTTTTTTGTTATCCTGATATACCTTTTTCCTGTTATCTCATTATCATGTTATCCCTTGTCCAGTTATCCCGTTATCCCTTTTTCTCGTTATCCCGTGATCCAATTTCCCGTGATCCCGGTTTCCTGTGATCCTGTTTTCTCCTTATTTCCGTGATCCTGTTTTTCTGTTTTCCCGTTAACCCGTTATCCTGCTATCCCGGTTTCTCTTTATCACGTTTTCCTGTTTTTCCGTTATTTCCGTTATTTTGTTTTCCTGTTATCCCGTTTTCCCGTTATCTCGTTTTCCCGTTTTTATTTTTATCCCGTTTATATAAACATAAATATTTTATATATTTTGTTATGTTGGTATATTTGATTGTTGGTTTTGTGACATATACTAATCATGGCAAAGAAAAACTCCGGCTATGATGCTCCTACCATCCTTCTCTGTACCTTTACCTCTTTTTCTTTATTTATGTTTTTACCTTTTTGTAGCGCAGTCGGTACGCCTATGGAGACATGATTTTCCCAATCTCAGCAGGATTGCATCAGCGCCATCTACTTCTTTGATTGATGTCAATATACTGTTTATGTTTGAAATATTGATTGTAATATTGCCAAATAATAAATAATGAGTCCAGAAAAAGTTAGATACTTGTTTCTTATTGGAAATGTTGCTTAAAACCAACCTATCCCTGAGATATCTAACTTATGCTAATTATATTTTCCGACCAAACCAAATTGAGAACTTGATCATGTGCAAAAATGAACATATTCTAAAATATATATTTATAGGTTATACTTAGTTATTTGTGGTGAATAGAAGAAGAAAGTTTGCCACTCAAAATCATGTATTTTAATAAATAAACCCAAAAACAATGTGGCTTTTCGATGAATCTTATCACCTATTAAGTTTATGCCGATAAAGTACCTATTATGAGTTATGCTTTGCACTCACACAAATCCTGGGATGTTCTGTGAATAGTTCATGTGGATGTCTTGCAAATGCTCAACCTCCTTACTACAGGTGAAGTCAAATATTGGAAATCTAACCTCCAATTCCTGGTAAGTAGTTTCTTGATAGTCCTTGGTTCTCATTTGATTCTGACCTGATTGCATGTATAAATGTTTCTCACATAGTGATTGGCATTTTACCCATAAAATCGATCATGAAATCTTCTAATATGCTTTTCTTTTCATTTTCATTTTTCTTCTCCCCTTATTTTTTGTCTCCCTGGTAACCATCAGTTTTTGTTCTCTTGTATCAATTTGTACCATTAGCACTTTTAATTTTAACACATTATTCTACTTCCCTACTATTATACATATTTTATTTTCAAATTTGCTTTCTACACATAGTTTGTATTCACTAAATTTTCTTTCTAAGTTCACATGTACCATTTTTCTGTTCTCAAATTTTATCTAACAATGGCATTAAGTAATGCTGGGTCAAATTTTTCTACGTCATTTGTAAATAAATTATTTATAAACAAATAGACAAGTTTACTATATACAAAAAATGTTTTTACTATTTGTTGTCATGACAAAGTGAATCCTGAAAACATTTTTCTATTATTCATAATCGTTTTTCATATTTCCATTGTTTCAATAATTAGTTTTTTTATTTAAAAATCATAATTGGGATTTCTCAATAAAGTAACAAAAAAATTATCAATAATTTTATCGTTTATTGATTTCTCAATTTGTTATAATCAAATTCTGACTGACTGACATCATATTGTTTTTCTGAAAGTATTTGAAATAACAGAAACAGCCATATGTAACAGACTTCCGTATCGTGTAATTTCGGAAAGTGTTATAAAAGATTAAAAAAAAAATGTTTCAGTATTGAAATTATTTAATATTTTTTGTTACCCCTTGAGAAATGCCTTATGATTTTTAAAGAAAAAATTATTCCTCAACTAATTATTTAAACTAAGCAAACATAAAGAAAAGATTATAAACAAAAAAAAATTCTGAGGATTTATTTAATTTCTTTCAAATCATTATTTTGTCATGAGAACAAAATGGTAAAAAGTATTTTTTTGTATATAGCAAACTTGTCTATTTGTTTATAAATAATTTATTAACAAATGACGTTAAACAAATTCACTAAGCATTACTTAGTGCCATTGTAAGATGCAAAATTTTTCTGAATATTTTATTAATTTTTAACTTTGAACAATTCTAATAAACAAAATAAAAAACTTTTATAAATTCTTATCACGTGATCTTCATGAGTATATATATATATATATGAGAAAGGCTCCAAAAAGCAAAATCTTCAAAAGACAATTATTTATTATTATGTCGCCATTTGTGAAAACAGAGGTCGGAAAAAAACTTGTTGGTTAGCAATTGTATAACTTTTTGAAAAATTAAAATAAGAATTTCTTTCCAACGGAACTTTATTCTTTCAAGTGTTGAGATAACAGCACAGGTTTTTCAAATGTTAAAATTGATATTTAATACTATAAAAAAATTATTTCATGTGCGGTGCGCCCATGCCGTAACTGCCGCGGAGCCCTATTTTCGGCGTTGAATTTAAATTATAAATAATAGAGATAGAGTTCCGAAAATCTGGACTTTTCTATTGGAAATTTCCTCCTCTTCAAAAATCATTTTTGGGAGATTGATTTGTTGGAAATATAAACAGGATGTTCATAAAATCAGATGTGGAATCATCTGCGACTGAAAGATAAAATTTAGTCACTATCTTCCATCGTCAAGATAACCTCTTGTGGGGTATTCATGTTGGGAGCTTTATCAATAATTAACACATTTCGAACTTGTTGATCAGATGATTTTGTTGCTTTTGTTGAAATACTTTCTCGGATATGGACTAATTGGTGATATAACACGAAAAACTCTACCTATTCACGAGTCCTGTGTATGATACGGTCCAATTTGAACTAACTAGTTGTTTTCTACTCATGTACATTTAAGCACATTACGGTCGACCGACGACAATATACAGTAAGAAACTACCTTACAGCCACCAAAAATGCATTCAGTCGTTCGAATTACAGTGCAGTTTCAGTCTAAGCTTCAACACAGCGTATATCTTGAAAATTCAATGTGTCCACAGCTGCTTGGTGGAGTGGTTTTTCAGAACATCTTGTAATATTGATACAACTACTGAGACGAGTACTTGGTCATTCCTCCATGTTTACGAGGTTCTGATGACTATCCTATCTGATTGTGAAGCAACAGCAAATTCAAAACTCTCATCCAATTAGCTGATAATTAATGACAAGCCTTCATTTGAGCCGTGTACTAGAACGTATTAAATAAGTATAAGTCATCGCTGACAATAATTTAAGTATTTTTTGTTGAATTATTTGGTTTCAAAAAGCCTGTCTGGCGAATTGTAATAATTTTTTTTTATTGGTGCCCCTTTTTACCCATTTAAAGCACGCCTCAGCGTGTTTAAATCGAACTTTAAAAAACGCGCGTTTTTTAAAGTTACAATGACAACATCAACAAATCGAGAAACGTGAAGTCTAAATGACAAATTTTTTATTATTGATCTGACAGGAGTACCTTGTAACGTCAAATAAAATATTACTAACAATTCGTTCATTTATATGTGCTCCTCCATCTATTTGATGAACTTTTCATATTCTTTTTTATATATATCACTGGATTTTCGCGGTATTAACCGCGATTCTGCCCCACTATTAAAAAAATCGATATTAGAATAATTCATTTTTGAGCTCTGGTGACAACAAATATTGATCTTTCATAACAAATTGCAATTGAATATCTGTTTTTCTCATTTCCATGACAACGAAAGGTATACTGATGTCACATCACGAATTCAACCTTCTTGCATTATTAGTTTTTATTTCTATTTTTTGTAATGATAATAATACCAATAAAAAAAAATAACGTAAAGTATTCGTGGATAACTGGTCTTAAAAACACTTGCTCTATTTCGAGCACTCCGGCTGCGCCGTCGTGCTCGAAAAATCGCGCGTGTTTTAAAGCCCTTTTTATCCACTTATACTTTAATGTACTATCATACTTTGCCAAGTTGTTACTCACCAAACAATCATTGTTCAATTAAACTAATTCGTACCTACTTTTATAAATACTGTGTGAAAATTAAATACTTTGACAAGTTCTCACTTACCAACCAATCACTGCCCACTCAAATTAATTGGTACCTTTTTTTATGAACATTTTGCGGGACAAGCTTTTCGAAACCAAATAATTCAACAAAAAATTATTAAATCATTGTCAGCGATGACTTAAACTTATTTCATCTGATGGCATGTCATAATGACAACGCTATGTCACTCAATTTTGATGACATAAGGAAGCTCATTATGGTACTTAGTCCCATAATGAATTCATTATGGTACTAAGTACCATAATGAAATTACGCTATTTCATATACACTCCGTGATTTTTCCGGCAAAAGGGAGTCCACGATATTTCGCGTCATTTATTCCAAATCAGAAGGTAAACTACCAGTTTCAGAATCACTCATTATTATTTAAATTATATTCAATTCTACGTGACAATTGTGTTTGACAGCAGATAATAGTATATTAAAGTATAAGTGGATAAAAAGGGCTTTAAAACACGCGCGATTTTTCGAGCACGACGGCGCAGCCGGAGTGCTCGAAATAGAGCAAGTGTTTTTAAGACCAGTTATCCACGAATACTTTACATTATTTTTTTTTATTGGTGCACTCTGAAATCATATATACTGGTATTATTACTACAAATAATAGAAATAAGAACTAATAATGCAAGAAGGTTGTATTCGTGATGTGACATCAGTATATCTTTCGTTGTCATGGAAATGAGAAAAACATTCCTTTGCAATTTGTTAGCAAAGATCAATATTTGTTGTCACCAGAGCTCAAAAATGAATTATTCTAATATCGATTTTTTGAATAGTGAGGCAGAATCGCGGTTAATACCGCGAAAATCCAGTGATATATATAAAAAAGAATATGAAAAGTTCATCAAATGGATGGAGGAGCACATATAAATGAACGAATTGTGAGTAATATTTTGACGTTACAAGGTACTCCTGTCAGATCAATAATCAAAAATTTGTCATTTAGACTTCACGTTTCTCGATTTGTTGATGTTGTCATGGTTACCTTTAAAAAACGCGCGTTTTTTAAAGTTCGATTTAAACACGCTGAGGCGTGCTTTAAATGGGTAAAAAGGGGCACCAATAAAAAAAAAAAATATTGCCGTTACAACCTGACGTTGTCAAGGAAATGGCAAAGCACAGCTCACTAACCCACTAATATTTGAAACTACACATATACTTACTCCTTTAAAAATAGTTGTCATTTTGACATGTCAAAAATGCAGTTTTCAATTTTTCGAAAATGTATGAATATAAATGCCATCAGATAAAATTTTGTATGTAATACGAATCATAAACAATCATTATGGCACACGTCGTGTTATCGTTATGATCCTTATTACATAAATAACTATTATACATTTCAGTACGCGGCTTACATGAAAGCTTGTCTTAGAAAATGTTTTTCATTAGTTATTTTACTTGAATATCCATATGTGATTTTTATAATGTGGGATACCACATTATTGTGATTCTAGGAAATACATCAGACATTTTAGGCAACCATAGTTTGATTTTCAAATAAACTCATCCACAGAGTATACCTGAATTGTTTATAATTTATATTTATGTTTTAATCTTTTAGTTCTCAGTTGGATTAGATTATTTTTTTAGTTTTATGTATAACTGAGTGGCGCTCAAAAATGAAAAAAAAACGAGCATGCTTTAGACCACACGACTGAAGTAAAACTTCTTCAGCCCCATCTATATTTATGTATATATATATATATATATATATATATATGTTCATATATGTATGATATATACAGGTATACATATATTAATTTTCTAATAACCTATAATTTCATCATTTTAGTTTGGTAAATTTAGTAAATTATTATTAGAGTCATGAATATTATAAAAATAAAATAAAAAATTATTTCCAACCAAAATTTTTGGTTTATGACCTATAGTGGGATTTCCATCATCAACTTCCATTTGATTATTGTCATGTTCAATCACGATGCCACCAATTATTTGTAATAGTGAACCTCTACAATTAATAAGTATTTTATTATTTACGTATTAGTTAAATTTAATGTTATCCTATTTTAAAAATTTGCTGAAGTGAATTGTAGAAATGCGAGGCCGAAATACGGAAGAGTAACAAGGATAAAGAGAGAGACAAGAAGAGGACAGAGAATCAAACGCGCCCCAATGCCGAGAGTAGAATGCCGCGTATTAGTAGAGGGAGAAAATAGACAAGGAAAAATGAACGCTGCATATGACGCTACGATGCCAGCAACTAGTATGAGGTACGCACTCACCTTTGTCGAAACCGTTCGCCTCGCCCGATCACACTTTTCGTAACGCTCTCGTCACGCATTCACCAGCTTACTCCCCAAGTCATGCGTGCATAAAGAAGTTTCACTTCAAAAACTTACAAAATAATATTTAACATCACACTAAGTATCTATAAAGGCTAGTTTTCACACTAGTATCTTATTCTGAGCAAATTAGCCGATGGCAAATCAAGTAAGGTCTTGACGTCTGGATATATCTAGCGGCAAACCATGAAAGCATCCGCAGTATAAAATATATCGTACACCAAGTTGTCATAGATGTGAACAAAATTTGGCTTATTCCATCAGCAGAAGTGGGTAGTGGGTTCTCTGAAGCTATTTTTTTTCCTCTGATTAGCACACAAGTCGTTTTATTATTTGTTTTCATCAATATGAATGAGATCCAGAGTTACCAAAATAGCTGTAATCGTATTTATTTCTTCCTATGCCACAGTTTCAATAGTAAAATGATAATTATTATAAAGGTCTTTATTTTCCAAGAAAAAAAAATGAAGATACAGGATCTCACAATACTAAATACAAAAAACTGGTTTAGGAAAAACGGCGAGGTAATAATAATAATATATGCTTTTATTGACTGCAACTGTGACTATAATATTACAATTGGGTACCCATAGTGTGATATGATATATAATAATTTTCAATGTGTGCAATCAATAGGCAAATTCCTAGGTAGTCCGAATAATGTTCTAAGAACTAATTATGTATAATGTTCGACTAAAGATTAAAAAAAAACATTGCATTCATGATGATATGATATAGTACAGAATTTGTACATGGAGTCTGTAAAAAGTATATTCTTGAGTTTGTTTTTAAATAATGGTAGCTTAGTTCGTTTGATTTCGTCGGGTATCCTATTGTAACTCCTGGTTATCATGTCATGTCATGTTAAGCGTGACTCAAACCGCACCTTGGAATATGACGTTATTGTTAAGATATGTCGGTTTTCTAGTTTGTATTATTTTATGATACAAACTACAGGAGTGTAAAATAATATTTTTTGTATGCTAAGCCATGGATTCTCTTATGATATTCCTAAATGATGCTAATGTATTTGCCACTACCACCATTCACTATCAAATAGATTCTTTTTTTGCGGGAAAGCCATCACGAAAAACATATGTTATGGGAGCAAATATTTTAACTTCAAATCAAAATACTGTTTTTCGAAGTACCGCAAACAAATCACCAAGAATTTGCAGTTAAAAATTGTGTGAGACCATTACCCCATAGTCGCAAAAACCTGAAAGAGCAGAATTACGAATTGCACTACTCACATAATTTAGTGGGAAGTTCCATAGAAGAACTCAAAACATCTATCGGCCCTCTACTTTGTTTCTTTGACTACCAGATTTATTGAGCCAAGTTCTCCACCTATAGTGTGGCGAGGCAATATCCACGAATGTAAATATGTAATGGCAGTGTGACGCTGACGATGTTTATATACGCATGTGTAAAAAGGTATGCTACCAACTAGCATCTCGAAAACAGTCTTGGCCGGTGCACTATTGCATTGTATTCGATTTGAAGCACCGTAAATCAGGCGAACAATAGGTCGGCGAGGAGTGGCAAGCAGAAAGCTCGCTGATGCCTGGCACTGGCTCCTGGTAAAGTCCACGCCGCGCTCCTGCTGTCCACATCTCGCGATGGATGTTGACAAGATGCATGAAATAGGGGAGACTGGTGCGAGAGAAATGTCGCCGCGATATTTAATCGAATACCCGCTGAATTCACTGGATTTATGCTCGCATTCATGGGACGAAACAATCATTGACTCGAGATAGGGATTATCTGCCCGATAACGGAATAATTTTATCGAGAATACTCTATCAGAGGACAACTAAACTATTCATTGGAACTTCCGGGAATGCAATAGTCTCAGAGAATGCAGATAGAAATGCGGGCAATAATGCTGACATTTCTGATTTTTCAAGTTTCATGAATGTTAACAAAGAATCACTTACTAATACAGCCTCCAGTTTTCATGGAATTCTGGTCAAGAATGAAAATATTCAGTCTAACCTAACCTAACCTTCTGCACTTGTGAAATGATTCTGAATGGTGAGAATTGTTATGAATAACAAGTGCAATTGCGATGATAAATTTTCTTAATACTGCTGTCATAAGTTTATGAATCAAAATTTCTATATTCCCAATTTTGTTTTTCCTGAAAACTTTCGTCCGCGCAGAATTAGTTTTTTCCTGTGTATTTCTTTTCGTTGTACCATCTAGGTTATGCCTGTGACTCTGCCACTATCCTGTTATCCCACTATCCCATTACGTTTTCCTGTTTTTCCTTTATCTAATTATACCGTTTTTACAATTTTCATGACGATCGGTTGATGCACCGCAGCGCCGTCTAGTGGCGAGTTAAAGTAAAATGGATAGCATAAAAACCCTAACACTAACCTTCAAAAAAAGAATCAACCAAATACGTCGTTTCTATCGTCAGTTTGTCCGAACTTTCCGACTTTCCTCTGTAATTGTCCCGATAATTTTTTTCCTGGAAACTTATCCAGGACCATCACGAACAAAACAAAAAAAATAATTGCCCATATCCATCGTTCGAATCGTGAGTTATGGTCTTGAGTTCATACAAAAATCACATAGATTTTTTTTTCCAATTTTCCGGGTATTTTTTCCAATTTTTTTTTCCACAAAATCTACCTCAAACTATTATTGAACAAAATAGCTGACTCAATTCAGCCGTTCTCAAGTTGCGCGCTTAGAAAAAAAATTTGTCATTCATTTTCATTATACAGTGCGTTCATAAAGTGTGGAAACGCTCCATTATCTTAAGAGTTATTTCATTTTCTCAGGTAAAGCTCGGACAGGTCGATTTTGTATTTCAGTTTTTCACCTTTTTTTTCAAAAAAAAAATTTTTTCTCCCACTATCTTACAAGACATGACGTCATTGATATATTTTTTTAATTGGAAGGGTATATTTTTATATAAAAAATTAAGAGCTCATATTTTTCTGAGCTCAACCATACCATACACGTTATGTGTTACACTTCAAGTTACAGTATACCGAGTATAAAGGAAACCAGTGTTCATATTTCTTAACATTCATTTAATTATTTATTTTGCAATGAAAATGTCATAAGTAAGTAGAAAAAATAAACAAATAACAATCTTATAAAATATGCTCGAACTGAGCTCCTTGGGTTAGTTGACAATATCGAAGATGTCTGATGAATTTTTGGGTTACGTTTGACGTCTCTGGTGTAATTCGTTGAATTTCAGTACGAATTCTCTCTTTAAGGTCTTCTAAATTGGTAGGTCGATTTATGTTCACTTCACTTTTTGAGCAATCCCAGATGAAAAAGTCCATGGGAGTTCAATCTGGGGTCCCAGCAGGCCATTCAATCTGAACGCGTCGTCTAATCCAGCGATTGGGAAAGGTTTCATTGAGATAAAATCCATACCAAATAGTAGAAACTATTCGACCAGGTTGATTAATGTCAGAAAATGTTACAGTCATGGAACTAAATGAGTTTGTAACATTTCCAAATAATTTTCATACGTAACAGTACCGTCAAAAAAATATGGTCCTACAATGGTATTCCTAAGAATCCCAGCCCACACAGTTACTTTTTGGGGCTATTGGGTAAAAGCTTCCATCGTCCAATTGGGATTTTCTGTTGCCTAATAACGACAATTTTGCGTATTCATGGTACCGTTTATTCAAAAAGTTGATGCGTCGGAAAATAAGACATTAAATTAAAAGTATTCAGTTTGATTACACACTTGTTGCATAATTTCACAAGACATGCGTCTATAGAAGTCGTGTTCATTAAGTTCATGTATAAGTTTAACTTAACATGGATGTAATTAGGCTTTTCCCAGAATTTTCTGCCCAGCACCACGACAGATCTCATAGTTGTCAGAGTTGTAATTGAACAATGAAGATTTTCTTCAATTCGGAATAATACATTCGATTGAGTATTTTCGGCAACGGTAGGCCTGCCACTCTTAGGCTTATCCCTAATATTTCCAATCGTCGATTTGTTAATTGGTCCTCGATCAGTATATTTTTCATTGAAGATTTCCCATATTTCTGCCATACTTTTTTACGATCGCCGTAACCTAAGATCATCAAAACTTCTATTCGCTGTTTTCTGGAAGCACCATCGTAATTTCAAATAATTTCTTTCAGGGTAATATTTTTCAGAAAGGTATTATTGAATATTTATAAATAGATATGCTACACAATAAAGCAATTCAATACTGACATGCAATGCTAACTAAGAACTTATTGTCTGATTGTTCAAAGATGTTTTCATAGCCTACTCAAGTTTGGAAATATACTTGTACTACCTACCAAATAATTCTCAGGTTTTCATTGCAGAATAAATAATGAAAAAAATGTTGAGAAATATGAACACTGGTTTATTCTATACTCAGTATACTGCAACTTGAAGTGTTACATATGACATATGTGGTATGGTTGAATTAAAAAAAAATTAGGCTTTCAAATTTTGATAAAAACATATACCCTTTCAATTAAAAAATGAATATCATTGACGTCATATCTTTTAAGGTGGTGGGAGAAATCTCAATTTTTTTATTATCTATTGGCGCAGCTTGGCAGTAAAATCGACCAGTTTGCCGTCACGAAAAACGGCCTGACGCTCTCTTATGCCGGCCCGAAACCGCTCTCAACTCCCTTGTGTGTGTGCGTGCGCATACTACACACTCCTCTGTATGAGCTGCTCACTATATCTATCCGTCTATAGTATACTTGACATGTTTACCACTCGTACGCACGTATTTATTTCTTTAAAATATTATTTTATTGTTATTGTTTTAAAAGAATTCGAATCAGTGATAATATTATTGAATCAAAATATGAGTGACAGTGACGATCAAGTGACAAAAAATAAACAAAAAGTTAAAAATGATCAAAGTGCAGGCTCCAATAAAATGTTTAATATTTGTGCACAACTGGTTTATTATATATATATCCACGTGTTTTGAGTCCTTTCTGTGTGTGCGGGTGGGCGCGTGCGTGTGTGTGTGTGAGGCCTCTATTTGTGAAAAAATTCTAACTAATAAAATTACTCCATTTTTTTTGCATTGGTTTTTGGTTTGTATTAATTAGAAATTTGAATATTCACTGAGATGTTTCACATCTGCCGGGCGTCCCGTGACGGCCAATAATTTTTGAAAGGGCGAAAACACATATTACAAAATTGGCCTGTCCGAGCTTTACCTCCAAAAATGATTAATTCGTAAGATAATGGAGCGTTCCCACACTTTATGAACGCACTGTACAGATAAAAGTGGTATACTTTCTATTTTTCACGAAACCAGGTGGATAAGTCCATATGCATTCCTACTTCCACTATCTATTTTGTTCATATAATTTTCAATTACTTCTTGAAGCTATTGTTTTTTAGTTCTTCGTAAATTTTATAAATTATTTCCGAATTACTCACAAATACAGTATATACTGTATGTTAGATTGTAGAATATATCCGTTGAGCGACCTATCCACGGTATGAAAAATTACAACAAATCACATTCACAATAAGTTCTTATTCCCCACTCGTTACTTTTCTTTAATTTTTCCTGTAGGTATTTCATTTTCCATTAAATTAATTTGCAGTCATAAGAATATTACTTTTTAAATACTTAATGATGGATTCTAACATATTCATCACTAACGAATAGTAAGCATTTCTAGTGATGATTTTGTTGAGTATAATTCCTCTCGGAAGATTTTATGTTGAATAATACCTCAATATACTCAATATTATACAGAGTGTTTCAATTCAATACAAATATTTCAAGAGTGTATTCCTGGGGTCAAAATAAGACTTTTTTCCCATAAAAATCGTAAGTTGCACGAGAAAAATCTTTAATTTTGTATTGTGGCTACAATTATGCACGTTCTATTTATTTCATGCTTCAGGTAACTCTAATTCAAGTGGGTGAATGAGGGTTGCCTAAAGTTTTTATTGCCAAAATTTTCTATTTCTGCCAAAAAATCATTAAACAACACAATTAAGTGGCCCATGAAAAAACCTAACATGTTGCCCCACCTGCATTTTTTTTAATCAGCCTAGTTTTCTAGAAAATCGCTGGTAAATGAAAGAGGAGTATTATTGAAGTAACAAACTGAAATACTTATTGGGCTATGGATTCTTATTTTGTTTCTGCTAACAAATGATTCTGACGTTTTATGTCAAACTAACGGTATGTCATAGCTGTAATGTCATAATCGATTTACTTCCCTCAACCTACTATTACAAGCTCAGAAAACGGTTTTGATTACATCAATTATTTGCAGAAAAAATAAGATAAATAATGAAATTTTCACACCAAATTGTTGAAAATGATTTACTTAACGGTAAAAAACAAAAAAATTTATCTACTGTGACCATATTTTGTTAAATTAAGTGCTCGAAATGCCCTCCTTCTGCTACATTTTTCGTATAGACTGACGTACGCGTTCTGAAACTCGTATGTGGTCAAAGCTATCAATGATCCGTTGACGAAGTACTTCAATCGAAGGCAGCGGTCCTGCATCATAAACTTCAAATACCTTCAGAAAAAGAAGTCCAGCGGGTTGCAATCTGGTGAGCGGGGAGGTCAAGCTATTTGGCCTTCTCTGCCAATCCACCGATTCGGAAACCGTAAATTTGAATTGTTGCGCACTGCTGAACGAAAATGAGGTGGAGCACCTCGTGCATAAACGATAGGCGCTAACGAATCACTAAAGGAACGGGGTAAAAAAAAACCTTCTAAATGGTGTCGCCATTTGAAATTCTCTGAGAAAAAGTTGTCCAATTATTTCATCTTCCACTATTCCAGCCCATACATTCAGGCTAAACTACACCTGATGACGGTTTTGTCTAATTTCGTGCGGATTTTCTACAGCCAAGGCATGAATATTGTGGAAATTTACTACTTCATCACGGCAAAACTTAGCTCCGTCAGTAAAAAGGAAGCGGGATGAAAAATCAGATTTCTTTCACACTTTCCAAGTATCCACCTAAATAACTGCAAACGTCACGGGATATCCTGAGGAAACAAACCTTGAACATGTTAATTGTATGTCCAATTAGCTTTGTCGACAAGTGTTATACTTATGAAAATAAAGTATATTTGAAATTCGAATAAGTATTTTTTCATGGAGAAATTGTTGATGCTATCCATTTTATTTCAACTCACCAGTAGATGGCGCTGTAGCGCATCAACTTCTATCCCGTTTAACCGATTGCCATATGGAAGTAATTTATAAGTAAGAAATTGGTATATCAAAACATTTCGCCAAATAGTTCGAAGGTAAAAATAGTAAAATGGCTATAATTCTGGTTTTACTTCTTCATGACTCAAATTTGAATATAGGAAAGAAATTATGAGTCAAAAGAACATATAAGTTTCCCACGTATATTATCTTGATTCACTACCAATTACTGTACTATTCGTGAGAGAAATGCAAATGATTATATAACCATGGGGCTCGGAAAATCATCTGAACTTACATTAAAGGCAGAATAATGTGGATAAAGTTACTTCTACTAGTATTTGTTGTTGCCAGATGAATTTGTCTATGATAATGATGATTTTTCCACGTGCTGATCGAATAGTAACCCCCCAAAGATTTAATTTGCTCGAGAAAAACGAGATTAAATTCCGTGTATTCTATGGAGTGAAAAACTCCAAAAACTAGTTCGAAAGTAGAAGTTTGATCTCATATGTATCATTTATGTATTTTTTGACATGTACTCATTAGAATGTGGTTGTTTTGTGGAAAATATAGATTTTTTTGTCATTGGCAATTTAGTGCATTCAGCAAACATGGAGTGTGTTCCACGATGGACCTATGAGTCGACAAAATGTCTACGAGTTCCTTTTCGAGTAGGAAAATCGCACACGGTTTACGACACTCGCCTTCGGCTCGTAACTTACCTCGTGCTTTTGTATTGAAAGTTATCATTACATGATCGTTGCATAATATACTATTCCATTATGAGTTTTGCCTATGGTTTCGATGGATTTTGAAGAAGATTTATTGGTCGTGAACCATGGTTGTGAGTTGTGAGATAATTCAGAATTCTTGAAGATATTTTATTTCTATGCTTGGTAGAATGTTACTATACTATTAATTGGGATGCTTGTATTTTGGTCCCACATGTATTTATAGCACAAAAACGTAGTTTAGGAGTAATAACTTGAGCCAATTAAAAAAAATCGCCAAGAAAATTATTACAACTACTTGAAACTCTGACATGCATTCATTTATATACATTCAAACTGATTGTTTCATAAACTACCATAAATGTTTCCTCAATGAAGTTCATAAGGGTAAAAATTTCATAACGGGACAATCGTATGTCCGAAGCAATTTCTAGTGAACTATTAGGCCTATAAGCATGAATCAAACACCTAAGTGAAACCCACATGGGTATCTAAATGGCACCATCCTAACGCTCTCAATTGTTTGTAGATATTTTTCAGAATTTATATATGTATGATCGAAATCTTCATTCCGGTAACTGTCCAAAACTCAATTTATAATTTTCGAAAACTATAATTCTGTATTTCATTTACTTTGGAGTTTTAAAAATAATTATTGAAACAATTTTCAAAGTATCCACTACCCATTAATAGCAGATTTTTCTCGAGCAACTTTCAATATGAAGTGTAATAGTTAATTCTTTTATGTCCAGATAGTGATTCATAATTTCGGAAACGCAACAAACCCATTGAAATATTTTGCTCCTAGAAACCTCATATTTCCATGCATGTGCACTTTAATGTGTTTGGTTCAGAAATACCGGTAAGTTTACGTAAATATTCACAGTTTTTTGAAATTAATCATTGAAAGGCGGATTATGTTTACGTACTCTTTTTCCCTATCAATTCGGAAAAGTGTGTTGATAACACTGTTTTTATTCGATCGTTTTTTGATGAATTGCTAAATACTTTTGGTAGTGATAAACATAACCCCATAGTTTGATGTTGCTCGGTTGATAAACCAGGTAACTAGGAATAATTTGTGGTCAGATTTCGTCATTTCGGAAACGTCATTACGGCAACAGTTTCTTAGATGTAAAATTGTTTCTGAAATTATTGTTTTGTTTTCGGAATTGTGTTTATTTCCCTGGAGGTTTGACTCCCTTGAATGGGCGTACATCAATATGAAGACGGAAAAAAAAACAGAGAAAGGCTATTCGGAGTTTGAGTATTAAAATTAGATCAAAGACGGATAGCAGACATGTTGATAAAACTGTATTGAATGGGGATAATATGAATTCAATTCCTGATTATTTTTCAAATTTGCCCAACAGTGAGCTTCATAAGCAAACTGGCCAGGACTGAATCTTCTTTAAGTTTCTGTACTTCGAAGAAATCCAAAACAAAAAACTACAAAAATTAAATTAAAATCAAATAATCAAGACACAAATGCAACCCAGAGACACCAAAGAAGAATAAACCAAAAGAGTCAAGAAACATAGAGCTCAGTGACTAATAATCAGTTACAAGAGAAACGTAGGAAGGACCGGGACAGATATAGAAAAATGAAAAATGCCGATACTGTAACTCATATAAAGAAGCTTAGCGAAAGGTATGAGGGGAACCAGATGAAACGGTGGAAGGAAGCTAGTCAAAAATACAGACGAAATTAGAAATAACAACTCACCACTCAGTACTTCAGGAAAAATAATTCACCCTCAAATAGCGATGGAGAAAAATCGCACTTTCAAAACTACGATAACATGTCTCAGAAAGTTAGAGGTTCCAAGAGGAATATCGATATTGCATCACAAATGGCATTCCCTCCTGCACAAGTATTTTATCAAAACAACAAACTAGAAACTGGCCTATGTTTTACATATACTGGCCTATGTTTTACATATACTATGGTTTTCCAATGCAAACAATGTCGCCGATCGTATCACATCAAATGCATTTGAAGCATAATTTAAATAATAATCAGAATGTTTTTTTCGCCCATCATGTTCGGTTTAGATAAATGATTACACTAAGATTTTTGTTCATTTGAATTTCCACAACATTTTTATTTTATGAAAAGTGTTGAATGAAAATAATTTCCGAAACATAACGTCATTTCGAAAACTGTAGATTTTTCTTTATAATAATGAAATAAATTGATCTAATACACTAAATGGTGATGATAATAATTAACTGTGCTTATATTCCAACCATAGACAATACAAACTAAATTTGACAATCTACATATGGTTTGAATTATGGATAAAATACTCAGTTTTGTTGATGATGTATAAAATATGTGTCTTTTAATGGTTTGACTTATTGATAAAATACTCAGTTTTGTTAATGATGTATAGAATATGTGTCTGTTAATACGTTTAATACTCACAACTATGAAACAAGTCGTCAATTCACGTTTCGTTCGTAAATCCTTCACCATTCATTTCAAATTGTGATACTTTCATTGCAGTAATTTTACAAAACAAAAAATGTTAAGTAAGTTTTAATCCATTTCTGGAATGATTATTTCTGCCATACAAATAAATACAATCTATTCTAAATCTCCAACAATTGGATATATTTCGCGGCAGCTTCGATATACAGCGTGTTACCAAATAACTGCGGAAGTTTTCAGAGGGTGATCCCTTGTCGAAAATCAAAGGGGGTCTTTCATGTAAACAGAAGCTCTTAGGACTGTCCTTCTGAAGTTACAGGCTTCCAAAAATTAGAAAAAAAAATATCTTCTTGAAATTGCTGAAGAGTTGAAGCAATGTCATTTTATGGGCATGTTCAACCAATAAAAAAGCTACCTATGAATATTTCTTTAATTTTGTTGTGATCTTTTAAATGGGTGAAACATGCAACCCCTATTCCATTTTTACCATAACTTTTTAACCAAACAAAATTTCTCAATTAAAAAATATGTTTTGGAAAGAACGATTCATTGCATGTGTTGTGTCCGTAAAAGCATTAGTTTCCTAATAAAAAATTAAATACAACATTGTGCATGAACGGATCTTCTGGTAAATGGAATCGAACAAATTTAGTAGGTGGCTGTCACGTTTTGTTTGCACAACTTGTGACCTCAATCGTAGTATTTCAAAATAGAAAAAATCTAGTAGATGGCTGTCAAGTCGCTTCGATTTTTATGTGGTAGGTGGAAGTTCAATTGGGTCTTTGGAATCTTTAAAATGAATAATTAGACTAACGCTGAAATGACCGATATGCATTCTATGTATGGTCGTGCCAATGGAAATTCTTTGGAAGCTAGACGGCTCCATGCAGAGATGTATCCTCAGCGCGCGATACCTCATCACACAATTCCTTCACATCTTCACCAACATCTCTGTGAAAGAGGGACTTTTCAAAAACGAACAACTGATTGTGGTCGTCACTTAATGTTAGCAATAAACTAATCTGAAAATTTTCAAAGAATCACCAATTTATCTTTACGAGTCCAGGCTTTTTTGCTGCGAGATTTTCCCCATCGAGTAGACTTTTGTCAATGGAGTTTCCAAATGATTACCAAAATGCTCAATTTGTAGAAAACGTAATATTCACTGAGGAATCCAACTTTTCGAAGCAAGGGATTACAAATGTCCATATCAATTGTAACGAACATTTCTTATTGATATGCTCTATGCTTGAGATTCATTCAGTTCCCTATCGAAAATCTGTTACATTACCTATTGAAAATCTTAGCGACATCTAACCGTCGGTAATGGAACAATCATTACGGCTAAAGAAGAAGAACTGTCGCAAATGATCTGACAGTACGATCATATTTAAGGCGATGTACGTGACATTCTCGCCCCTTTTTCTGATCTTTCGGCAATTGAGATATATTGTTTTCTGAAGCTCGTCGGCCATTAAAGAGTAGAATATGCCATGTTGAAATAATTTATTAAATCAGAGCATTCTCCTTTCTCCGCGAATATGAATTCAAATCAGTGAATAGTGTATGTCAAGGATGGTATGTATTGAGAACTATGTGTGGACCGTAGATATTTCAAATATGTCACATTCAAATAATTTTCAAGAGAACATTAGATAATTTTTCACAAGGGAAGTATCTGAAGTTATCTACGCATTTTGGTTAAGAAAACAGTGATTAGATTTATTTAGGTCAATCTGACTAAAAATAGCAGTGTCGTTCACTATATATTTTTGAAGAATTCTGTCAGGATTACGAATCCCACATGTATATATTTTTTATGAGTTTTTATATATCTTTGGTATGGTTCCATATTTGGTGACAATAATCACCGAGCTGTGATTTTGATGTGGTTGAAGTGATCTAATATGTATATTTCATGTATAAATTTGGTACTTGGATTTGGAATTTTCTTTGAATTTTCGGAAACCTTTTTGATGAAGTATTTGACGGCTGGTGAAACATTTATTCTCATATACCTTTCTTGAATATCGCTGAAATTGAAGTCATTTTCGTAAATCAAATTCAACAAACTTGATTGTCCCAAATTCTGATTTTTAATGGTTGATAACGAAATATCCTGGCTGCTCAAGATCAGAGAAAAAATAATCTCTTCCATATATAAAGCAAAGATCAATTTTTGTTAATTCATAAGAATTATCAAAAATAATTCTTCAATTTCAGTATCGGATATTACTCATTTGTATACTCAATTAATTTCAAGTAATAATCTCTTGATGAGATTACACTCAATTGCAACAACAATGAGTTGAGGAGTACATTGAACAATTCAAAATTTCAAGAAGTTGAATATTAAACTCTGACACAGACAATATGGTTTTTCATGTTAAATCGCTGAGAACACACTTGATGGATCAGAAGCTGATGCTTGTGTTCACCTGATCGGTCGCCCAGCAGCTATAAGTACCCCCTGATTGCGAGCCAAACCACTTCGTAAAGTTAAGCTAAGTGCCAGACAAGGTAAAAACAATCAAGGTACATTGACATCGAAAAAACCGACAGATTCAGCAAACAAAACAATATTAGTTTTCTAACATTGGAATTAAAATAAATTTTGTATTCAAATGTTCTGGAATTGGAAAAGATGTGAATTTTGTAAATAGATTGTTATATGTTGGTATTTGTTTTATTGTTGTAGTTATTCACAGAAGGAAAGTTAATTGATGTGCAATCATTATTGAATAGGGATTTTTGTCCTAGTTTAAATAAAAATTCTGGCGTCCATTCAAATTTACAATTTCTAAAACTTTGCTTAAAACATAAAAAATTTGAAACTAGCAAAGCGGTCCAAAGAACTCCACACCGCTCTTCACTGAATAGTCTGGGCATTCTATTTCAACAAATAACTAGTATTTTCATTACACAATCATCTATGGGCCGAAGATAACCCACATGCAATTCAAGAAGGTCGACATCAATATGAATTTTCAATTAACGTGTGTTTCGGAATTATTGGCGAAAATATTATTGGACCGTATTTTCTACCGTTAAGGCTAACTGGTGCAACCTATACAAATTTTGTCCAGGAGTAGCTTTCCATTCAACTTGGAAATGTTCCACTAGCTATTCGACCATAAATGTGGCTTATGCACGATGGTGCGCCTGTCCATTTCAGCATAGCTGCTCGTCAGTACTTGGACGTCGTGTATCCAAATCGTTGGATAGGCAGAGCAGGACCTCAACCTTGGCCTCCCAGATCTCCAGACTCAAACTCCTGGGACTTTTGCATCTGGGGCACCTGAAGTCCTTGGTTTGTATGACCCCCATTGAATGTGTGGATGAGTTTAGGAATCGCATCATTGCAGCCTGCGAGACAATCCAAAGCACACCAGTAATATTTCAATGTTTGATTCCTCTCTAATGGTTGGAAGTGGTCATTTCGAACAGTATTTTTAACTCCGTTCCGTTTGATCTTGTTGCTTTTTTCTTTGTTGTAATACACACAATTTTGTTTTGTTTGTATTTTTAATTTGATATTTTATTGAAACAAAACATGGTACTGGTACATGCCTACATTAAAAGTTAAAACAAGCGGAATAATTCCAAAATACTACGATTGAAGTCACAAGTTGTGCAAACGTGACAGCCACCTACTAGTTCTTTAGATTCCATTTTCAGAAGATCGGTTCAGGCACAATGTTGTATTAGGAAACTATTGCATTTACGGACACAACACAAGTGTTGAAAAAAAATTGCAATGAATTGTTCTTTCCAAAACATATTTTTAAATTGGGAAATTTTGTTTCGTTAAAAAGTTCTGGTAAAAAATGGAATATGGGTTGCATGTTTCACCCCTTTAAGAGATCACAAGAAAATTAAAAAAATATATAATAAAAAATATATAGGTAGCCTTTTTATGCCCACAAAATGCCATTTCTTCAACTCTTCAGCAACTTCAAGAGTTCTCATTTTTGAAAGACTCCCTTCAATTTTCGACAAGGAATCACCCCCTGAAAACTTTCGCACTTATTTGGTAACACCCTGTATATTTCTAGGGAACATGAACTTATTAAAAAAATTAAAATTTGAGGCGATGAACCAATTTCGATTCAAAACTTTTAATTTTCAGTTATGGTCCCGTAATAAAATTATTGCCCATAACAGAATAATAGACAAAAACTACATGTTTCCGTTCTTTATTGTGAATCATCATCAGATTCGCCACTGATTATTTTCAATAAATCACCAAGAACATCGGAAATACTTTGATTTCCCAGAAAGTTGATCGATGGATATCACTAAGTTTGGAGGAATTTTCCAACTCAGTGGCTGTTTTGTCATTATCAAGAACTCTTATTCAGGAAACAAAAATCAAATTATGAGTTGCTGAAGATGCTTTCATTATTGTGAGTATGAGAAATCAGACACTTGGGATTGGAAAATCGATTATAAATGCAGTTAACTTCAACGTTCTGTGAACCATGTTGTTTGATGGATATTTAATTTATTCACTACCATATACTCTCATTATCGGAGATTTTTTCCATTAATATATATTTAATCATCATATACCTATCATTCGTATATTTACAATCGTGATGGAAATCGTAAAAGTTGATGTCTGTCGAACAAAACAATTCATTGCAGTTCAAGAAACAGTTCAAAGACATCGGATTTTCGAAAGCTCTGCTGAAGTATGGTTAGTGTATAATACTTGGAATGCAACATTTTTCCAGCAATTCAATCAATTCAATTCGAAGAATCGTTGCTCTGATCTGGCCAATTACAAGCAAGCAGAATCGACATCAGAGATAGTCTGGAACAACATCGCGGTTGGCTCAATCCTATCGTTTGTTTCTGCAGCGTCACGTTCAGTAGCTGGTATCGGTGGCTCGTCTTCCCGGTAATTTGGTAAAACAAGTAGCGAACGAAACGAGAGTAAATAACGAACGCTTGCCACCCCGCCAACTCTGCTCCCTTCTCTGTTAGCGAACAGATTTAATCTAAACGACTCTGAGTTATTCGGTCTGTACTGGTGCATGCCTAGTGGATGCTGTGTCTGCTCATTCCGATTCTTCGCCGTCTTTATTTATTTTATTCTATCCTGATACGCGGATTTCTCGCTACTAGGCTCCTGTTTATGGGTTGCACGGATGCCGTTCGGTTTTCTAACTTCCTCAAAACACTCATGATGTTTGATAAAGTTCAATGTTTGGGAGAAGATAGAGAAATAGTCGAATTCATATTGGGGGAAATACATGGATTATAAGAGTACTTGAACTAATTTTTGAGCGGATACATATACAGTGTGGTCTTTTAAGTGTGCAACATATGATAAGTTTTTAAATTAATTGCACAACTAATATACAAATATTGCCGAAAGTTGGTGCATTGGCGATGATCATATCAGGCAGGTTGACCTTGATTTGTCGTTTACTACCAAGTGGTGTTCATCCTTGCACGTCTTCACCGTACTGATGAGGGCCTAAATCCAGAAACACGTGTCTACGGTTAACACTTTCATTTGGGGGCTATGTCCATTACGTTTCTTCCATTTTGTTTTTAACAGTCCCCTCGATATTCCTCCCTTTCATAAAATATATATATATAAATGAAAAAGTAAACTCTTTAGGTTTTATCCAAGCTTTTGGAAATGTTTATTTCCATCATCAGGGAGACTACAATAGATGGAAAAAACCAATAGGAATACATATGCAGGTGCGAAACAATATGCTACTTACAACTTTGTTGAGTTTGGTTTCAATGCTGTTGAATATATTCATCTAACCTAGTGATAAAAAAGAAAAAAAACATAGATCAAGGAATAAAACGAAGTTCAAAGTTACAACAACCACATTAGCGTTGTTTAAAATCATATAAATATAATTGAGTACTCTATGTGGTGTGACAAGTGAAACTGACAGGTGAGGAATGAATCTCGCAATTATATTCGAACCAACGACACCTGACGGGTGTCACTTGGAATTATTTATAGTGGTGCCAACTGTTAGATTAGTACCAAGTGATGGTACCAGGTGGCGGTAATGTTATAAAGAACTATTATTGTATATTACATCATTGTCAATTTTGATTGATATTTGAAGACAATAAATAAGAGATCTCACTCAAATGGTTAATATCTGTTTTTTTTTATATTTATGTTTTTTTTTATATTTTTATATTTTATATTACATTGTGTCAATTTTGACTGATATCTGAAGACAATAAATGAGAGCATATCTCATTCAAATGGTTAATATCGGTTTTTTTATTTATACAATTGTTTTCTTGGGAAATGAAAGCCATTTCTAAGAATGTTCTCTTAGATATACAGTGCTTCTCAAAAGTCCCCCCCCTCTTAATTTTGGAACGATTATACATAAACAAGTGAAATTTGGAAACTGAATATTAAAGGTTGTAAAATTCCCTACTAGTGATGATAGATGACGAAATCGTCAAACATGACGTCACAAGGCCATTGTGACCGATAATTTCAAATGGAACCCTACGGCAAGCGATACCTCTTTTAAAAGGTATCGAAAAAACCTATTCAATGGTACTAATTTTGTTTGTGTTTAGGCAGTTTGAATGGCTCATAAGTAAACATTAGAATTCAAATTCCATTCAGTATGATATTAATTACAGATTTAGAAATCAGTATCTTCTTGAAAAAATTGCTCGAAGTGACCTCCAATTACTTCCTGACATTGAAATATCCTATTTTTAAACTCTTCTCGTACTTTTGCAAATGTGTCTGCGGAAATTGCCTCACATTCTGCAACAATACGTTGTTTTAAAAAGTCAATATTGCAAGGTTCAGTGGCGTGAACCTTCGATTCAAGGTATCCCCACAGAAAAACACCAAAGGCGTGAGGTCCGGTGATCGAGCTGGCCATTCCGTTGAACCTCGTCGTCCAATCCATCTACCACGATACTCCTCATCCAAATACCGTCTTACTGCACCGTAATAGTGTGGAGAAGTACCATCCTGTTGGAATGTTATTTTCAAATTGCCGAATTCATCTGGATTATCTTCCAAAATTTCAAGGATTAACGGTTCTATTGCGTTTTGCAACAGCTCCAGATAAACCTCACCAGTTAAATTAGTATTTAAAAAAAGAGGCTCAACGATGTGATTTCCCAGGATACCTGCCCAAACATGATATAATATAACCACGAATCCTGATGCTGATTTCCACATCTATATCGTTCCTGATACTGGTTTTGCAGTCCTGACAGCGAATGAAGAGAGGAGACTACCTGTTTTTATGGTATAGTTTGAACACCAACAGTTCCAACCAGGTATAAAAACTTTCATAGTGTATTTCCGGTCCAGAACTATTTCACAAATAACCAATTGCACATTCGAAGAACGCTATTTCACTTTACTTTGAACAATAACAGAAAATTTTACGTTCACGAAAAGTGAGGTTCTGTTTATCTATCCATGATCTGATTTATCATTATTATTCGTGAATATTTGTTTGATTCACTCAAGTATAAGTTATTTCTCGTAGGCCAGGTAATTTTAAGTCTTCCTGAATAAAGGAGATTATTGTTTTTGATATTTGGTTGTTTATTTTCTCACAATGATCAACTAACATAACAAAGATCATTCAATAAACTGAAGTTAGTCACCGGTGGCAGTGTATCTATTGCTTTGAACCGGCCACCTTTCGAGAAAAGAGCGTACCAGCTGTTGTCTAGCCGTGGCAAGGAAAATAATAATTGTTGGTAGAGTGACGAGAGAACAGTGACGTTCGCTGGCAATTATTATTACAGGGGCAGAAATATCTATTCATATCATATAAATTTGGCTCTTAAAGAATAACGAAAAATATTAGCTTCATTCATTATATAAAAAACAGTTTATATTTTTCAATTATCAAACCATATCAATTGTCGCCCAACGAGGTGCAAAAATAATATTTGAAAGCAAAATTGAATAAAAAAATTATAATTATTCAATTCATCAAACCATAACAATATATATATATATATATATATATATATATATATATATATGTATATTTATTTCTGTCTGATACTTATATATTTCCTTTTTTTGCAAATAAACACACATTACATTACATATAATGTAAAAACCGACACGAAATTTTCTCTTACCGATAGGCGCCATACTGGGACACTTCTGAAAACTTCATTACCGATACAGTAATTCAGTATGAATGGATTATATTTAAACAGTTTTCAAATATTGTTTTTCAACCAGCGTTTGCTCTAAAACTCATCAAAATTAAAAAATATTCATGCGAATTTTCAGAAAGAAAATTATATAAAATAATCTTGGATTATGAAAATTCGAATTAGCATATACAGGGTGGTCAGAAAGTGAAAAAATAATAACTGAATTGATTTTAGATCGGAATGGTTAAAAAAATATTTCTTTCAATTTTAAAGTGAATGCAAGTATAAATCTATGGCTTTTATTTTCTACCACTCGAAAAATTTGGTTTATGAATTACTAAACAATTTATTTCAAAATGCAATTCATGCTGATATTTATTTATTACGTAGTTGCATTAAAAACACGATAAACTTTACATTTCAGTTCTTTACCTCCATTTTGCAGCAATATTTATAACTCATTGAAATAATTGATAATAAATAACATGATCATTTGTTTATATGAACATTGCAAGCAAAGTAGTCGAACAAAACTACATTTGCAATATATTTTTCTTGACATTTCCACCTTTCCATATAGGACGGCTACCTACCTTACCGAAGAAAATTATCGTTATATATTTCTAATCGTATCGGAAATTATATCTTGAATTTTTTTCTCTGTTACCCTCTCCAAAGAGTAAACATTTTGAAATTACCTTCCGTTTGAAGTAGTCGTAACGATCTGAATATCTGTCGATACATTTCCCCTTGAAAATATATTTTATGTATTTTTTCACATCCCTCCTACTTTGGCATGGTAGCAATGGATTCAAACTTAGATATAATTTTTAGTTCTGAGTAACATTTTTTCATTTCTTCATTTGAATTTTCTCTGAAGTAATAATTCAGGCTATTTCTTTCCCGGGCCAATAATTAATAAATAATTTCTGACCCTCTCTTCATGTTATTTCCAGTTTCGAAAAAAATTACCATTCTGAAACTGTCATTGTCTGTTCGAGTAAAGCCACAAGCATGAGCAATATGGAACAGCACAAAAAAAAACAGCAAAAAATATGAACGAAGACGCGGGTAACAGCATATTAGTATTGATTACTTTCTCATTAAAAAAATAGTTTAGCAGACTGTTGACTTTATCATCTGTAGCGATAGCTCGTAAATGAAGGAAAAAAGTAACTGATAAAAATATGCTTATTCAAAATATTGCACATTCGTATGAGAGGAGGATTTGTACTTTACAGAACTCTATACACATTTTGTTGTCCGAGACTTGTTGGTATATAAAATTTCATCTTCGAAGTTTTATCCATCGAGAAAATGAACCAGGAAGAGAGTATTATATATTTTTCTCCTAGTAGCTTAGCGCGTTATATTGAATTCCTGTCTCATGATGTTTTATGAATCATCAGTCAGGATAATGGTTATTCTTTTTACTATAGAGGAAGCACAAACATTTGTTTTAAATTTTACTCAACTCCTCACGATTCATCGTATATCAATTAATTTGTGCTGGTATTCATCCATTCATATTATTTAAAGATACTCTCGAACCACCTGAAATCATATTGCAATAACATTTCCATTTCAACTGGTACATTGTCTCAACGATTGGTCGGATCCTCTGTATATTGATTTCCACAATAAATCTCGAGTTATCACAGATTTATCACCTTTTTCGGCCAACTGAGTCATCCTCATTTCCTTTTATATTGGAAAGATAAATCATGAAATGCAGGGAAGGGACATAAAACTATGTCTCCTCAGTTTGAAATATTTAAGATATAAAAGTCTTGCAATAAACGTGTCCTGTTTTTCCAGTAGGGGATACATACTCTTGATAAATCAGCCTCTTATTGATTTTTTTGTAGTTCTCTGAAATTATTTGACACTTTGCTATATATATAGTTTGAATCCTAAATGGGTTTAGAGCAGATATATTTCTCCGGAGGGAAACCATAACCGGGTTATGATTCTTTGAATGAAAGAGCAGTCAACCTGAAAAACTATTAGGTTTTGCATATGTCCCAAATTATATTATAGGAAAATTATATCGAGTAGAGAGGCTTAATGAATTCAAGCAGTCCAAATTTTCTTGGTCCAGTATCTAGTCATATTATGACTATGCACACGACCAATGCATCTTCTTAGAAATGCATGTTCTTCTTCTTCTTCGCACAAGGTGGGCTGGTTCCGAAGAATCCCGTACACGTAGGCCTCTCTATTTGGGCCCATTGTGCGCCCACTTGTTCTGAGAAAATCAGCTGGGCATGCCGATTTCTTTGACAAAATTCAGCGACTTCCTCAGCTGAATCTCCTTGACGTCCTCTGGGTTCAGAATTATGCCCCCAGAGTTGATCTCCCTCTGGTGCACCAAAGCTGGGCACTCAGTGAGGATGTGCGACGATGTTTCGTCATCTTCCAGGCACCATCTACATAGGGGATCATCTGTGATCCCTATGAGCTCCATGTGCCTGTTCAGGTGATGTCCCGTTAGGAGCCCAGTCACAGTCTTGATGTCCCGTCTGTTAAGTGACAGGATCTCTTTAGACATTTTTTTCCTTGGCTCCTTCATGTGGAGCTTTGATTGCCTCATGTCTGGCGCCTCTTGCCATGTTTTAAGGAACTCCTTTTGTAGCAGTTCCTCCATGTTTGAGATTGCCAGGCTGCTGGGTATTCCCAGGATGGGTTCAGGTCCAACTGGGGTCTTTCCCGATCCTATCTTGGCTAATCTGTCTCGCATCCTCGTTCCCAGGGACACCTGAGTGTCCCGGGACCCATATGAGGCTGACTTTGCTTGTTTTCAATAAACTTTCTATGGCGTTTCTACACTCGGACACCAGTTTGGATACAATCCTATTTCCGCCTAATGCCATAATAACAGCTTTGCTGTCCGAGTAGATGGCAGTAGGCCATCGACTTTTATTGTCGAGATTTTCCTGGACACAGGTGAGTATAGCATATACTTCAGCCTGGAACACTGAGTCATATTTGCCTAAAGGAACTGAGATTTCTCTCTTTGTTCCTTCTTCGTAGACCTCTGCGCCGGACATTTCCCCAAATCTTGATCCATCTGTGTACCAGGTTGATCCATGGTTTGGGGGTCTGTCAGGCGCATTTTCTTTCCATTTCTCTCTTGTGGGGATGGTTATATTGGGTCCTTTTCTGAAATCCAGAACAGGCGGGGTGCTGTCTCTTTCCATTAATAGGACTGGACATCCTTCCTTTGCCCTGTTCCAGATAGCTGAGTGTCCATGGTCTGCCTCAGTACCGATCCATTGGCTTGCGCCTTTGGGTCTGTATGCAGCACGCATGGCGTCATGCTCAATGACAAGGTGCAGAGGTGGTAGTCCTAGTAGAACTTCTAGAGCTCTAGTAGGCGTGGTCCTCATGGCACCTGTTATTCCTAGACAAGCCAGTCGTTGTACTTTATCAAGTTCATTTCTGGACTTGCCCTTTGTAGTACCGGTCCACCAAATGATGGATCCATACGTTAGTATCGGGCGAATGATCGCCGTGTATATCCAGTGTAGGGTTTTGGGTGTTAAGCCCCACGTGTTGCCGAAGGCTCTTCTGCATGCCCAGTAGGAGCAGGTAGCCTTCTTGGTTCGATTTTCAATCTGTTCGTTCCAGGTCAGCTTGGAGTCTATGATGACTCCAAGGTGTTTGGTCGGAATGCATCATCTACACATACAAAAGCAAGATGAGAAATTACTTACTATCAACTTCAAAAGCGCACCCTCATACTTAGAAGGTATATATATATATATAGATATATTTTCCTCATTGAAAAAGATCCACACATGAAAGAAAATTCGCAAATTTCAATTGCAAAAATTGTAATCATCCAACAAAAACTTGGATTTGAGAAAAAGAACAGAGATGATTCCGGAAACTTCACCAAAGAATTATATTTTGTATAAGTAAATTTCATTATTTTTTTTGTTGTGAGATATTAAAGACAATCAAATGGTACGTTACGTTGAAATATTTTTGAATATGGAATACCAAGAAGTTTTCCAATGAAATTATGGTAATAATACATAAAGTCGGTCATGATTTAGTGAGATGAAAAATAACTTTGAGAAGATACAACATAGATTCGAAGAAAATAATTGATAAAGAAACTTTTTAAAAACAAGCTTTTATTCAAATACCCTAAAAAGTACAAAATAATTGCTTTGTATGTGTGACGTAGGTTATTCCGTGAGTTATAGATTCAAGAGCTTGTCGCGCAAAGTTTTCATTTCGAATACAGATGCGACAAGCTTTCGAATCTATAACTCACGGAAGAACCTACGTCACACATCCAAAGCAGTTATTTTGTACTTTTTAGGGTATTTGAATAAAAGCTTGTTTTTAAAAAAGTTTTTTTTTATTAATTATTTTATTTTGTGCTTTTTAGTGAGTACCCCTTACACCTACATACCAATTTTGAATCGAATCGGACCATAATTACAAAATTCGTTCGCCGTCTTGAATTTGTGAATTTTGAATTCAAAATCTCCGACACCGAAAACCCCCACATACCAATTTTGAATGGAATCGGACCATAATCACAGAAATCGTCGGACATCTTGAAGCCGCCATTTTGATTTTATGAAAATTCATGATCTTCAACCCTGAAAACCCCCACATACCAATTTTGAATCGAATCGGACCATCAACACAAATCTCGTCCGCCATCTTGGAGCCGCCATTTTTTTTCTCTAACAAACGCATAATGCATTGTCACGGGAACTATGAACACTTGCCAAATTTCACGTTAATCGAACAACTAGAAGTGGGTCAAATTTAACTTGCAAGATTTGATGACACACATCGAGACAGGTGAAACTAAATATAAGCTTGTAGTAATAATACAATTTGCAGCTTATTGGAGAAACAGTTCAAATGAGGATGAGAATCATCAAATAAATTCAGAATTCTGAATAAAATTGTGGGTATTGCTCATAGAAAAATTTCTTATCTGAAAAAACATGGAGGGAGAGTATAGTGAGAATGGTCAAATAACTTTCAAGAAGGAATCGGGGTAAAAAGACAGTTGATTATGAGGAACTAATGACAATACTTTGTGACTGCGAGGCTGTCATAAATTCACGACCCCTTACATATTTGTCGGATAATTCTGGAAAACTGGTCCCCATAAAAGCCTCGTCCTTCATACAAAGCATTCAATGCTCTCAAATGCCAGATTCAGGTATAAACAAAAGATTGAAATATCTACAAAAAATAGAGAAAACATCAGAAAGAGATTTATGAGTGGATATCTAGCAAATCTGGTTCACTATGGTCAAAGAAGAAACAAGTTAGCTATCGGTGATGTAGTTCTCGTGGGATCTGACAACCCGAAAAGAATAAGTTGGCCAATAGGAAGAATACTCGAAGTTTACCCTGAAAAAGACAACATTGCAAGAGTGGCGCGGATAAAATTATCAACAGGTGAAGTATTGCGTCCGTTCCAAAGAATATATCCACCGGAAATTTCGAATAACAATGAGGAATCAGATATTTTTCCAGGCAAAGACAAATGCATTTCAAATTAAAACGAAACTTCAAGTGAATAACAGCCCAGCAAACAACTTTCAGGCGAGTAGAATCGAAAAACCCGATCGTCACGAAATGAAGAAAAGGATGAGGAAATTACAACGGTGTCAACCAGGTCAGGACGTTTGGTCAAGATTCCTGATCGTTAAGGATACAGATAGTTTTGCAACTAAACATTGCAAAAGGTAGAAGAAGGTTGGAGTTGCATCGTTACGATATTTTCAAACATGCTGTATTAAATTTTTTGTTATGTTAGATACATAATTTGTTTTTGGAATTATTATTGACAATTTGTAAAATATAAAAGTCAGTAAAAAGTTCTCTTTCATTCCCGTATTTCTCCAAGATCTGCACATCTAACACTTTCCATATCTTAGGAAATAAAAATATGGCTGCACGTTCTCTCAATATGGATCCAACCTAGAGGTGGAACTAGAGAAATATCGTACGGTATAGATCAAGTTGTGAGTCAGTTTGGTATTCCTGAGATTTTGACGAATAATTCCCACTTATAATCTCCCTAGAGCGTGAATTTTTCTGAGTACATGAATTTTTTGAAAATTATCACGAGTCGCGAAGCGACGAGGAATAATTTTCTTTAAAAATTCATGTACGAGACAAATTTCCCGCAATTAATTTAAGCACGTGGGGGATTCGGTAAGAAAATTTTATACCAAAATTATATTTAAATAGAAAACATTAAGTAAATATTCATTTTGACGTTATTCACAAAAAATAGAAGGCTGTGTGTAATGGGAGTTTTGGGGGGGATTTTTTTCTGATTTTCCCGGTTCCCTAGTAAAATAAAATATATAATATCAGATGAACTATTATGTAGAATTAATTGATTTCATACAATTTTCTTACTTGGTTTCAGGGAACAAACAAAGGTGATATACAGCAAAAAATATATAACTATACCTATACATACAGTGCTTCTCAAAAGTCCTCTCCCCCCCTCTTATTTTTGGAACGATTATACATAAACAAGTGAAATTTGAAAACTGAATATTAAAGGTTGTAAACTTCCCTACTAGTGATGATAGATGACGAAATCGTCAGAAATGACGTCACGAGGCCATTGTGACCAATAATTTCAAATGGAACCCTAGGGCAAGCGACGCCTCTTCTAAAAGGTATCGAAAAAACCTATTCAATGATACTAATTTTGTTTCTGTTTATGGCAGTTTTGGCAACTCGTTTTTGAAAAACGCATGAATTAAATCAGTTGATACTAAAATTCCAAATTCAAGCTCCACCTCTGGATAGTTGTCGACTAAGCTGACGTTTTTGTTAGTCTCCCTAATTCGACGTTTTTGTAATAATCCAAGTTTTTGTTCATTTAATAATTTGTATATTGTTGATCGAACGTTTAACTGTTTTAGCAGCTTTTGGTATTTTTAATATTTTTGTACATTTTAATAATTTGTTAAACTGTTGTGAGCCGAAAGATTAAGTGCTTCAAGAAGCAAAATGGTACGTGCTTTAGGTAATAAAGTAGCAGCGATCCTAATTCTTGGTGGAACTGGACAAAATATTCATGCAGCAGAACGCATTTTTAATGAGAGGTTTCCCCATCAACCCGTTCCGAGGACTTATTTGAGGGAGCTTCTTCGTAAGTTTGAAACAACGGGTAGTATTAATGATGCGAAACGATCTGGCAGACCAAAAATTTCTGATGAGAAAAAAAATGATATACTGGCAGAAGTAATAGTTTATCCTACTTCTTCAACAATTCACGTTGCATCTACCTGTGAAGTCAGTCGAAGTACAGTACACAGGGTGTTGGAAAAAAACAAATTTCATTCATACAAATTAAAAATGGTTCATCAACTCTCAGACGACGACCCAGACCGAAGACTAGAATTTTGTGAAAATATGGAAACTAAAATTAACCAACAGCCAGACTATGTCAAAACAATTTGTTTTAGTGACGAAAGTACTTTCTATCTAAATGGAAATGTAAATACACAGAATATGAGGTATTGGAGTGACGCAAATCCTCACCTATTTCGTGAAACACATACCCAATTTTCCCAGGTGAATGTGAATGTTTGGGCAGGTATCCTGGAAAACCACATCGTTGGGCCTCATTTTTTAAATACTAATTTAACTTGTGAGGTTTATCTGGAGCTGTTGCAAAACGCAATAGAACCGTTAATCCTTGAAATTTTGGAAGATAATCCAGATGAATTCGGCAATTTGGAAATAACATTACAACAGGATGGTGCTGCTCCACACTATTGCGATGCAGTGAGACGGTATTTGGATGAGGAGTATCGTGGCCAGCTCGATCACCGGACCTCACACCTTTGGATTTTTTTCTGAGGGGATAACTTGAATCGAAGGTTTACGCCACTGAACCTGACAATATTGACGTTTCAAAACAACGTATTGTTGCAGAATGTGAGGCTTGGTATTACTATCAGCAATAACCTTTCCTGGGAAAATCACGTCAGGTCCATTGCCAAAAGTGCATCCCAAAAACTTGGTTTTCTGTTTCGTGCCAAGAGCTATTTCACCCCCAGTCAGCTGCTTATGATCTATAAGGCACAGATCCGACCTGTCCTGGAATACTGTTCCCATATTTGGAGTGCGGCACCTAAACATATCCTGAGTCTATTGGATTCTGTCCAAAAAAGGGCAATTCGTCTCGTCGGTGATGCCTCGCTTACAAACTCGCTCACTTGTCTGGAACACCGTAGAAAAGTTGGCGATTTGTCTCTATTTTATAGATATTTTCATGGGCGATGCTCTTCTGAAATATCAACAATCGTTCCTGCTTTGGCAGTCTATTCGAGATTAACCCGTCAAGTTCAGTCATCACACCCCTTCGTGGTCACTTTGGAGACCTGCAGAACATCACTTTCCAAAGACTCGTTCATACAACGAACAGCGAGGCTTTGGAACTCATTGCCTAGGAGGTGTCCCGAGGCATACAACCTTCAGAAATTTAAGAAGAACACCAACTCCTACCTTCTTTTCCTAGGTTCCCACGATGTTCTCTGAACATTATAGGATATCCCTTTTCGTGGGAACCAGAACATAAAAAAAAAAAAAAAAAAAGACACATTTGCAAAAGTACGAGAAGAGTTTAAAAATAGGATACTTCACTGTCGGGAAGTAAATGGAGGTCACTTTGAGCAATTTCTTCAAGTAGATACTGATTCTTGAATCTGTAATTAATATCATACTGAATGGAATTTAAATTTCAATGTTTACTAATGAGCTATTAAAACTGCCATAAACACAAATAACATAAGTATCATTGAATAGGTTTTTTCGATACCTTCTAAAAGAGGTTTCGCTTGGCGTAGGGTTCCATTTAAAATTATTGGTCACAATGGCCTTGTTACGTCATCTTTGACGATTTCGTCATCTATCATCACTAGTAGGAAAGTTTACAACCTTTAATATTCAGTTTCCAAATTTCACTTGTTTATGTATAATCGTTTCAAAAATAAGAGGGGGGGAGGCACTGTATATACTGTATATACTTCAATATTTTTCATATTCTTTTAGAAAAATTAATATTAGCGGTAATAATTTGTTTTTCAAATAATTCAGGAAATAGGGATATTTTATCCTTTATTCTAAATAGAATGTTGTTGGCGTATGTTGCTGGTTAAAAAATATTTTGTGAAGTTAGCCAGAGATTCACTACTCATGTCAATCAATATTTTATTTGTGGCATTATAAGTTCCTCATAACATTGTATACAATCATAATTTAGTAAAAAAGTGATAATAAAATGAACTTTCAATCGTATGAATTGTGTTCCTTTTGCAAAGAATCACAGCACATGAAAATCTACCATAAAAATGTAAAATATCTAACATACCTAGTGGAAGAATCAGGATTAAATCCTGAGCAAGAAATCTTATTCAAAGAGATTGGCAACATTCTGCGTGATAATGTGCCTTTTTTTGGACACAAATCTAATACTCAAAGAAATAAACTGGTGTCTCAGTATTATTTTTATTTTATAAAACACCGGTTCTGTCTTTTATTCACCACTTAGGAAAGAGGAGGTAGAAGTGAAATTTTTGAAGAATTTAAAATTAATTAATGATATTATAAAATGTACACCTTAATAAATTGCTGTAATATTTCCAACTTATAAAATAAGTAAATAAAAAAATATTGTCAATATTATTTCAATATTATTTTTGTCGGATTATATGATAGCTGTCATGTGCCGGGAAATTTCCACTAATTAATTTCACGTCTACATGCTGATGTGGATGAAAAATGTTCAGAAAATTTGCTGGTTACCATAGTAACAATGTCGAAATAAAGCATCTGATTGGTTGAAAATGACTGGTATAAAATTTTCAAGAAAATACTTCTCTCGCGATTGCAAATTGTAATAATTTGGCATAAACTCAGATTTGAAAGAGGGAACAGTGGTGATTTCTGGTGATTACTGATACCTTATATTTTTTTCTCGTGGAATATTTCAGGCATTATTTTAAAACAGTTCGTTACTGAGAAATTTGAAATTTTTTAATCAAGAATCGCAGAAAGCAGTAATTTATTTGGGTGAAATTAGTAGTTTACCCTTTTTGTAACAGATAACTACATATTTTACTGCCAGGAAGAGGCACAACCCAAACCTGGTTCATGATGCTAAAACTATATTAGAGTTTCGGAAGCAATCAGTTCCCCAAAATATTGAGTAAACAGTAAATATTCAATTCCGAAAATATTTCCCAAACTCAGACATCCGTTCATATTTTAATAAAGCGTGTTTTATGCGGTTGTTATTCGACGTTCCCGGGCCCCAAGTGGCATAAGTGCCGGCTTTCCACTGTGGATAAAGCAGCAAGGGGAAACGTCTAAAGCGGCCGAGTAAGTTAGATGTCAATTCCTTCGACATTAGTTCAAAGAAACGACAGAACACAGGGGAAATACGTTCACGAAAGTGTTGAAGGAATGAACTCCACGTTAACATCACGTTATTGTGGCTCAAGAGAAATTCAAATGCTAACACTGTTCAATATTTATCATAGCGCGACCCGGTTTTTTCGTTTTCGGTGTCGTTTCCTCATGCCGATACCCTATGAATAAATATAGGGGCGCACGGAGGAGGGTGTGGAAAGGAAATTATCGGCAAACGTTTACAGTAGTCAAATTGAAAACAAGCTGTGGAACTATCGGAAATTATTGAGAATTTCTGAAGAATTTGAGTACATACATAGTAACATTCCCAATAGTGGAAATTATACGAAGCGAAAATGAATGTCTGACGGGTTGTATACAACAGAAATTAACTCTTCAAATCAAATCAAATTTATTCAATTCAAATAATCAATTACATAATAATAACCATTTTATGTGGATTTGTTGAAAATATAAACAGGATGTTAATAAAATCAGATGTGGAATCATCTGCGACTGAAAGATAAACTTTAGTCACTATATTCCATCGTCAAGATAATCTTTGTGGGTATTCATGTTGAAGAGGAACATTCTCATGAATATTGATAGAACAATTTTTCGTTAATTGAAAATCCACGATTAAATGAAGTTATTTTGCGAATGTTAACAGAAAACAACTACTTCCTGTAGCCACGCTGGACATTGTACTACATCTGATAGATATTGAAAGGCCCTAACTCAAAGAAGAAATTGAAATGAAAATTTGCATTTTATTTAGATAGTTATTTGATTTCATTCCAGTCCTGATTAGGACTCATAAAGATGAATGAGGCATAGAAGAATGTTTTCAAAGAGAGTACTCACCAGAAATCATTCGTACTTCGACGCAGGAGAGACATCGCATTACTAGTCTTCAATAATTTTGACGACGAAATCTATTTCAGCTTCACGATCATCAGGAAGACCGGAAAATGGAACACATTTAGCAATCTCACTTTGAAAGATGGAAATTAGAATCATTTTTTGAGACACTTTGAAATGTGTTTTCGACATTAACCTGTCATGGGTATGATAGATTGATTTGTTGAAAATATAAACAGGATTTATGAAATAGATGTGAATCATCTGCGACTAAAAGATAAACTCAAGTCACTATCTTCCATCAATACTCAATCGAGAATGTTTCCCTTTTCAACATGAATACCCCACAAGACGTTATCTTGACGATGGAAGATAGTGACTAAAGTTTATCTTTCAGTCGCAGATGATTCCACATCTGATTTTATGAACATCCTGTTTATATTTTCAACAAATCAATACATCATACCCCATGACAGGTTTTAATGTCAGAAAACACTAATTTCAAAGTGTCTCTCCAAAAGAAATGATTCTAACTTTTTCCATCTTTGCAAAGTGAGATTGCTTCTTGAAAATGTGTTTCCCATTTCTTCCGGTCTTCCTGATGATCGTGGAAGCGTGAAATAGATTTTCGTCGACAAAAATGTATTGAAGACCTAGTGAATGCGATGTCTCTCCTGCGTCAATGTTACGAATGATTTGTGGTGAGTACTCTCTTTCGGAAAACATTCTTCTTTGCTTCATTCATCTTTATGAGTTCCTTATTAAGACTGGAATAGAAAACCAAATAACTATCTGAATAAAAATGCAAATTTTCATTTTCAGATTTTTTCTCTTGAGTTAGGGCCTTTTCAGAATATCTATCAGATGTAGTTCAATGTCCAGCGTGGCTTTAGCCGTGGAAGTAGTTGTTTTCTGTTAGACATTCACAAAAAATAACTTCATTTTAATCGTGGATTCTTCAATTCACAGAAAAATCTTTCTATCAATAGTCAATTGAGAATGTTTACCTTTTCAACATGAATACCCCACAAGAGGTTATCTTGACGATGGAATGTAGTGACTAAAGTTTATCTTTCAGTCGCAGATGATTCCACATCTGATTTTATGAACATCTTGTTTATATTTTCAACAAATCAATCTATCATACCCCATGACAGGTTTCAATGTCAGAAAAGACTAATTTCAAAGTGTCTCTCCAAAAGAAATTATTCTAACTTTTTCCATCTTTGCAAAGTGAGATTGCTTCTTGAAAATGTGTTTTTTTTTAATTTCTTCTGGTCTTCCTGATGATCGTGGAAGCGTGAAATAGATTTTCGTCGACAATAATGTATTGATGCCTTTTCAGAATATCTATCAGATGTAGTTCAATGTCCAGCGTGGCTTTAGCCGGGGAAGTAGTTGTTTTCTGTTAGACATTCACAAAAAATAACTTCATTTTAATCGTGGATTTTTCAATTCACAGAAAAATCTTTCTATCAATATTCAATGGAGAATGTTTCCCTTTTCAACATTTTATGTGCTATATTACATTCATCAAAATGTCGAGAATTACACCTAAGCATAGAATATGCTTGTATTGTGCCAATTCTCTCAAGTTGAATGAATACTTACGACTATAGAAAACAAAACAAAATTATTTAGGTGCGGTTTAAGGAATCAAACAGAAATTAATGAGTAGCGGGGAGAAGAGGAGCAAAAGTTCATATTATAGATTATATAATATATTGGAGTGAGAAGGTAAATGCAGTTGACCAAAGGGAAAGAGTGAGAGAGAGGGTAATCCTGAATGAATACTCTTATGGTATTTTTGTATGATATAATTGATTTGTGTCAGTTTTGTAATTGGGACTCAAAAGATATTGTTAAACACAGTTGCATTTTCAGCGAGGTATAATTTTAATTTTTTTCTGAATTTGGGTAGAGTGTTTATATTTTTCAGAAGTGCTGGGAGCATATTGTAGAGTTTTCGACCAAAAAATAAAACGAATCTCTGAGTGTGAGTCTTGTGAAACAATGGAAGTTGTATTTTATCGGTGAATCTACTCACTTTGGATTTGCATTGGTCCTATTTTTCCATGTTTGAATAAATCCATGTCAAGCTTTGGAAAGTATATGAGGATCTGATGTTTAGTAATTTGGTGTCTCTGTATAGAGATTCACTTGTATGCAATCTGTGTTTCTTGAATATTATTTTTAATAGAGTGTTTTGCACTGTTTGCATGCAGGTCATTGTACTATAAAATGTTCCACCCCAAGCTATTATACAATACCGAATCACCGACTCTGCCAGAGATGTATAACAAATCATCAAGTTCTTTCTGTCTAGAATATCTCGTAGATTATAGAAGGTGTAAATAAGCTTTCTCAGTCTTTTTGTGACATGACTTATGGGTTCGTCCCACCTGAAATTCTGGTCCAGCATAACACCCAAGTATTTGATAGTTGAGGTCTTTTCTATTGTTTCACATGTACATGGTTGATGGGAGTCGCATCTCGAACTTTTTATCTTTAATTTTATACTTTGTGGCTGATCAGTGTTCTGCAGAGAAAATGTCATGAATTTCGTTTTGCTAACATTCAAGGTCAGTAAATTATAATCAAACCATGTCTTAATCTTTTGGAGCCCGTCTTCAGCAAGTTTATAGACATTTTCCCATGATTCTCCTGTGTATACAATAGTTGTGTCATCAGCATAGCAGATGAGGTGACCACAAAAGTCAGTCATTTCCGTGATACTGTTTATGTAAATGAGAAAGAGAACAGTTCCAAGTACAGTTCCCTGAGGAACACCAATAGAAACTTCTTGTGGAGTACTCAACTGTTCATCAATTTTAACTATTTGTAATCTATTTGCTAAATAATTCTTCAAGACTTCTAGTGTCTTATCTCGCACACCTTATGTATATAATTTTTCTATTAGGAGACTATGTGCTACGGTGTCACCTGAAATTCAGTTTGTGATGAGAGTATATCCATTCTTAGTTGCATGGGGATGGGGTTTATCATCCACCCCTGATCGAAAATGCTGGCCATAGGCGGAGATTCATTTTTTCACTTCAAATGCCTATTTTTGTTTAAAAACAAATTTCAGTGAACTATCTGGAAAATGAGAAGATTGAAGGACTCAGAAGGGATTTTCACCAATAACGGCAAAAGGTTATGGGTTCATAATTTTTATAGTCCCACTTATAAACACCCGCTAATGTTCAGTTATGTTTGATGAATAATAAAATTCAGTTCGTAAAGTGTTGCCATGACGACACTTCGCGGACAAGTCTGTAAAAGTAGCATTTTACGGATTTTTTTTAATTCCCCTCACCGTTTTGGGGAGCGTATACAAAACAAATATTTTCAGTGCACATTTCGTCCAGTTGCTGCTAGAGTCATCTGCAAAAGCTTTTCACTTGATAAGCTCCGATGACACCTGTTACGAAGCCTGAGTTTCAATTACTCGTTTTGCTGCTTGATTGTACAATAGTTTGATTATATATTTGGTCTGCTCCTTTTCTGAATTCACGAGAAATTAAGTTGGCTTATTTGCTGCTTCATCGGCTAACGACGTCGAACCAAGAGAACAGTATTGGCCTGACGAATTCTTTAATTTGTTTATTCCAGGATAACTGGCTTGTTACCAATCATAATTGGGATGGACACTTGAATCCCTTCCATAAAATGATTACACATGCCTTGTAGGGCTATACGAATTATTTTCTTGTAGAAAAGTTATCGCCGAATTATTCATGAATTTTTTATGGTTGCAAAATTTAATTTTTTCCGATGTTGAATATAATGATTCGAGACTATCGACAGCAATCTTGATGGATTTTGACCAAAAAGTTATTAAATTTTATATCACTCTAGAGTTTTTCTATGATAATCCTATCAAAAATCAATATATTGCTCTGTTCCATACGAAACCATTTATTCGATAACTCTGAGAAGAAAAGTCAATAGGAGATTATGGTGGATCCCTGGACAGCCAGGTTATGAGTTTCATATCTATGAGAATATACAACGGTACAACCATACAAAAATAGTATCAGTCTGCCTCTATCATTTCATTCTTGATTCTAATAGTAATCACCAGTTTTATTATGGTGGCATTTTATTTGATAACATGGTATATACTATAACCAATAGTAGAACAGTTCATATCTATTATCATCAATGCATAGGATATGGTTTTGGTTGAAATCACTGCGACGAACCTATGAGTTGATTTCGTTTGTGTACGTTCAAATGCGCGCCCAACATATAGTCCGGTCAATTTAGACATAAAAATAGTGGTCAAATAACAAAAATTCCCGGAGAGCCAAATATTGGTGGAGAGCTGGGGTTCACCATTACAAATGGAGTTTCAAAACTCCCCATCGATCCTATGTGTGCTACAAAAGTTATTCGGGGTCAAAATTTGAGGTTTTTTGGATTTTTCTCGAAAACTTCGAATTTTATCGAAAAAAACTTCAAGTTAAAGTTGTAGATGTCCGAATTTTCCACAAAAATGGTCTCCATAATTTTTTGCCTAAGATTTACCATTCCTGAGATATCGCGATTCTAAGAGTCACATTATACATGATATGCACATATAAGCCACATATACATAATCAGGCACTTAAGACAAGTATAAATACCTATTTGTGTCTCTTTCATATATATTATACTATTCTGAAAACATTTATTCAAAAGATAGTCAGTCCCTAACTGAATCCCCTCTACCCATGTGGCCTTGAAAAACATCTGGCTATTCTATTGTCCGTAGGTCTCGTTCATATACCTGTTTTTTTAGTGCTAAATGTTCAGTTCAAGTGAATATACGTACTTATCACAAGCGTCTACCATTTAGGTTATTTATGCTATTTTATAGCTCGAAAAAATGTCTCAGTTTTGCTTTATTCACAATAAACTTCTAACTGAAGATGAAACAGTTGTGGTTGATCGTGGAATGCCAACTTTAATCGAAGCTAGTGTCGCGAGAGGTGATGAGTTTACTGAGTATTTAAGGACTCAAAAATCCGTTACAATACACGTGGCTTGCAGAAAATCATACACCCGGAAAACTTCAATCGCTGCAGTGAAAAGACAACGTGCGGAGGAACAGGCTAGTACTCCAAAAATAAGTCCACCTCGTACTAGAACGCGAAATGGGAAACACATTTTCAAGAAGCAATCTCACTTTGCAAAGATGGAAAAAGTTAGAATCATTTCTTTTGGAGAGACACTTTGAAATTAGTGTTTTCTGACATTAAGTGAGATTGCTTCTTGAAAATGTGTTTCCTATTTCTTCCGGTCTTCCTGATGATCGTGGAAGCGTGAAATAGATTTTCGTGGCCAAAAATGTATTGAAGACCTAGTGAATGCGATGTCTCTCCTGCGTCAATGTTAGGAATTATTTCTGGTGAGTACTCTCTTTTGGAAAACATTCTTCTTTGCCTCATTCATCTTTATGAGTTCCTAAATAAGACTGGAATAGAAAATCAAATAACTACCTGAATGAAAATGCAAATTTTCAATTTCAGATTTTTTCTTTTTTTGAGTTATCTATCAGATGTAGTTCAATGTCCAGCGTGGCTTTAGCCGGGAAAGTAGTTGTTTTCTGTTAGAAATTCACAAAAAATAACTTCTTCTAATCGTGGATTTTTCAGTTCACAGAAAAATATTTCTATCAATATTTAATTGAGAATGTTTCCCTTTTCAACATGAATACCCCACAAGAGGTTATCTTGACGATGGAAGATAGTGACTAAAGTTTATCTTTCAGTCGCAGATGATTCCACATCTGATTTTATGAGCATCCTGTTTATATTTTCAACAAATCAGTCAGTACTTAAATTATTCGAAAAAAAAAGATTTGACTGACTGCGCTAAATTATTTACAGAAATTGATTCCACACCTCAAACAATAATTACGGAAGGAATTCGTTTTCTTCTTGCGGTTTATGGAGCTCCAAAAGAAATTACTTGCATTGATAAATACCGATACTTAGCTTTTGTAAAAAATACGCGAAACAAGAAACAAGTACAACTATCATGTCTTCCTCCAACATCGGCATCTGCTATTCAACACTTGTATCGAGTATACTATCAAGTTCAAACATGGCTAGGCAATCAACTGAACCCAGAAGACTGGGGTTGGAAATTGATAGATAATACTCTGGAACCGATTCAAACTTTTCTCCCACCTGCTCCAGGAAAACTCCTCAACACTATTTTTTGCAATTGCAAAAAAGGTTGAAGTGCCAAATGTGGCTGTAGAAAAGTCTGTGTTCTCCAGCGTGTACCAGTTGCCAAGGTCAGTCTTGCTCAAATGTCCAGTTGAGTACAATAGAGGAAGATTCCTGTGATTTTAATGAAGACTCCAATGACTCAGCCACATTTGAACAATTTATGAACATCCAGCAAGAGGAAGAAGAAGAAGAAGAAATCTAAGAAGACATGACTGTTGAAGTAGACTTTCAAGAGTATGAGTCTGATTAAAATATCTAAAGAAATCAAAACGATAGTTAACCCAATAATCAATAGCAATATCAATAATCAATAATAAGGTAATATCTAGAACTTGACGGGTATTATTCCCTTAAATTATCCTAAAATTGTCATGACAGTTAGTGGAGTAGGCCTACAGGGGAAACCACGTTAAAAAAAACGCGCCGAGTACACTACCTCACAGGTGGCGTGGAAATGTGTGCATATCATGTATAATGTGACTCTTAGAATCGCGATATCTCAGGAATGGCAACTCTTAGGAAAAAAATCATGGAATTCATTTTTGTAGAGAATTGTAAGATCTGCAACTTTCGTTGGAATTTTTTTTTGTGATAAAACTCATCGTTTTCGAGAAAAATCCAAAAAACTTCAAATTTTGACCTTTGACTCCGAATAACTTTTGTAGCACACATAGGATCGATGGGGAGTTCTGAAACTTTATCTGTCATGGTAAACCCCAGCTCTCCACCAATATTTGGCTCTCCGGGAATTTCTGTGTTTTTAAATGTCTATATTGACCGGACTAATATTCATGGTCGTATTTATTGGTTGGTGCACACCCAAATCTATACCGACTATTGTTTCATTAATTTGGATCAACTGTTCACCTGAATTTGATGTATGGGCGATATATTAGCGTTCACTTCAAACGTTGAAACAATGTTTCCAGACAAGCATACAGTAAGTTCTTATGAAACACATCTCCATCCTGGTATCAATTGGAAATAACCATAAATTACTGCGGATTGCAAATGAAAACAATTCCGCAGGGACCATTCCATCGAAAATATGAAGAAAAACAACCCCACGGAAACGTCCGTCCTTCTTTACATAGGGAGAGCCAAACATAGCCGGCAATATCTAGACAGCGGCAAGCAATAATATTCAAACATGATTAGTCCTTTCGCAGGCGGATGCAAATCTTCTAATGCCTGATTATTTATGGAGCAATTCAAAGTCATAATTTAAATACTAAGTGTTATTGTTAATATCAGAGGCGAGCGCCGATTATGTCAGTGGAGTGGGGGTTGTACGGGATGTTCGGGGGTGGGAAGGGGTGGCGTCGACCGCGATCCAGGCGGCTATGGTCATTAGCACGCCCGGACCTACAAGAATGGCCGCTAGATGTGTGCTTATCCCACATATAAATCATTACAATATGCAATATAATTCCGGAGGTCTATCTGCTTTTTCGCAGGCAGATGCTCTTTATATGCCGCAGGGTAACGTGTCTTTTAGACCTGAAGGGTTCGGTGGGGATAAGAGGAATTTGATATCGATTATACTTTTAGTTGTACTATTATTTTCACTTCCGTCGATCAACCTCCCATATACACAATGATATTTTGGTCTGAGAATTAATGAAGTTGGCCTGATTAGGTCGATAATTCAAATTATGAAACTTTGTTGTAATGCAAGATGTATATTGATATTACCACTTTTCTTCATCTACATTGTAGGATTAATTGGGAACTCGCATTCACATTTCCTACAGAAAAATTTATTCCCCATCAATGTATTCAGGAGAAAGTAATAGAAAATCTACCTGAGAACAAAGTGTTAGTTATTGAAGTAAGTGAAATTGCTATATTGATGTGATCTGTTTATAAAGGCAAAGTTTTGAAAAATAATTAGATTTCCACTCTATTATAAGGATATTCGTCTCCACTATTTGTAAAACGACCAATAGTGCAACTAGTAGGAAAGGTAGATTTCAGAATTTATTTATTGGTTCTGAAATTATCATTATCAAACTAACGATTCATGTGTCAGAATGGGAGGATATTCTATGGAACACATCGTTCTATATTTTATATCAAATCAAACTCCCAAGATCAAAGGTGGAAAGGACTCATTCCGCCTCATATCAGCTTTCTAGAATTCTATGTAATCTGCAAATCACTAGAAAATCTATGCGCCAATTAGAGGTAGATTTAGAATATATTTATTGATTCTTGAATTTCAGTCAATTATGATAACGAATATAACTGATGTATTTTTAAAGTTAAACTTTCAAATCGAGAAATGTTAAAATACAATGATGTTCTGTTTGCCGGTGGAAGGAAAACATAAATAGTATTAATTGACACGCGAATGAACTCAGATGGAAGGAGCATATAGAATAAACAAAAATCATTAATACTCATGAATTGTAATTATAGCGATATTTTGTGGTGTTCATCTAAGAGAAAAAAATATCCATCAAAAGTGGTGGAGTTCATGAAGTTCTATCAGAAAAACCTTCAATTTGCCGATGTTGATATGAAAAATCAGTTGTAAAAACACAAAATATACAGTATTGTAATTGTTTTCAAAATATTATCGCACGGGAAACATTTTTTGTCAATTCAACCAAATTTATTCGATGACTCTTATTGACTAAACGAAATTCATCCCAAAACACAGGTGTATTCGATTGATGGAATCACTAAACCAGGTGACACAGGATATCGGACCACCCCTGTAACTTCTGCATTCGTGAACGGATTTATCTGAAATTCGGTACAGGTTATATAAGCAACCATTTCGAATTTGATCACATTACAATCCAATATGGCGGACTTCCGGTTCTTCTGCAAATGCCAGCAACTTTGTGTTTTCAAATAGAACACCCTGTACCTATATTTTCACATATTCAAGTTCAACAGGTCAAAACAAGTCAAATGTAATTTTTTTGAAACAATTAAGATTGTTTTTTTATTTCACCTCGTGGATTAATGAGATTTGGTCAAGGCACAATGAGTCGCATATAACAGAAAAACATATTTTTTTCTGAAAAATTATTTTTTCTGTCATTTATTGATGAATCAATTCAGTCACATCACATTTTGATCAAAAATTCATTTTTTTCAAATGAAACCCCTATGGGCCACCTACCCGTCTCTCTATAACATCCATTAAGGAAAAAAAAAGTTGAGAGGTGTCAAGGGACACCCGGATGGAACGAAGTTCCTGTCGATTAATTAGTGAAGGAATTGTAATAATTTTTTTTTGTTTAAGTTATAATAATATTTTTTTCATTATTAACAAATATAATGTAATATAAACTTCAGTAGGCTCAATTTTAGTACATACGCATTGATATTGTAATATTAAAATATAATTTGCTTTTAAATTTATTAAAGTTATGTCTTGCTAAACACACAATAATGGAGAGATTATAACGCGTATGACTTGGTTAGCACGATAGTAAAGAGAAGTTATAATGCGTACTTGCTAAAAATACATAAGCATTTATTATTGTCTGTATAAAATCTCTACTTACCTAACTCCATCAGCAATATCCGGAACTTGTGCAGAAACACTGTCAGGATTCATTATTGTTATTATTTATTATGTACAAAAAACCTGTATACACTCAACAAAAATAATCGTCACGACACCACACTGTTCAATGCGAAATAGAAAGGCGAAACGAAAATAACTGGCTTGCTTTCTATGAGAGAGAGAGAGAGAGAGAGAGAGAGACAGGCAGAGAAACACGCGCACGCCGCACGGCTTACAACTACAGCAGAAAGTGTCATGACAACTTTTGGTCTTAATTCATTCCGTCTAGCCCCCTTTCGCGACGCGCGATAAGGAACTTCGTTCCAATAACATATCATTTTTGTATATCGGTATAGTAACAAATTGTATACATTCAAAAATCTACAACTAGTTCATGAGTTTCCTTGCAGTTCGAATAATTTTTCAACTTAGTAAGCTGTGGAAAACAACATTTCTGAATCTTGTCAACTAATTGTGTTTCGCTGTCATCTTTCATCTCAACTCTCGAAAATCAGTTAAGTTCCGAGAATTAGTTTAGTACAAATGTAAAATCAGAATTATAGGTTCACAAGAAGTGATCAGGTTGATATGTTGTCAATTTACGGAGAATGTTTTAAAAATAGTGTCGCCGCTTGTCAGTTATACGATGAACGATACCCACACAGAAGACACCCACAAAGAACATTTTTCAAAAATGTGGAGAGAAGATTCCGAAAAGAACCCAAGAAGGGAGAAGATGATCGTAAGTGAGGAGGCAGAAATGAACGTTTTGCTTATGTTGATTTTGATCCAACCGCTTCGACGCGGGAATTGGAATACCAATGCCATGTGAGTCGAGAAAACGCTAGAAGAATTTTTAAAAAACACCATCATCTTGCTTGTAAGTATAACTTACACAATTAGTTGACAAGATTCAGAAATGTTGTTTTCCACAGCTTACTAAGTTGAACAATTATTCGAACTGCAAGAAAACTCATGAACCAGTTGTAGATTTTCGAATTTATACAATTTGTTACTGCACCGAAATATAAAAAGATATGTAATTTTTTTCCTTTATGTATGTTCTAGAGAAACAGGTAGGTGGCTCATAGGGGTTCCATTTGAAAAAAATTATTTTTTGATCAAAATGTGATGTGACTGAATTGATTAACCAGGAAGTGACACAAAAAATAATTTTTCAGAAAAAATTGAGTTTTTCTGTTATTTGCGACTCATTGTGAATAGCGTCGACCAAATCTCATTTATCCTCGAGGTAAAAAAAAAAAATCAATTGTTTAAAAAAAATTACATTCAACACAAGGTTTGGACTTGTTTTGACCTGTTGAACTTGAATATGTAAAAATATACAGGGTGTTCCATTTGAAAAAACAAAGTTACTGGCATTTCCAGAAAAACCGGAAATCCACCATATTGAATTGTAATTTGATCAAATCCGAAATGGTTGCGTATATAAGTGTAGCACATTTAAAAAAAATCCGTTAACGAATGCAGAATTTACAGGGGTGGCCCGAAATCCTGTGACACCCGGTATTGTAGTGCAAAATGGATTTCTCAATGTATTGCTAACATTTCTTTGATTTGATTATATGATAATCTATTGAAACAATCTCCAACTCATATTGAATGAAAATTTGTTTCAACATTATAATATTCATTTGAATGAGACAACGGAAATTAAAGAATATTATATTGATTGGTTGGCGTTAGATGGCGAATGTCTGGTGTAGGCTTACATGTTCTGTTGCCATATTTGTCAATTCAGTGGTTTAACAAAATTAATACTCATTTGAATAAATGTATTTAGTGAAGAGGTCGGCTTATTTTTGTTGAATTCACATTTTTATGATTCATCAATTCGATATAAATACTTGTTTGAAGTTGGAATGAATATTTTTATTGAAGGAATCAGCAAATTTTGTAGATCGGATTATTCAATTCAACAAAATAATTACATGGTTGAAACAACATTTCTGCCAAAACCAGTTATGAATGAAGTTGGTCGAATAAGATATTTGGTTCAGGCAAATTAGTTTCATTTGATTGAAACCTTGAAAATGATCCAAAACCAAGAAATAATTTTACTCATTTTGAGATTATATTTTGTCGTGTATTCAAATAAATTTTATTTGATTCAACAATTTGTTTTTTTTTCTGTGCGGCCATCATTGTTACCCCGTGATCCAGAATAATACTTAAACACTGTTGACAGGGATAGGTAGTGTCTCCAAGATTCCCGTACTCGATTGTTGTGCATTACAAAGCTGTCTACGAACAGATCCGACTAATGTTTTCTGATTAGCTGGTGAATGAATGTCTTACTTAGCAACCAATCAGAAAACACCACGCGATGATCATGAGAAATAATTTGAACATTCTTGTCTTTTGCTGATTGGAACACCGAACTGTTCCGTGCGTATTTGGAAGAGTAGAAGACAAGATGAGTCACTCGTTGCATTCATGAATGAAGTAAATTTCAATTACGATTGGATTCTGGAGTCGCCAATCACGAGTCAGGAAAACACTGTGCATATCTAGACTCTCCGGGCGTTCTCGTACTGGAGATATTGGCATGATATTTTTTTTTTATAGAATGGCAAATTATTGAAATTATATCGCGATATCATGGCTCAAAATTGACTTGTCAATAAACAGTTTTACAGATAAAAATTATTTAAATATTCGGGGAAGCAATTTCAACCTTTAAAGATTCGATTTTTTGACATTACTCATTTGGTACGTACACTTTTAAAGATGTCTATAGTACTTTCACAAAAAAACGTTGGGAGTTTCAACGCAAAACAATATAGTTATATAAAATTCATTTTAAATTTACGACACGACTTATTCCAACTCCATTTAGTAAAATTACAAAATATTTGTTGAAATTCACTAAACATCTATCGGGAATTTGTTTAGTAAAATTACAATACAAATGTCATGTCATTTCATTGAACGAATCAGAATGAGAATGTATTGTCATTTCAGTATGCTGCATTGTGAATTCACTACACAATTTAATTCAACTCAATTCCAAGGAATAACAACATAATTGTTGCATTTTTACTATACATCCATTAGAAATTTGTTTAGTTATATTACACTACAGTAAAATTACACATTGAAAATGTTTCGTAATTTCAGTATATTGCATCGTAAATTTACTATAAAATTTAGTTCTCATTAAAAATTGATAAGTGAAGCGAATAAATGGTCAGATGACTACAGATGCGAGTACCATGGATAATTACTGATATCAAATAAAAAATTAATTATTATTGAATTACTTACCAACTATTCATGTTCTTCCCACTTTCAACAAATGGCCTTTGATTATGACCAATAACTTCTTCCAGTTACTTTAGCAATAGTCCCACAAGTATTATTAAGTTCTCCCTATTTAAATATCAACATACCTGAGTTTTATCAACACAAATTTAAACAATGAGAATTATATTTTTTTATTATTTAAAAGTTTCTTGCTTTTTCAAACGCTTCACTAATTTAAGTAACACTAAACAGTAATTTTTAGTAACGAAATCGCAACGTTGTCTAGTTGGTGTCAACGCCGAGAAAACAAAACACACAGTTCCAACACGCACAACAAACTTTGAAAACTTTCAACTGGAAACCGACCAATAGTTCGGTAAAATTACAAAACGTATTGAAAAAATAAAAAAAAACAATTAAATTACAATACATCATGTAATTTTCAAGTCAGAGTTATAAAAATACTGAAAATATTTTTATATTTTTAATAACTTCAGAGTTGTTTCAGTTTCAATATATTTTTGTGACTTTTCAAAAAGTTGTAGTAAATCAAGTCACAAACAATGTTTGTAAATTTTAAAATTTTTTGATTGGAAACTGACTAACAGTTCGGTGAAATTACAATACGTGTATGGTTACTACTAGAAGATTGTGAAATAATCTAAGTCGGTTTCCTCAAATGGTATATTATTCAAATTGTATTATATTTTGTATTGGCAATACACTGATTTGTAATTTCACTCATATGTTGCATTGTAAAACAATTTTGATGGAGTGTAACCCTCATACAAATTTTTATTTTGCCATTACCTGTTTCATGATATGGGTGGTTTTTTCTGGGTGTGAAATTCAGACATGAAATTTTTTTTCTCAATTTGCTGTTGTTTGTTGAATCAACAGTTTCACAGAAAAATTGAATAAATATTCAAAACAAAGTTTGAATTTTTTAAAATATTTTCTTAGTAGATCTTCACATTTCACAACTCCTGAACGAATGTTATGTTATATATGTTATATTGTACTAGCTGTCGGGTCACATTGTCCTGTCTAAATTTATATATTCCCTCAATCTGTTTTCCTGAAAACTCTCGTCCGCGTAGAATTTCTTTCTTCTATGTTTTTATTTGTGTTGTTTAATCTAAGTAATGCTTTTTACTCAGCCTGCTTCCCGTTATCCCGTTTTTGTTATCCTGTTTCCCGTAATTCCTATTTCCCGTTATAATGTGATCCTGTTTTCCCGTTATCTCGTTTTCCCTCCACCCGTTATTTCCATTATCCCAGTTTCCCCTTATCCCGTTATCCCGTTATTCCCGTTATCCCGTTTTATTATATATATATATATATAATATATATTTAATATAAATATATATATATATCTATATATCTTCATATATATATATATATATATATATATATATATATATATATATATATATATATATACCGGGTGAGTCTGAGAGATGGGGCACCCCCATTTTTGGGAGAAATAATCCGATTCAAAGCACGAAAATTTGGGGGGCTATTGAACAACTAAAATGTACCTTTTTGAGATAAAGATTAATTCTGTAGCACTTCCGGTTTCGTCAGAAATGATCTGAGTATTAGTTTTTTAAATGAAACACATTGTACATTTCCACTTTTTTGAAATCTAGAGCAAATTCTGAACATGATAAGCTAAATTTTTTATTATTTTTTTTTTATTTTTTTATTTTTCTAAGGATGATGATTTTTTACATTTTGAACGTTCCTCTCCGATGCCATGTTGTCCGAGAAAATGAAATTAGCATTTTAATTACAATACTTTGCCACCAGCCGCTGTTTGAATGTGACAAAATCACTTTTTTTCGATTATCTCATGTTTTTCAAATGGCATCTCTATGGGACACTCTCTGCAACAGATTGTTTCGAAGTAAAGGAATCGAATGATACCAAAATTTTGAATAGCTGTCGATTATATTCAGAGTTATCACTATTAAAAAAATGTACCACAAAATAGTGCAGCCGCTGGACTAAACAACACCAAAATGATGGATATCTTTGAATATCACTTCTACTCAATTGTCTCATAACGATTTTCAACATTGAAAATTATCCTACGTTAAATTTATTATTTTGAATTTGACTACGCGATTTTGAGGATTATCAACATTTATTAAAAATTTTTGAAAACAACAAATACGTAGCACGATGCTCTAATACTCTCACTATAAAAATTGCTCAATATGTTGGCCATTATGTTCCATGCATAATTGCACCCTTCTGACTGCTGCTCGAACTGCTCTAGTTAACTCTGCTGGACTGATATTATTGAAAGCTGTGATGACTTTTCGTTGCAGTTCCTCGCGTGTCTCACTAGAAATTGCATATACATCATTTGTTATTGGTCCCCATAAATAAAAGCCTAAGGGGGTTGAGTCTGGTGACCTAGGTGGCCATCTGATGGGACCATGTGTAGAAATTAGTTTATTTCTGTAAGCATTATTCAGGTAATTGATTACCATTCCATGATTATGAGGGGGTGCACCGTCCTGTTGAAAATAGAAATTTTGCAGAACCAATGGAAGGTCGTCAATGATTGGCTCGATAGCATCCCCAAGAAACGTTAGGTACCTCGCTCCAGTAAGTGATCCATCAAAAAAAATTGGCCCAATGAATCGATCTCCAAGTATACCCAACAGTTGAATCCGAACCTTTCTTGAGGATTACCTTGATGTAAAAGCCTTGGATTCTGCTGTGCCCAATATCGAGTATTATTCCTATTGAAGAGCCCTCTATTGGTAAATCTTGTTTCATCTGAGTATAAAATTCTCAAAGGAAATTGAGGATTTTCGCGAACATTATGAAGAAACCATCGACAGTATTCAAGTCTTCTTTCATCGTCTCCACCATAAAGCCTTTGATGTATCGGATATTTATACGAGCGAAACTTATGCTTTTTATAAATTCTCTGTGCAGTCGATTGACTTGCGTCACATTCATTAGCTAATTCTCGTGTTGAGGAAGTCGAATTTACCTCTACATATCCTAGAACGTCTATCTCTTTATCTTCGCTGACTATTACATTTACATTTCGATTTCGAATACGTCGGTTGTTTGGCTCTTGTCTCAACTGACGTTCAAGTTTCACGAAGTATGTCCTACACGGATGTCTTCTACCAGGAAACCTCCGTTGATGCAGCCGTAGAATTCTTCAGACACTCACCGTAAATTAAAAGCACGTCAATTTTTTCATTTTGGCTAAATTTATCCATGCAACAGTTATAATGATTGGACTGAGATAACAGTTATTTCGTATTGATACTTAGTTGACAGCAGATATTCATTTATTTTTTTATCCAAAGGCGACTTTGACAAAATTTGGAGTTGACGATGGAAACACATTCCTTTATTGAAACAGATTAAACTATTAAACACTTTCAGAATCTGTGAAAATGGATAGTGTAATTTCTGTGTTCCTATCAACCATAATGGGTCCATCATCGGAATACTAGTAATTAGTCTTTTTGAAGACGAATTACTTTCAAAATGTGAATTATAGACGTAATGAAATATCTGTTGGTAGCAAACCAGGATTTTCATTATATTTTTCTGGAGTATGCATCTATTAGAAATACATACATGAAATTTGCCAACTATTATTTTTGGTATAATAAGTGAAATTTCAAATAATGTTATTATTTGGGATTTTTATTAGTCCAGCGGCCACAATACTTTTTGGTACATTTTTTGTAATAGTGATAAATCTGAAACTAATTGACAGATATTCAAAATTTTGGTATCATTCGATTCATTTCCTTCGAAATAATCTGTTGCAGAGAGTGTCCCATAGAGATGCCATTTAAAAAACATGAGATAATCGAAAAAAAGGGATTTTGCCACATTCAAACAGCGGCTGGTGGCGGACAACATGGCATCGGATAGGAACGTTCAACATGTAAAAAATCATCATCCTTAAAAAAAAATATTTTTGAAAAAAAAAAAATTAAAAAAAAATTAGCTTATCATGTTCAGAATTTGCTCTAGATTTCAAAAATGTGAAAATGTACAATGTGTTCCCTTTGAAAAACTAATACTCAGATCATTTCTGGCGAAACCAGAAGTGCTGTGAAATTAATTTTTATCTCAAAAAATCACATTTTAGTTGTTCAAACCGGTCAAACCGGAAGTATGGCAGCGCAAATAAATATGTCAAAAAATTTAAATTGACCAATAATACCCAACCCCCGAATTTCATTTTTCTATCTTCAATAATAAAAAAGTTATAGGGGTGAACCACCTTGGAGAATCATATATATATATATATATATATATATATATTTATATTTTCCTTTTCGCACATTTGATTGACTTCGTACTGAACTTTGTTTTCACTTTAATTTGTGTCCAAATCTACAAAGTAAATATAGGTAAATATAATAGCATATCAAAATAAATGACAAACCTTCAAAAAGTGTACCTAAATTCAATGTTACCAAAACTTTTTTCAAAAGCCACCATGTTTAAGAACCATTTGAAATGTGATAAATTCTACACAACTGCACGGAAAAAATTACAGTTTTGTATAGCACGTCAGATAGACGATAGGTCCGTGTTTCGATTTTTCAGCTGTTCTTTTGGGTTTTCCCAATTTTGTTTTGTTTCCCTGTATCAAAGCAAACAAAACAAAAAAAATATTCAAATCGGTCAAGCCGATTTTGAGTTTTAGCGATAGAGATATAGATAGATGACTCTACTAAAACTTCAAAAATGAACAAAACCAAGTTGCCGAAAATTATGCTCTCGTTGTCAAAAATAAATATAGCGTTATTTATCCCTCTTGTATCCCATAGGCGGAAGGTAGAAAAAACTCACATGGTGAAGTGTACTGTTTTCCCAACACCAATGTTTCTCTTTCCTCTTATATTTAATGATAGCTATTTCTTTATAACAAGAAATAATTTTCGAAAGATTATAGCGTGTTGAAATATTATTCACAAAGAACTGTCCATACACCAATTGTATATCGGATTCATTATCTGCATCATATACATCGTTTCCAGCGAAAGCAAACACATCAAACATACATCCATCCCCACATCAATGTGTCATCCAAGAGTCTATTGCGTGTAAATATTGACACAATTAATCAGTCATCGCTCAGTCATGATGGACAACTTGACTTTTCACAAATAATCTTCGAAACTGAAAGCTTGTTTGGATGTCTGTTGAGCCACTTGGAACTCATTCCATCGATGAGATCATAAATAAGTCAAGGAAGAGCGAATTTATTGGAAATAATCGACTTTCTAAATAAATCTGGGTGTTTTATAAATACCATAAAATATAATTCATTTAAACGCTTCCATAAAATATAGTTATTTACGATGACGGATTCTATAATTTACGAATTTCAGTCTTGATTCTTTTCATTAATATTTACATTCGGATTGATGAAGTACAGACAATGTTCAATCGTTTCAATCGGGTTGAATTAAAACAGAAGGTACTTGATAGCTAGTTGTCAGTCTAGTTCCGTTCTGACTGTAGTGATGAAAGGTTTCTATGAAAATTCGACTGAAACATAACGTACGAATGATCGCAAAATGAATCGTAAAATGAACAAGACAGAAGCAGACCTGGGAGAAAAAATGAATCGAATTCGTATAGTTATAAGATATGTTACGAAGCAGAGATTCAACGTATAAATAACTGTTTCTGCAAACATACAGGAGGTTTAATGGCGAGGCAATATGAACCTCGGCTTACATTGAACTATTTGGAGTGGAGAGTTTGAAAAACCAAAGCCAGATTATTGGATTCTCATTCTTCAGTACTTCAAAACTTCCTTTGAATAAAAAAAATTGTATTGTAGTTATAGCGTACAGAGAATACGAAAGTAAAGCTGAAAGTAATATCAAAGCAGATCCTGAAAATTTTTGGGCTCACATTCAGAATAATAAAGGTACATCAAGGATCCCTAGTATACTATTCTTGGACGATGTTGATTTCAGAAATCCCCCAGAAATTGTTAAAGTATTTGCACAATTTTTTGAAAGACATATTCTCCACCAAAACAAACTCGTACCCTAATGTTATTTCAAATGATCCTACCATCTCTGTCATAGTCTGATTAACAAGTAAAAAAACGGGTTAATTCTTGTTCCTGGTCCTAAAAAGATGTGCGATAGCTCATGGCAATTGTTATTAACAAAATAAGAATAAAAAAAATTAGATATTCAGTTTTTCGTTGATTACTGTAAAACTATTGATATTTTAGAACTTTCGAAATGAGATCTAAAATTTCATGAAAAGAGAAGCGAAATTTCCAACTGAATTGAATATCTAATTTAATAAAATAGTTATACGATTGTTAATTAACTAATTTTTATCCAATCTCTGTTTTTACAAAAGTCGACAAAAAAGTTTAAATTAGTGACCTGTTCATTTTTTGTTTTTCGAAGCCCTTCTCATATATATATATACTCAACAAGATCACATGAAAAAATTTCAATAAAGTTTTATATTTTGTTTGTTATAATTTTTTTAAATGAACAAAAAATTTAATATTGAAAAAAAAAACATTTTCGTTGACAAATATTATTATACACCTGTTTTTGCATCTAACAATGGCAATAATTAACGTGGAAAAAAATTCTACTTCATTTTTAAGAAATTGTTTATAAACAAGAACAAGTATTATTATTTTTTTAAATTATTTCTTACCATTTTATTTCAAGAAAAATTAAAAAAAAAACCTTAAATTTTTTAATTGTTTATAATAGTTTTATTTTATTTACTTTGTACAAATAATTAATTGAGAAATTGTTTTCTTTTTAAAAATTATAATTGGTGTTTCTCTATAGGTTAACAATTTTTTTTATATCATTAATTAATTGTTTATTAAGTTAACAATTTGTATAAACAATTTGTGACCTTCGGTTTTTTTTCCTGAATAAAAAAAAACAAAAACAGCCATATATTACAAAGTACTGAAAAAATTGTTTTTAATTTTTTATAACATTTTAAATAATACAATTTTTTTCAGTACTTTGTTATATATGGCTGTTTTTGTAATTTGTTTTACTTCCAGGAAAAAATAAACCGAGGACAAATTGTTCATAGCAAATTGTTACTTTATAAAAATAAATTATTATAATTTTTTTTTTTAATAAACCAATTATTTTTAAGGAAAAAAATTAATTTTTTTAAAAAAAAAAAAAAAAACGATTAAAACAATAAAAAATTTATTTAAGGTTTTTTTTTTCAATCATAATTTTGTTTTGACAATAAAATGGCAAGAAATAATTCTGTTTATAAACAATTTCTTAACAATTTTTTTCCTACTTTAATTAATGCCATTGTTAGATGCAAAAACAGCTGTATATTTGTCATTTTTTTTTTAATATTTCATTTTATGCTCATTTAAAATAATTGTAACAAACAAAATATAAAACTTTATTGAACTTTCATTACGCGATCTTGTTGGGTATGTGTATAAGAAGGGCTCCAAGGACCAAAAAATGTATAGGTTGATTTTTCAAACTTTAATGTCGACGTTTGTAAAAACAGAGATTGAATAAAAATTTGTTAATTAACAAACGTATAACTTTTTGAAAAATCGACAAAAAATGTTTTTCAACGGCACTTTATTCTTTGTAGAATTCTGATGACACTATGATTTCATTGAAGTTTTAAATTGATATTTAATACTATGAAAAACATATTTTGTGCGATATACTGTCTCCAGCGGTGTTGTGCTCATGCCGTAACGTCCGGGCGGAGACCTATTTTCGGCGTTGAATAAAAATTATAAATATTGGAGATAGAAATCCGGTAGTCGAAACTTTTTAATTGGAAATTTCCTCTTCTTCAGGGATCTCATTCCAAAAATTCTTAAATATCAATAATTTTTGAGTTATCAACGGAAAACTGAATATTTTTTTTCATCTTATTTTGTTAATAACAATTGCAATTTTGTATGTGCTAATAAATGCTCGAGATACATTTTTCTGGGTCATTCCGAATCGGAAGCTATCTCACATATTTTAGGACCGGGAACAAGAATTAACCCGTTTTTTAACTTGTTAATCAGACTATAATCGTTTTTCCGATATTGGAACCTCAACTAAGCAACTACTTTTATTTCGAAAACTGTGTACACATTCTAGCCGTACCATTAGAGGTAATTTCCAATCTAGCACTGTGTGAAGGTTTTGTCCCAATAAATGGAAAATAGAAAAAAACTGTCCTATTTTCAAAACTGGCGCTGAAGACAATATTCAATATCATCGACCCATAACTCTATAGTCCAACTTCACAAAGGCTTTCGGGATGTGCCTGTACAATACATGTTGAAAATTTGTTCTCCAATAATCAGTAGAAGATATACATTTACCAACTTAATATACTTCACACAAACAGTAAGTAATGCATTCAATGAAAACCTACAAGTGGATACTGTTTATACAGACTTCTCGGAGGCATTTGCAATTTGAATCACAATTTTCTCATCAATAAACTTTAGTATGGTTTCAACAATAAAATGTTGCTCATATCCAACAGAGCCTGCCTGTTCGTAGATTAAAGAGGTCACAAATCCTTCCAATTCATTGCACACCGTGGTGCCCCACAAGGAAGCAGTTTAGCACTTCTCTTATTCTGACTTTCCATGAACGACAGAGGAAATAATGTCTCATTCCAACTCTTACTTCTTGCAGATTAGTTTTTTGGATTCTCTTGGCTATTTTCTTGAAAACGTTTTGAAGACCAACAGAAAACTAATACTTGCGGGTGATTTCAATGTGGATTTCCTGGAATCTTCATTGAATTCCTCAAATTTTTCAGACTCAATCACTTCGTTTGATTTACATGTCACTATAACTAATTTCACAAGAATTGGTCAGATAAGTGCTACTTGCATTGATAACATAATTACGAATCTTGATATAGAACAATATAATACTAGTGTTCTAGATCCCTGCTTATCGGATCATCTTGGTCAACTCATGTGTTTAGATTTTGCCTCAGAACCAAAAGAAAATTATTCTTAAAATAGACAAAATTTTCGTTCGGGCTTGGAGGATCTGAGACGTGCGCTTGGTAATTATTATTGGAACTTTTTCAGAACAAATCTCCAATCACCCTGACTGGTCATTTTATGAGTATGCTGAGTTGCCATATCAAACAGATATTTCCCTTAAAAATGTGGGAACATTATCAGACAGAAGTCGCCCGTTTGCTGGTTCAATGATGAATTGCATAACAAGCGGAGATTGCTCTCTAATGTTGAATTAATTTATAATGTAATTGAGGATCAAGTTACTTTGGGTACCTATAAAATATTATAGAAGGATTATAGAAATCTTAAGGAATCAGAGAATCTTATGAAACTTTTTTGAAAAATTCCACGAATATCAGTAGAGATTCCTGGAGATATTCAATTTGAGTGTAATAGAAGTTCACTAAAAAAAAACTGATATTCTCATATTAGAGAACAAGTTTAATGGATATTTCATCAACATAGCAAACATATTGATTTCTTCTCTACCCGAGTAAAATCATGAACCTACTGACTCCTTAAAGAATATCAATTCACCGGTGAATTCATTTTCTCCGTCACTCTGAAGAGGTTATGGATACCATCAGGTCATTGAATGATTCGAGTTGTCCGGACTTTTATGAAATAAATAGCGATATCATGAAGCATAGCTGATATCATTGCTCAACACTTTTCATTATTAATTAATTCAATGTTTTTCGCTAGGTATTTTCCCTGATGTGCTGGAAATAGCAGTTATTTTGCTAAAAAAGATGATCCACAAAAGGTAGAAAACTTTTGACCAATTTCAATAATTCCTGTCTAGCTAAAATTATAGAGTATCTAGTTAAACAAAGTTAATTTTATACCTAGAAGAAAACTCTCTGCTTTGTCCTGGACAATTTGAATTCAGGTCGAATCGATCAACAACTAAAGCACATTATACTTTATAAATATTATTAACCAACATTAGTTTAAGCACTTGTTCGGAAAAAAACATCAAATTCTACCACCGAATCGAACAAAATCCTACCACCCACCTATGATACTAATAATAAATCTATTAACTTCAGATACAATATAAATAGATGCACAAAAATAAGACTGAGTTAAATAAACAAGAGAAGTCACGTAAAATGTAACCAGTTGGTGCATGATTGAGAAATCAAATTAAAATTTTCTCATAAGTTCATTCTTTGGAAACCTATGAATATGTGTTGAAAAAAATCCACAAATCACTACATGCACTACATGCTTAGTTACCTATGAAATTTCACCTCCAGCCCTTTTTTACACGCTTTATATTAGCTTCACTTTTATGTTTGTTTGTTTGTTTGTTTGTAATCTACTCCTTTGGGGGCGATTTTGACCCACTTCCAGACGTCCGATTGTTTTGAAATTTGGCAGGTGTACATAATTCCGGTGACAATGTTGTGGAAAAGAAAAATGGTGGCTTCAATATGGCGTACGAGTTTTGTGATTATGGTCCGATTTGCTTCAAAATTGATATCTGAGGGTTTTCGTTGTCGGAGATTATGATTCTCTTGTCAAAATTGAAAAATTCAAGATGGTGGCTCCAAAATTGTGGACGAGTTTCGGGATTATGGTCTGATTCTATTCAAAATTGGTATGTGGGGGTTTCTGAGGTCGAATATTGAGATTCTTCCGTAAAAATTGACAAATCCAAAATGGCGGCCGCATTTCGTGATTATGGTCCGATTCCATTCAAAATTGGTATGTGGAGGTTTTTGGGGTCAAATAATATGATTCTTCCGTAAAAATTGAAAAACTCGAAATGGCGGTTCTGAAATGGCGGTCGAATTTTGTGATTATGGTCTGATTCTATTCAAAATTGGTATGTGGGGGTTCCTGAAGTTGAATATCATGATTTTCTCGTAAAAATTGGAAAATCCGCAATGGCGGCCGAGTTTTGTGATTATGGTCCGATTCTATTCAAAATCGGTATGTGGGGGTTTTGAAGTCGAGTATTAGGATTCTATTGTGAAAATTGGGAAATTGAAGATGGCGGCTTTAAAATGGCAGTTGAATTTTGTGATTATAGTCTGATTCTATTCAAAATTGTTATGTGAGGGTTTTTGGGATCGAATATTATGATTCTTTGGTGAAAATTGGAAAATTCGAGATGGCGGCTTCAAAATGGCGGCCGAGTTTTGTGATTATGGTCTGATTCTATTCAAAATTGGTATGTGGAAGATTTTATGGTCGAATATTATGATTCTTTGGTAAAAATTGAAAAATTCGAAATGGCGGCTTTAAAATGGCGGCCGAGTTTTATGATTATGGTCTGATTCTATTCAAAATTGGTATGTGGGGGTTTTTGGGGTCGAAGATTATGATTACCTAATTTGATAAGATTATTCCATCTTTTAATTTGCAAAAAAAATTTTTCAAATAAAATAAAAAAATTTCTTATTTTCTATTTTTTTAGTCTGGTTTTCTATAAAAGCGTGTTTTTTAGTTTTTTCAAACTATTATTTTCGTATGTAACTACACAATTGTAGGCTGCACACGAAGAAGGCATATGTATTCAATAATGTTTATAACTTGTCAAACAGTTCAGAAATACTGGATAAATTTACAAAACTCACGAAAACACATATGAACAATATACGAAACCAATGTTTCGCCTGAACTCATTCTGTCCCTTTTCACAGGTTCTGATATCGATGGTCTTTTTTCCACAACCTGTCCATATTATTATACAGGGTGTTATGAATAAGTACGACAAACTTCAGGCGGGGAATCTGCTTGGAAAAATGATGACAGTTTGCAAATGGTTCGTTTCCCGAGGTACGGGGTGTTAGAGTTTTTCTTAAAAACTGACTATTTATTTATTGCTCTGAAACGGGTCCAAATATGCGAATGAAATTTGGTGACTTTCGAGACGTAGTTATTGCGCATTTTGTTATATACAATTCAAAAATGTATGTTCATCATTGGCGCTCATACGGGTATTGATTTCAATATTTTTGAAGAAAAAATTGTTACGCCACTGAGATATTTCAAATAAAGATCCACTTTTGAATTTCTCGTTCAATTTGTGACAAAAAATATCACCTACCTTTTTTGCGTATGGAGCGCCGTTTTTATGCAAAAGAATAAAACATCTCAATGCGTATTTTTCATTACTTTAATACATTTTCTAGTAGCGATGCTAGAAGGCTACTGTCAACATTAGGTTAAATACGAATATTCCAACGAAATGTCAAATTGGCGTATCTTAATTTTCAAGCTTTTAGTTTGGTATAACCTTAATGATAATAAATAATTAATTTTTCTTTTATCGAAAAGAATGGAAAATTATACAAATGCGGAATTGTCAGAAATGCATTTTGTCTATGGTCGAAGTAATGCAAATGGTCGGCAAGGTCGACGATTCTGTGCTGAGTTGTATCCAGGACGTAGGGATCGGGGTCACACAATATTTGCTCGTCTTCACCAACGTTTACGCGAAAATGGTACATTTAAGAAAAAAAGTCTGACTGCGGGCGCCCTCGAGAAGAACGAACTGTGCATCTAGAAGAAGCAGTTCTCGAGTTAATTGCGGGGTCACCTGAAACAAGTACTCAATAAATTGCCAGCATACTGAATGTAAGCAACTTCACTGTAGTTGAAATTTTTAAAGAACAGCAATTGTATCCGTTTCATATTCAACGTGTGTGAGCTCTACTACCTAGAGACTTCTTTCCGCGCCTAGATTTTGCCATTGGATTCTTCATCAAATCGCTCAAATTCATAAATTTTTAAATGGCGTTTTGTTTACTGACGAGGCTAATTCTGGACGACAGTGTATACGAAATTTCCATAACAATCACCTCTGGGCTGAGGAAAATCCACATGGAATCTTTGAAGTTCATTTTCAGAATCAGTTTTCAGTAAATGTATGGCTTGGGGTACTTGATAATCATTGATTCGGTCCATAATTCTTTCCACAACGACTAACAGGCGACTCGTACCTTGATTTCCTACAGGAAGAGTTACCTGGTCTTCTTGAAAAAATTCCTCTACAGCTGAGACAACACTTCTGGTTCATGCATAATGGTGCACCAGTCCATTTTAGCATTATTGTACGTAATCACTCAGATACAGTATATCCAGATCGTTGGATAGGTAGGGGAGGTACGGAACATTGGACTGCTGGATCTTCGGATCCAAATCCTCTAGATTTTTGCATTTGGGGTTTTCTCAAGTCATTGGTTGATTCTACTCCCGTCGAAAATGTTGAAGACCTGAGGAATCGAATTATAGCCGGCTGTGAGACAATAAGAAATACACTAGGAATATTTCCGCGAATACGACAATCAATGAGGCAAAGAGTTGAATCTTGTGTCACGTCTGAGGGAGGTCATTTTGATCAACTGTTGTAGCTCTGCGCCTATTTATTTATTAGTGTTATTTTTTGTTACTGTTCTGGTTTAACGTTATTGTATTATATAGTTCTTGATAATGTATTAAAGAAATGAAGAATACGCGTCAAGATGTTTGATTTTTTTTGCATAAAAACGGCGCTTCATACGAAAAAAGGCAGGTGAGATTTTTTGTCACAAATTGAAATATCTCAGTGGCGTACCATTTTTTTCTTTAAAAAAATTGAGATAATTACCCGTATGCGCGCCAATGATGAACACAAAGTTCTCAATTGCATGTAAAAAAATGCGCAAAACTCATAAAATTTTATTTGCATATCTCGACCGGTTTCAGAGCAATAAATAAAAAGTCAGTTTTTAAGGAAAACTTCAACACCCCGTATCTCGGAAAATGAAGCATTTGCGGACAAAAGTTATATAGCAAAATGTCATTATTTTTCAATGCAGATTCACCCCCTGAAGTTTGTGGCACTTATTCACTAACACCCTGTATGTCTATGGTACGCGCTCATTTCGCAAACATCCCACTAATTATACAAAAAGAGGCTTTCCTCATTGGTTACATAAATAGCTATTTTCATTATTTACACCTTCTGTAACTGAAAATTCGGCAGTGACATTTGCTTATTGAATTCGGCAGAGCTTTTGTCCGTTCCGAACGCCATTATCACGTAAGGAAGCGCTGACGGGGAAAATTGCTTGCTTATTCGGGGTGTGAAGGCTAGTCCAGACGCGGTGGCCGTTCTTGTTCCGGTGCTCCCGGAATATACTTGTTCAAGTCTGGAGTGCAGATTGGATCCCGCCGAGCGATATCTTCACACAAATGGGATGACGGCACTCGTGTGCCCACTCGCCTAAATCAAGTGCAGATTACTCGGAGTTTGATCTCGAAGGTGATTTTCACGTGACATTTCTCAAGATTTGCCGGATGGAGGCATGAATGGAACAAGTGAATCGATTGAAAAAATTACAGTATATGCTACACATAAAAAAATATTGATCTAATAAATTCAATAATTTAAAAAAAAAAATTTTTGAGATTTTTTCCGTTCTGCTTATGATAATTATTTACATTTTTTCTGCGTATCTTGGAATTTTAAATACAATTCGGAGAAAAATTGGAATTTTGGAAATACAGTTTTTGTATTGGGAATACTTTGTTTTCTTTTTGTTTGATCCACCATAATGTCGAAGGAAAAAATGTTTCCTTATCAACGTTGTATCGGGTCTTGTGGTCATTATTTATATAGCGACAAGATGTTACTTTATTTTCTCGCGGCTAATTTACTCAGGACAAGAGACTTGTGATGTGATGTTAAATATTATTATTTTGTGACCCTTTTTCTTATTTTTGGACGCCACTCAGTTAAACATAAAACTAGAAACATAATCTACTACAACTGAGAACTTGTAGATTAAAACGTATACATAAATTATAGACAATTTAAAAATACTCTGTGGATGGGTTTATTTAGAAATCAAACTCTGGTTGCTTATAATATCCAATGTATTTCCAATCATCACAATAATGCAGTGTCCCACATTATAGAAATCACATATAGATATTCAATTAAAAAAATGTTTTCGATATTCTATCTACTGTGCAATCATTGGATTACGTTTCGAAATATAGTATCGATATAGGCGTTTCCTTGAATTTAAAAAAAGGTTGACATGTGAACATCAACTTCATAAAAACAACTACCATAATCATATACATTGCTCGTCTAAAGTCCGTTCCCCCCTACCAATTTTTGAACCACCTAGTATATCGCAACGAAATTTGGGAAGCTTGAATAGAAGATGAAAGCCTACTTTTTCATGAAAAAAATCACAGCTAAAAGTTCAAAAATGGCGGCTGAGCGCCATCTTCAATATATTTTTAAATAGAACACCCCGTATATTATTCCATTTTCGAAATATGCTCATAATTCTCAACAGTTTTTTCCAATACATTTTATTCCTAAATTCAATTGTTTTCGAAATATAAACGATTGAAAAGTGACATTTTGGTTATTTCAAACCAAACCAAAAACACTAATGTTGCTTTCAATCAAGTTTGCATTGGAAAAAATCGTTGTCGCGGTAACATCTTGTTTACTGTCAAACTGAACTGCTAACTGTCAAATAGTCCGTTGAGCGCCTAAACCCTTCTATGAAAAGTGTGATCATGGCTCGTAGTTCAGAAGATGAATTTGAAGCAGTTTTGATATTTCGAGAAGCTGGAAGGAATTATCATCTAGCAGTCCGTATGTTCGATGACAGATTCCCCGAGAATCCTATTTCGAGGTCATATTTGCGCAAACGTTTGAATAAGCTCCAAGCAACTGGTACGCTGAGAGATGCTCCAAAATCAGGAAGACCGTCTCTTTAAGAAGAAAAAAGGTAGAAATTGTTGCTGAAATAGTAATCAATCCGACTCAGTCAACGTCTGCAGTTGCTGAAAACTGTGGTGTTAGTTCAAAAAGTGTCCAAAGAGTCCCAAAAAAAGAAAAGTTTCAACCCTATAAAATGAAAATCCTGCATGCTCTCACGGAGGATGAACCAGACCTGAAGGTTGAATTTTGTGAGTGGTTAACAGGAACAATTGAAGGAGAACGGGGCTTCCTGAAACGTGCAGACGAATGCACGTTTTTTCTTAATGGAAAAGTCAACAAACAGAATGTACGATACTAGAGCGATACTAATCCGCATATTTTTAGAGAGGGACATACCCAGTTCCCTAAAAAGGTGAATGTTTGGGCGGGGATTTTGATCAATCGCGTTGTTGGACCGATTTTCGGCAGAGGCAATCTTACAGGAGTTCTTTACAGAAATATTTCAGAAACTGTAATTGAACCTCGAGTAAAACAAATTGTATTAAACAATCAGAAAGAGTTTGAAAATCGTGAAATCATATTTCAGCAGGATAAGGCACCTCCCCATTTCGATCGCATGGATAGAGAGTTCCTCGATACAAACTTTTCTGAGCGATGGATAGGTCGCAGGGGAAGTACAGAATGGCCACCAAGATCTCCGGATATTACACCTCTAGAATTTCCTTTGGGGGTATCTGAAGTCAAAAATCTACGTCACCGAATGCCAAATAATAAAAGAGTTGGAATACAGAATAATAGATACATGTGAAGAAATAGATGAACAGACTTTCATCAACGTGAGAGAAGCTATTTTAGGGCACTTTCTTGTCAAGATTTAGAAAGGGGCCACATTGAACACTTGATGAAATAATTGTTGGGGTTAAATAAAAGTGTTATTCAGAAATAAATTATAATTTTTTAACTAACTAATTTGTTTTGATTGTTTATTTAAAGAATCATTCGTAGGCTTCGAGATTTTCCATTAAGCGGTACTGTTTATACTTAATGAACTCTCTTTACGTCTCTTATTGGTCGAATTGACAAAGAGATTTGACTACAAATGAATAATAACGTTTAGTTAGCAAAATGTTTCCATACTTCATTTTAAACCGGAATGTCACTTTTCAAACGTTACTATTTCGAAAACAATTGAATTTAGGAGTAAAGTGTATTGGAGAAAACTGTTGAGAATTATGAGCAGATTTCGAAACTGGAATGATATACGGGCTGTTCTATTTAAAAAAATTATAGAATATGGCGCTCAGCCGCCATTTTGAAACTTTGAGCTGTGATTTTTTCATGGACAGGTAGGTTTTTATCTTCTATTTGACCCCTCCAAATTTCATTGCGATATACCAGGTGGTTCAAAAATTAGTAGGGGGGAACAGACTTTAGACGAGCACTGTATACAATTTTACATTGCTGAGAAGGTTTCAATAAGTACAGTTATGTAATATAGGTCTCTGTACTTCCGTAGAAAACATATGACAACAAAAATATGGGTATTTCCCAACTTTGAAATATTACACATTGTTATATTATCAATTATGTTTATACCTTCGAAGAAAATCAACACAGTGAAGTTGAATCAAATGTTTATGAATAAATCCATACACAATGTAAACAGACAATGGAATTAAAATCGACAACACAATTTGTACCAACAACGTAATGTGTACAAGTACTTCAACGCAACACGAGTTACGAAAAATATTCCAGAATAGACCTGACCTTAACAATCCTGGGGTAGTAATAAAAACTTTTTAACAAAAAATTAAACCGACGAAAAAATCAACTGAAAAGCAAAAAATAATATAAACCTTCTTAGTCTAAATGATAATTGAGCTCCGAAACTAATGTAAGTAACTGATTTTGAGTCGGCGCCAAACAAACAATTATCAAAATCATTGAAAGAAGTCATCAAAACGCAGCCGTGCATCTCGCTGCCATCATTTTACGCTTCACCTAATTCAATTGCTAGTTTGTTTGGCGCCGACTCAAAATCAGTTACTCACATTAGTTTAGAAGCTCAATTATCATTTAGACTAAGAAGGTTTATTTAATTTTTTGCTTTTCAGTTGATTTTTTTGTCGGTTTAATTTTTTGTTAAAAAGTTTTTATTTTTTACTTTTCAGTTCCGTTTTTCGTCGGTTTAATTTTTTGTTAAAAAGTTTTTATTTTTAATTTTTTTTGTGGCTAAAATCTACCAATCACTACTTACTTGTTTTTTGATTACTTCCAAAATACTTACTTACCCACCTTCTTAATTCCTTAAAAATTTTTTTTCTGGTTAGTTTATTTCATTACTTTGTATATCATTCCATCCTCTCATAAAATATACTGATTTTGACGGAACAAGAATAATGTCAGTAGCGATCTGTCATTGTCAACTACGTATGTGTGTGCCAATGTTCACTAGTGAAAAATCAGTTATCCCCTATATTCCTACCCGTAAGGGTGGCGAATTTTTTTCTAAATCCAAATATAAGGTATACCCTATCTATTAAAAAAAGAATCATCCAAATCGAAGAACCCAGTACAAAGTTATGCCTGATAGAATCGGTTAACGGACCAGAATTCAGAGGGTGAGTGATCAATACCCTTCATTTCGCTTTTCTTAGGGGTGGATTTCATCTTTTAAATTCGAATAGGACCGAAATTCGAAGTACACCCTATCCACTGGAAAAAGAATTATCGAAATCGGACGCCTCAGTAAAAAGTTATGCGTGATCATACATAAAAAATATGATGGAAAAAAAAAATACGGGTCGAATAGAGAACCTCCTCCTTTTTGGTTTCGTCGGTTAATAAGTATACACCGACAGTGCTACTCATAGAGAAATTGAAAAGGAGAGAGAGTCAATACAGTGGTGACGTCAGGCGCCTTAAACACTAGCGACACACTACGCGGGTGGGTAAACTAAAAGTAAGCGGTTAATTTAAAACCAGTTAGGGTGGTTTTTTATATTTTTATCAATAAAGTGTGTCAAAAATTCTCACAATATATTGATGAAAGCTTGAAAAAATCGACAATAATTCTTGATATTCTCAAGTTTTTAATAATATATCGTGAAACTTTTGCTACTCAATAATACTAATAGGTCTTTATTTTCAAGAAGTACAGTGTACCTTTCTTTATTATTAATAAATTCCACCAAGTAAGGGTATCTATCATAAAAATTATTTCCTTCATTTCTTTCGAAGAGTACTCGAACAATTCAATTACTAACATGGTTGAAAGACAAACAGTGCCCCAATACGAACAGTATTTTCAGAACATAGGAATTATGGTTGGGAGTATTCAAATAGGATAATAAAATGGTACTTTATCAAAATGTGTTTATTTAAATTATTCCTATGGTTAACATACATTTATATACATACAACATAATAACATATACAACATTTAGAACAATGGTGTAAAAAATCTATGTAATTTCATTACAGGTTTTCGATACTTAATAATAATAATAATAATGATAGCGTCTTTATTCGTTTGAAGATATACTTATGTAGGTAACAAACATTCGTCTACAGCCGCTCTGCCATGTAACCAACAAAAAAAAAACATAATCATGATCTAAAATGGTTCGCAAGCATCAAAAATTGAGATCTAAAATGTATACAGAGAAGAACACATCAACTATGTATGATTACAATTATTGCTTCCTCTTTTTAACCGCAAGCATAATAGCTTATTTAACTAATTTTTGTTTTGGTGCATTGTCATTCAAATATTTTCTTATAATAAATAGAACACAAATATTAATTAATTTCAAAAATATGTTATCAATGTGCATTTTGCAAGTAAACCAGTCTGTGTTCATATGATTGACAATTGTACATTTCAATTTCCGCATAATGTTTTCAACATGGCCAAAACTGGCAGAGCGGAATATATGATGTCATAAACTTGTGCTAAAAAAAATTTAAATTTTCATTTGCATAATTTAACCTTTCTTTAGCATCATGCTTTTTTAACATGGTAAATGTGTGGCATGGTTCCCAGTTAGCCACTGTCAAATTTGCTATACACTCTTCACACTCCAGTAATTTGGATGTAATTAATTTTCGAATGAGATCACCTGCAACATATGTTATGGCCTGGGTATCAAATTCACTTTCTTGTAAATTAGGCGTACACACAACAATGTTCTGGAACTTTTCAATAGACGAAATTGTTTTTCTAACATTATCGGTGGACTCAAGAAAAGACACCATGTTTTCCAAAATGCTGCTCTCATCAGCCTCACAGTTAGAATTAATATTTCTAGATTGTATTAAATTATTCAATATGGAAGTTTTTAGTCCAGATATAAATTGAAAGCAGTTTGGATTGGTATTTGCTGCATAGTATTGCCTTATGGAAGCAAAAAGATTTTCTAATAGATCTGTTGTTAGTGATCTGGTTCTTAAAAATTTCATACCAATTTTCTGGCAGATACTAAAAACTTCCATTACTCCATTTATAGTGAACATCCAGCAAACTTTAAACGGTAAAGTGTTTTTAATTTCATCACTGTGCATGTTATGAAATTCCCAACTTTTAATTTTCGGCAGCATTTCCTTCCAAAATTTAATATGTTGGGACTTCAAAGACAAACATCTTCTGAGAGTTTTGGAATTAAATTTTGGTGAATGGCTATTTAAACTGTCAAACAGACTGTCAATGTCTTCAACAAATTCAGCAGTGTGAATAGCTTCCGCAGGAAGCTGTTCTGGAGCACTACCAATCATGCTCTCTATTGCTGCAGCAACTGTGTGACTCATCAGTTTAGCTGCTCTAGACACTTTAATTTTATTTTTATTGTTACGGCTTACATCAAAATCCTGTTCTTTTATTTTATACATTGTTTGAAACCTCTTCTTCCTGTCTAAATAAAAAGCAGACTTAATATATTGGGACCTGGCTATTTTATGTTTATCAAAATATATATTATATTTAAAAAAAGCATTTCTGGTACATTTAAGCAAATGTGGTGGGTCAAACAATGTATCAATTTTTTGATTATTTGAAATAAAATGTGGTGCAGAAGCAGTACTTTCTGAGCATTGTCTTATGTTTTTTAACTTTTTAAACTTTCCCTTAGATTTTGGACACATTTTAGATTCTTCCACAGAACAACTTTCAGCTGTGCAGAGTGAATGTCTAAATGTGCAGGAACTAGGGCACTTTCGATGTCGTAAAATTTTTAAAGCAGATTTAAAGGTACTACCTAAATCACACACAGTTGCTAAAATATTTAAACCTATGTCTTGAATGGCTGAAATGACTTCATTCAAAATTAATATTAAATCATTGGTTTTAACTTGACTGGCTGTAAAATAGTAAGCCACGGGTTGTTTCCACGCTCTGTTTATGCCATGGAGCATAAAGACAACAGCATGATCGGCTACTACCTTTTTTCGTCCTAATTCATTCCCTAAATCCACATATCCCACAATTTGATCATTAACTGTGTCCAGTACCAACTGTTTGGACAAGGAAATTTCGTCAAATAAGAGGACACAGTTTTTGTCGATTTTCTTCATTGATTTGACTCTACTTGACAGTTTTTGAAATATATTATTATTTACACCAGGTTCAAACTTAACATCCCTTAAAATATTATTCATAGTGGATTTACTTGGTAATGTTAAGCATCTACCCAAAAACTTATAAGCCTTAGGCCCCTTCTTATATAGTGCTAACGAATAAACTTTATCCTGCTTCGTCCAGCTTGTTTTTTTTTTTTTGAATTTTCCAAACTATGTTTAATGAACTCGATACCTAGTGAATCTATATTATCTGCTTTAAAATTTGAAATAATGCTTCTCGAGCAAATTTACAGCATAATTCATTTTTTTAGAATGTTCAAGGTTACTCCTTGATTTTGAAATCTGCTTACGTTATTTAACGGTTGTCTGATGAAGTTTTCTCTTCTTAGAGGTCAAGTTCTTTGCCCTCGTCTCATTAATTGAATGTAAGATGCCTATTCTGCGTCCCTTCATCTCAGGGGAAACACACCTTTCCTCACAAATATTGGGTAATGTTCGCGTTTCAGAAGTTCCTACAAATGCATCACTACAAATAATATTTGAAATAATATTAATTTTTTGTTTCGACTTACAGGCAAATGGTAATGCATATTTACATAGTCTATTTTTCATGGTATTCGTGAATGCATCATCATTAAAATGATCTTCCACATAAATGCATCTCTTTAGTAGCATAAGACACCTTCAATTATTCACACCACTTTTTTCGTTGTCCGCAATCCGAAGGGAACTTGAAAAATTTCTTATTTTTAAAATGTTCATCTCTAATTGGCCAGTAGAATATATTTGGACACACTGAACACTTATATTTGAGGATGCCTGGTAAACACATCCTTAGTGACCTAGAAATAATTTTTGTTGAAACTTTATTCCATACGTAATTAAGTACACCATTACCTCTTTATCAATTTAAGAAAAAAAGCTTTCTTCTCTCCCTTCTCTCGTCTGCTCGTCTGCTCCAAGTATTATTCTATGACAACCTAGAATATAATTCAATTATTGATAAGATGACAGCTGTCATTGTTACCAATGGCGTCGTTTCTCTCTCTCTCTATCTGCGCGGGTGGGTGGCGCAGAAACACTAATCTCGCTATTTCCTATCTAACGGACACTCTCTCCTTTTTAATTTCTCTATGGTGCAACTAGTCTGGATGTAGCTCTAGACTTGATTATCAGTTTGTTTAAATATTCTTGATTATACTATAGAACAAGGTGAACGAGCTTAGAATCGAAATTGTTAGAGGTTAAAGGAACCATAGGAGTTCAATGAAATTTTGAAATCTTTACTGTAAAATGATTTCTGTTGATGAATTTTCTTACCTTCATTCAAAGAAGGGTGTTTCAAATAGATAGAAAAATTTACACTTTGAATCCATTAATTATCAAAGTTTGCTTGTGTCATTCTCCATTAAATACTCGTGGTGTGAATCTTGTGCAGAACCATAATCATTTTCCTCATGAGAAGTGTAATCGCATTCATATAATTACCCTCAAAACTACGATAATGTGTTGAATCATAACTACTGGGAACTGTCTTCAAATCTGCACTTGTATTTTCTTAAAACCACTACCAGAACAGAAAAACTACAGGGTTGGCCTCGCCATCACTTTCACAGCGGAAAGACAACCCTTTTTCCGAAAATTTCCTCCTCTTTGATTTTCTCACTCGAGAACCGAAAATCCAAATTCCGTGGGTAATTTAAATTTATCTCTCACCTTCCTTTTTATATTCGAATAACTTTTTCCAATCTATTGAGAAGGAGAAGGACAGAGCATATTTGATGGCAATACCTTTAAACTCGATCAGCTGTTTTGACGTCATGTGGGCGTCCCACTTTATCAGATACACTAACAAGTTTCCTGGAACTTATCGATAGGCAACCACTGATACTTGCCTCACTAATGTTGGTCAACAAACCTATTAATAGCTTGCCATAATACGCGAATGAATAATCCGTGAAGACAAACGAATTGATATATATAAATTCATATATATATATAATATATATATATATATATATATATATATATATAGTGAATTATTTTCTCGACTGTACTCATATTATTTTGAAGAATTAGCGGGTATTCAGTCTGGTCTTATATAAAGAAAAACTCTTCTTAACTTTTCCAAGCTTTCGACAATTTATTTTGTCTTTATCAAGGCTAAAAAACAAGAATGGTTGAAAAATATCAAATATGAAAAATTGATATGAAGTTACATGTAAAATGAGTTAAATTAACGAATATAAATGTATAAAATATATCTACATTATAACTTCAAAGAATTGTCACACTGACAGACATTTGCATTTTTGAGTAGTTGATGTTTCTGTGTTAGGATGTGCAGGGGATTCTGTATGCATATTAATTGAAATAAAAGTTAATTTTGAAAGTAAATACGAGTAGATTTTGCTCAGTTGGTCGATGTCAGATCTCTTATTCATGATATTTACGTCACTATTAATTGCCACCATTTCTAAAGAAAGTCTTTTTGTCAAATTTTGTTCTTGATATATAATTTTTGTGTCATGATAATTCATTATATGATCTTGGTTCACTACATGATCAGAGAGTGCACAAGAAAGTTTTTGGAGTCCACAGTCATAAAAGTGACTGCAGACTGTATTTGTTTACTGAAAAATTTTGGTACTAAATTGAATAAAATGATTTGCTTCACTCAAATAATGATTTCATTTCGAATACTCCAACTGAAGCATTCACTTCTTGAACTCGAAACTGTGATTCCTAAACAAATTGGTATTCAAGGTGTTTTTTTCAACCCCTAGATTGAATTTCGAAAAACACTGAAGTAAATTCTTCTTCATTTGTAACAAAGACCTTGAATACCAATTTTCATATCTCACTTGAAATCTAACAGAACTATATAAATTACCCTCATTTCTATTGAATTTCAAAAATAAAAACCATTTCTTCATAAAAAACCCTTTTCACCCCTTTTTTTTTTAAAAAACTGAGAAATATATTTATTTATTCGCAAGAAAGACCTCATCACCCATTTTTATGACAGTAACTCAGAAGCTAATGGAACCCTCATACAAACTTTCACTCCTTTGGGGGTTCAATTTCTAAAAACTTGAAACACGTATTCATTCATTTGTAAAAAAAACACAAATACCATGGTTTGGCCCGAAGGCGTTAAATTAGAGGTTTCCAAGTATTGGGTAGTCTGCGTCCTTCATCGCGTTTCTCGAGGCAGTTCGGGCGTTTTTCGTGCTCAAACGCTTCACGAATGACTTTCGCTGGCATTGGTCCTGGTGAGGTCGAAATCCATTCTGTGGCATGTCTCTTCAGGGTACCGAGGAAGGGTGTAAGTATCGAACAGCAAGTTGATGTTCGTAAACTCGGCTGGTCACTCACCTTTCAGTTTGTTCTATGTATTCCTAGCATGGTATTTCATATATTCCCTGGGACTCATTAGCTATGTTATCTTTAGGAGACCTGATAAAATCGGTGATTTTATATTAGCTGTGAAAATTGCTTCGGGTTTGGTGTTGGTGGATTGACATGCAAATTTTTGTTTCATTATAACCTTTTTAAAGGAGAGCGGTTTTCAGTTCATTGAACTCTTGCGGTCTGTTGTGATCATCGTATGATTATTGTGAGATGAATATATGTTTGAATGAGAGAATTCGATACGAAGTTGGTTTTAGCTGGATGGTGATGAGAGCTGGCGTGTAGAAACTGGTTAGTCTTATCGGTTCCGGTTTCCATTGTGAATTCAATATTGAAGTGGATGTTGTTTGGATAATCTAGGAATCCATTAAGATGCCTAAAAACCCTGATGTATTCACTGATTCGATTTTGTTTAGAATTTTTGGGGGACAACAAATGAAAAACGTTAAATTCTGCTTGGAACGTCATAAGAAGTTGGCGCGGTTGAGATATGTTTGTTTGCAAAATGTCAAACTTCAAACCTATGGAATTTTATTTTTCTGTCAACATTACTTCGAACAAAAAATTATGAATTGATCGTTTACAAAGATTATAGTTCTACGAACAGGATCCCGCTCAGAACAGTTGGCGCGAAAATAAGTTGAAATCCTCGAAACTCACTACAATGTTTACATCTGTCTGTCAAAAATAAGAAGTCTACCTGGTGATTTTTTCAAAGTGATTCCTTCTCAAGTGGCCTTTTTATGATCATGGAAACTTCCACGAAGTAATGAGAAAAGGTAGGAAAGTGGACTGATGTCTCTAGATGATGGATTAACTTGAATATTGAGGGGATTGGAAAATGATATAAGAGTTCATTGTAGATATCATAAAATCTGTTGATGAAGTTACGAAATCGATGAATTCTGGTGTGCGACAGTCTAGGCTGCTTCCAGCTATCTTAGAATGACTTCTCCGGAAAAGTTGCGCCCTACTAACAAAGGTGAGCGGAGAAAACAATAATCTAAATGCTTCTCTTTCATTTTTCAGTAACATCCCACATGAGATAATCGGAGAAGGAGGGCGACCTAAACCAAGCAGTTGTTCGGAAAAACAAGCCCACTCCGAAGATCGATTAGGCTAATGACTATGATTAGGATAATTATCACTTTTTTATAAACACACGAATTTCACAAGTAAGCGTGGAATTTTCATTCTATGGAGATATCTTGATTTTGGCTAGTGAATTCCGAACCGTCACAGAGGGTCCCATGGCTCTTTTGAACAAAATATTCATTATATTCAGAATGTTCCAATACTTTTAGTCAGATTATTGTCATCTCATGGAAAAACAATTATACATAATATATATGATATAAAAAATAAATATAAAAGTAATAATACAATTATTTGACTTGCTAGTTACTAGATACATTACAATCACAACTTGAAAAAAATTATGACAATGGGCAAAGGTAGTACAGAGGAGATTCAAATTGATTCATACATATACGAGTCATTTTACTAGTAGTGGAGTAATATTAGATTTTAGCTTCAGAAAGTTAGGGGACTGTGGGAACTTTTTACTGTATATTAGTGATGATGTAAGGAACAACATTTTTAAAAGTTACCAACCGTAAAGTGTGTTCTCAATTAATTATTCAACAAACAAGTTGCCAAATTACATTGTATATTAAATATTAAAAAAAATAATAAAAAAATGGTGCCACGCAAAAATATATAATTTTACATCAAAAAGGTAAATAAAATTTTTCTTTAAAATAAAAACCAAGTTGCAGATTTTGTTTGCTAACGTGCGAAAAAAATGTGAGGCGTCGTCTCTGAAGTGCAGCGCTGGAGGAGCACGCAGTCACGAGCGCTTAACACCAAATTTGTTATAACTTTTGATTTAATTGATTAAATTAACATAACAAAAATTTAACTGAAAGAAAAAAATGCATTTAACGAGAAGTCATGTTTTTAAAAGTGAAAAAATATGTATGGAAATAGTACGTAAATGAAATTAAGTCAAAGCAGAATTCTGTATAAAATCTTATTTTTTTTTTATTTCCAAGATAAACATCTGAAATTTCTACAGATTACTCTCAAAATTAAAAAAAAAAAAAGGACAATTTAAAAATAATTTTTTTTCGAAATATACAGAGCTCAAAATATTGAATAATTAAAAAAACATACAAATTTGAATTTTGAGGCCATGCTTCAAAAACTCTAGTTTAAAATGTGATATTGAAACTTATATATGGGATATAACGAAATTTGTTGAGTGGAGGCCACATTCTTCAACCGAATGAAACAAAAGTACTTCTCATGAATATCTCGGCTAATTTCGAAAATGGTCCAATAGTCTCAAAATGGCAGCTGTTGAAAGATTTAAAAAAATGCACAATATTTCATTTCCATACCCACTATCGGCAAACTATAAGTCGTTTGATAGAGCTTCATTAGCTCCACAACTTTTACCCGAAATTTTTTTCTCCCGAGCTGTACACATAAAATAAAAAATAGGTAGCTGTGAATTATCATTCATGGAATCTACTTTTACGACTGGCAACGCCATCGTTTTTTTCAATGTCATATTCTGATTCAGCGACCTCAAAAACCCCTATAGCATCACTTTGGGTGAAATTTGCCCAACAAAATTGTTTTTCGTTGTTTAAACAATTAATAAACAAGCAGCGCACGAATATAAGTTCATAACTTCTTTCTGCAAGCAATTTCTGAGTAATATCGGAAGAATTTAGGGAAATCCATGGAGTCCTCCAGGATTCCAAAATAATGCATGATTTTAAGCTATTTTTACTCCGCTATATGAAGGTAAATTGAGTTCTTGCGATAAGATAGTCGTGTTGTCTGCCAAAATAGTGAACACCTCTTAATTTGTCCAAAAGCTGAGAGGTTCTTTCACTCAGATAGGATTCGAACCAATTGAAGCTTCGTCCTCTGAAGCTGTAGAGATGAAGCTCACGTAACAGTCAAAAGCTTTAGATATGTCGCAAAACACTTCCTTCAGACTAAAGAATATAGATTTTTCAGAAAGCGAAAGAGATTGCATCTCCCGAAGTCTTATTGGTTTGAAAGCTAAATTAAGTCATTTTATGTAAATTTACAACACTTCATAAAATCATCATCCGCTCCATCATAAGATTTTTATCAAGAGCAAACAGGGACAGAAATACATAAGTACCATCTCGGTGGAGCCGTATCAATGGAAAATTAACCATACAAAATGAATTGGTACGGTTCATAATTAGAATTATTTCGGAACACCTCTCGAAAATTCTATATAACACTGACATAAGTACATGGAATAGTTTGTTCTAAAACATGTTACATCGATCGATCAACCTCAAAATATTTCACAACGAATTGACATAACCTTAAAGGTGACAAAATCACAGAACAGATCAGAGACACCAATCACAAAAACACCCTGTGTGGCCTGTAATTGTAGTTTACTGGATTATGACAAGAAACGACGTCGGCGCCATCTGAAACTCTAGATAACTCCCTTTATCAAGTGGGCTGGTGTCCCCCAGTTTGTCCCAATATTTTACAGGTATAAGTGAATACACCATGGTTCTTAGACATCTTAGAATCCATGTAGGGTTTCGGAGCCAAGGGGTCATATGACGAAAATGTCGTCAACGTGTAGCATGTCAAATTCAGTTTCCTTTCCTTTTTGAAGAAAGCGAAAGAAAATTGGTCTTTTAGAAACTACTATGCCTATTTTATCTAGCGGTGTCTATGAGCTGCTCAGATTGATACGAGAGGTCGTGGATATCGTTATCAGTCAGTGGAATTGAGGTAGATTCTTCAACAAGTCTTAAATTGAAGAGACATGAAAATACATTGAGCGCCAGGTTATTTTTGAGAAAAATGACCAAAAACAAAATAGACTCTTGTTGAAGAATTTGATGTGCTCTTCTTAGCTGTAAAATAATAGTACTATATGATACATATATTCGAAATTATTTGATGAAAAAGTTGTGTCACAACAGTAGTTTACGTGAGAGATAAGTGCCATGTGAAGTGGAATGAATAGAAAAATCGAATTTAAACGGTTTTCTTCACATAAAGGATTCAATATAAAATTGAACCAGAGAAAGGTAGATCTCAGGTGAAAAACAACTACTTTCCTGGCAAATACCACGCAGAACGTTGAATGATATTCACCTGAAAATCCATGCATACTTCCATAAAATATCAATGGACATTGAATGCAAATGTTTCTTTCTGATAAGCTCGATTATGTTTAATTTAAGTCGTGTTCACCTAACAATCCGCATACCGGTTTCAGGCTTCTTGGCCCTCATCAGTACGGAGTAGTCAACCAGCCAAAAGTCCAAAGAACTCTGGCTGAATTTTCAGGTGAATATCATTCAACGTTCTGCGTGGTATTTGCCAGGAAAGTAGTTGTTTTTCACCTGAGATCTACCTTTCTCTGGTTCAATTTTATATTGAATCCTTTATGTGAAGAAAACCGTTTAAATTCGATTTTTCTAGTAGTTTACGTGGTGCAGTTGTTTGAATTAACAAAAAAAATTGTTTTGTTTGCTCTTTGACTCTCGATGTACATATTATCTGCTGATTGCTTCTGATCACGTTCGTTGGAAGTAAGGAACCAACTCCAGAATCAGGTTCGTTGTAAGTTAAGAACTCACTCCAGAGCTCTGCGGAGAGGTGGGGTCTCGAGACGAGTACTAGGGTGACTCTGCGAGACGAGTGCTGAGGTTGTCAACTTTGCGGTTCTAGGCAGCCATTCTGAATTGTACTGGGTTCCTTGATCAATCATTTTTCTTTGTGATACGACGAAGCTGTGGACAACAAACACCAAAGTATCTTGTTACAATTTGGTTCGGGGAACCAAGAGTTCCTTCAGAGTGAGCAAATTGATAGGGAACGTTATTCTGGGGAACAATTAATATATAAAAATAAAGATTATCTTTACATTAAAACACCGGCAAACAAATCCAATGATTACATTATATGGGAAATTACAATTCTGAGTCAAACAAAAAAGAAAATCTATATACTCGATTGAGAACAATAAAAAAACTTGATGAGATTATTCTTATACATTCAGTATCCAATGGAATGAAGGATCTGCAATCCAACTAATTAGAGCTAGAAGTCTGAGAAGGAATATGTGCTCTATGTGATATTACTCGAAGCGAGCTGAGAGATTTGAAATGATTCTGAGCTAAAGACTTATGCTCAAAATGGTCTATATAACCCAAAAATGTTGATTTCTTGTACCAACAACAAATAACTTGACTGCTTCCCCAAAGTGAGGAGAGAGAGAGTGCGTTACGAGATATATGCCCCAAAGTCACACGGTCTGATTAGAGCTAAGAAAGATGAAAGGTTGTACCTTGGCTATACTCTGCCTCAAAAAAAAATGGTCAGAGAAAGATCTAGCCAAGAAATCGAAGAATCACGAGTGAGTCTAGCTTCTACTGGTTATAGTAAAAAAAGGAATTAAATCAAATACTCACTTGTGAATCCCATTTCGCCAAGCTGCTAGATAGATTTTCTTCGAAACCATTGTTATAGGTAGTCCCTAAGGTAGGAGATATCACCGATTTCTCGCATTCCTGGTCCTATTTTTGTATCCTTCAACGTCCTTTGATTTTCCAAGAAGGGCTTCGTGAACTATAAAAAGTTGAAACAGGAGCAGAAACGGGTTCTTAGACGAGAATATCGTTTAATGAAAAGAATGACATTAGTTGTTGGGCTCATTGACCGAAGCAGTGGTCAGCTTTCAGGCAACAACCTTTTATTAATGAAATGAATGAGAATATTTCAAACTTGAAATACGAGACGCATATGTGGCCATTTTGTGTGCTCACATGAGAATTTTATATAAAAATGATCCTCAATTAACCCATATATGCCTAAAAAGTTATTGCGGTTAATTTTCCTACATTTTTCATGTAAAGTCACGAAAAATTAAACACAATGACCATAACTGTTGTTTATTTCAAAATGGTGTTTGCAGTTTTTTCTCTTGGAATGTGTCCTACATATAGGACAATAGGCATATATACGACTGGGATATTATGGGGAGTGATATATTACAAAACATTTCACATGTATTCCAACATCGCATTTTCTACATGTGGTTGTGGTTTTAGCATGACACTGAGCACACCGGGTCTGCTTGTTCTGAGCAACGACTAAATGATCCAAACGGTCATACCTCAATTTTGTCATCTGACGAGGCTCACCTCTTTGGTAGGCAAATTCTTTTTTATAATCTCTTCATCTTGTGAGAAAAGTATTTTTTTCCTTTATATTTTGATTTGATCGATCAACTCCTCCCATATTTTTATCATACAACTTGATCAGATGGGGTTGTGGTACATGAACAAACTTCGGTTTTTTTTTCTGGGAGTATCTTTTCACTTAACTTACTGGTTCAATTCCACCTTCGGTGGATCCAAATGTAACAATATTATCATTCCACTTCACGAAAATAATGTTTTTATCTTGAACTTTTGCATAGTCGAAAATCCCTCGTTTTTCTGTTTTTATAGTTTTTGTATCCTGCAAAACAGACATTGATATACGATTTTCACGAATGGTTTCAGTGCCGTGAATGCTCTCCTTCAGTAAATTCTCTAACGAAGCAGGAGATGTGAAAAAGTTATCAAAGAAGAAGTGAAATCTCAAGTCTGCCCACCTGCTTCTCAGTCAATCAGCATAACTAAGTACAACCGATGCACCAACCCCTAATGGTTTATTTGTTTCATTTACATAAGTTGCAGCTCCTTGGTATGGTTCGAACCAATTTATATATCCAAGACGATTCGCACCAACCCAAAGTTTGAAGCCATAACGGATCGGTTTTCCGTGAATGTATTGCTTGCAGCTATGTCGTCCATTATAAGGAATCATGGCTCCATCGATACTGTGGTGTTCTTCGGGAACTGCATTTTCCAAAAACTTTTTATTGTGGTGACTGAAAAGTGGTCTGAGTTTGGCAAATTTATCTGATTCATCAAGAGTTAGATTATCCGAAAAATGAAAATGACTCATAATATATTCAAACTTGTATCGAGACATTGCTTGAGAAACAATATCATTTTGTGCATCTCTTGAATTTTCCCAATACATTCTTCTACGGGAAACACAGGAATAACCACTCAGAATCAATATTCCAAAAAAAATTGATCTCTGATCAACAGATATGTTTTTGTTTTTTTATGTAAATATCGATTTGTTTCTTCTACTATTTTGAACAAAATGTCATCATCAAAAATCTAAAGAAAAGCTCAACTGGAGTCAGGTCCGGTTGCAAGATATCTGCAGTATCCAAGGGGAAAACATAATTGTCAACTGGTAAGTCATCTCTTACATAACGAACTATTACTCTAGTTTTTTTTGTTTTTCCGACTCCTCATCTTGTTTTTTCTCATTTCGGCGAGTGGTATTTCATCTTCAGAATCTCAGTCATCTTCCGAAATCACGGAATTTATATCCATATTGCTTTGCATCTGACTTGCAGGTAAGTTATTGATGTGCATTTGATCTTCATCGGCAGAGTCCTCATCGATAACGTCACCACATGCATTAACAGATGGAAGCAAGATTATTGAATTGGACTCAATTTCTTCATCTTCTATCATAGCTAGTGCCTCATGTAATGAAAATCCCCAGGAATATACAGAAAAAATTGATAAAACGGGAAAACATTTCGAATAATAAAAAAGTCGTTCATTTTCCCAAAGTCCTAAATATAGGACGTGTAAATATAATACATCATAGCTCATCACAATAAAGGAAAATCAAAAGAGAAACATCAGAAAATATAAACTTCAAGCCCTAGCATAACGTATCATTATGAAAAAGGCATATTTTTAAACTTATTATAGTAGAACTTTTAGCTAACCTAACAAAGCGCATGCCAAACTCCAACATTTCAAAAAGTCTTTGATGCACTATTATATTTTCGAATCTATTTGTCAAACAAAGGGTGCATTTGAAGCATTTCGTTCAAGAATAAACTGCTCACTGATGATATAAGACACGGTGCTTCCCCGAATCACAGTGACGTAGACAAAAATCGAGAAGTCATTTGTGTACTACATATAGGTCATTAGGCATATATGGGTTGATCAAATTATCTAAGCACGTCTCTACAAGCAGATGTTAACATAATCACAAGAGATACTAATATAAACCTCTTAGAAGATGCAGACTTCGTTGAGGAATATAAAAACATATTAAGTTATTTTGAATATAATTCCTATATGAATGAATATACAAGGCTACCGAACCGAACGGTATATATTACAGAGCATAATCCCATTGCTCTCACTTTCCAAAATTATGATACAAATGTACACAAACAACCAAACAATAGATTTAAACTGTACACAATATAAAAAAAAGAAAAAAAAATAAAAAGAATAATAAAAAAAAAAAAAAAAAACCGGATTGCAAAAGTCAATTAATGAGAAATCTAAACTATACAGAATTTCTCTGGTATATCCAGGAAATGAAGAAATCAAAGAACGATACAAATACTACAAAAAAGAACTCGATAAACTGACAAAACAAGCGAAGAGGGAATAGTGCTCAAACCAAATCGAAAAAGTAAATGCTCTTCTAAAGCCATGTGGGAGACAGTAAATAGTTTATGTGGGAAAACAAAACCAGAAACGAAAATCGAGGTTATTGAGAAATTGGATGGTACCAATATAACAAAAAAAGTAGACATCGCTAATGAGTTCAATGAATATTTCAGACACCTCGGCAAAATTTATGCGGAAAAAATTCCACATGTTGGAAATTACGATAACATAGAAATTTTGGAAAACACCATGTATCTACATCCAACAAATGAAAGTGAAGTGATCTCAGTCATAAATAATTTAAAACCAAAAAAATTATCTGGGTTTGATAATATCAGATCAGAAACATTAATAGAAATAGCCCAGGAAATAGCTAAGCCGATAACTTTCCTAGTGAACAGATGTTTTGATATAGGGTGCTTCCCAAAAATATTGAAAAGTGGTATCATTAAACCACTTCATTAAAGCGTAAATAAGTAGAATATAGATAATTACAGACCTATAACCCTTATATCGAATATATCTAAGATAATTGAGAAATTAATGAAAATGAGTTAGTAATTTCCTTAAAAAATTTAGTATTTTATCAGATCGTCAATATGGCTTTAGAGAGGATAGATCTACAGAGAACCTATAAGAATGACCTCATCATTTTAAATCCTAAAATCCTATAATTAGCATATTTCTAGACCTCACTAAAGCCTTTAACATCGTGTGCCATGAAAATCTCCAGAGATAAGGTAAAAGGGAAAACACTTACAAATAACTAAAAAGCTACTTATCTGATTGGGGAACAGAGAGTGGAGTTCGAAGCAACTTATAGTACAGCAAGAACAGTTACTTTTGAGTACCCCAAGGAACTGTCCTTGGCCCACTCTTATTTATTATATATATAGAACAGTATGCTTTATCTCAATACTACAGCAAAATTATCAGTTTTGCCGAATATACAACCACATTATATACAGCTCCAACTTGGCAGAAATTGAAAGAAAAAATAGAAATCGATTTTCCAAATATATCAAACTGGTTACAAATCAATAAATTGACACTAAATTACAAGGAAACGTACTACTTTCCTTTTACGTCATACACAAATGGTCTGCCCAACTAAGGGCCTCCGAAAGTCGGATTAAACTCTCAAATACCCGAATCGAAAAAAACAAAATATTTCAGTATAACGGTTGATCGCCATATGAGGTGGGACTTACAGACAGAAGAAATTGTCAGAAAACTCAGGGGATTTTTATCAAAATTTAAACACCTCAAAGATTTCCCAAACATAAAACATTTAAAAACGCTATATTTCTCCCTAATAGAGTCTATACTATCATATAGAATATTAGGTTGGGGCGGAGTTAATGACTGTTTTCTAAATGAAGTACATGTTTTACAAAAATAGATATTAAAAATAATATACGGTAAAAAAGCATCTTTTCCCACAAACTCTTTATTCAGCGAATCCCAAATAAAAGATGTGAGACAGATTTTTCGTCAAAATAATTATATTCGTAAAACTAGAAAAAATTTAACTCACTCAACATGAACACCCCTACAATACTCGAAAAATTGATGACATTTCCTTCCCAAGTTGGAAAAAACATCGGCCAACGAAATACCAATTATTTAGCACCCAGAATCTAGGCTTTATTACCAAACGACTTGAAAGATATAAAACATTACCGAACGTTTATATTTTAAAATTTTATATATATATATATATATATATATATATATATATATTTTATATATATATATATAATCCTTGGGACTTTTTTATATTGATGATAACCCATAGAGGTTCGAAACATTTCACCTAATCGTGGTATTGATCTAACGATTTTAATATTTTATTTGGAGACGACTTCGTGTTTTTTTTTTATAAAAAAAAAAATATATATAAATATTTATAAATATATAAAATATAATATATATATATATATATATATATATATATATATATATATATATATATATACTATACACGGGGTCAGAATAAAAACAAACTTCGACTACAGATTCCTCATCATTTCAAGTGAAAGTTGATATCAAGGTATGTCCCAAATGCATCTCCTACAGGGTGTCGTAATTACGAGAAAAATTAAATTCAAATTTGTTTCTTCCAAATTTTGAGGGAAAAATTTGAAACTTGGCAGTAATCATAGGTCTAATTTAAAGATTTTTTTTTTTTAAACCAGTGGCGGAATTAATTATGGCATGTCCCCTTATATTTTTCTTAGGGCGAGGAATGGACAAAAAAAGGTTTTAAACAGTTTCTATCGATACCAACCAAAGCTGCTTTGGGGCCCAAAAGTGGAGGGTTTTTGAGATAATTGAGAAAACTAAGATATGTCCTAGTAGAAATTAAATTCCTTAAAAAAATCGTATAATGCTAATTTTTTCAACATATCGGAACATGTGTCAACCTCCTGAACATTTTTTTTTGTTGTGAGAACGGCATAATACGGGTGAGTC